>CM034355.1:73138770-73322595 GCA_019925275.1 Mytilus edulis
TATGCTTGACGTCACGCGGAAAATTGAAATATATATATATAAATATATATATATATATATAAAAGACTATGTGTTATGATTGCCAATGAGACAACTCTCCACAAAACACCAAATGACACAGAAATTAACAACTATAGGTCACCGTACGGCCTTCAACAATGAGCAAAGCCCATACCGCATAATCAGCTATAAAAGGCCCCTTAATGACAAATGTAAAACAATTCAAACGAGAAAACTAACGACATAATTTATGTACAAAAAATGAACGAAAAACAAAAACCGGTATGTAACACATCAACAGACGACAACCCACTTAATTACAGGCTCCAGACTTGGGACAGGTGCATATTCGTACGGGAACATATTAATGTGAAATGAATATTAACTCTGTTTTGTAATAGACCAACACCCTGAGTCGGATTTTTAACATGCTACTTCAAAGAAATCCATTTCACCTTACACGGACAGATTATTCTGATAAATATAAAAAAATGAGAGAAAAAATAAAACAATAGTGTTTGTTCTGGAACAAGGAAGCACACGTCCTCCTGCCCACACTTCATGTTTACATCACGATGACCGTGAGGGCATTCCGATGTATTGTCGCAACAGAGATTTGACTTTCGACTTTGACTGGTACATGTTACCGATCGTATAAAAACGCAGACATAACCGAGTGCAAAATAGCATTCCTTGTCGCTTCAAGTTATACTCATAATTTTTTTTTTTTTAGAACATATTAAATTAATTATATGAAAATGTTGCGTCGTTAGAAATATATTTTTAAGTTATAAGTAAGTTATATCTAGGCACACATACAGGACAACTGTGTTAACGCATTCGGAAGAACATCTCAAGAACGTTTAAACGGGAAAAATGAATGCCTACATAAATCCAAACTATTAGAAAATCCGAATTATTATAGAAGTGTTTTCACCATGCACTTGCACTGCACTATTATTAGAATAGTAGAATAGAATGCTATAGCATTTGGATAAAAATTATGTATACATGTAACTGTTATATATAGAATAATAGGTAGTTTCGTTTTTGATACTGACTATATCATGTTGAATATCTAGACGAGCCCGTTCATCATCCACGCACGAACTTGTCTCAGAAAAAAATATGTCTCTGTAAGTTAACCTCACTTTCAGGTATTGTGATGTGATTTTCTTTAAGACAAGTGCGTGTGACAATCAACGAGAACTTGTGGTCATCCGATGTTCAGTACTTCAGTCCTTTGATACTTTCTGTTCTAGTAAATATTACATAAGCCAATGACATTCAGCCTTCACATTTGTGAAGGTGTATATAAATCCGACAAAACCGAGAATCCCAATGGTCTTTAAACAGAAAATAGAATGGAGCGTTTTCAGATCCGCGTAAGCATAGCTTGGACACACAATAGCTGTAATTTAATTAGATTTGTGTCTGAATGAACATAAAAATACTATATTTATTTTTTGTTTACTGAGGCCTGGTGGTCTCTGACATATAGAGAGTTGTGTTTTATTTTTTTCTAAGTGAAGATTTACGGCGGTGACTTTTAATATTTTAGGTTTATCTTTAAAACTACAATAGATTAAAAAAAAATACTGCAATGTGTCTGAATATATTTTATGGTAAATTTCAAGGTCCCATTTTGGGCAATTTTGGCTCTTATGAGTTTTGTTGTTTTATTGCCTTTTATCTTGATACTTATTTATAGGGAAACCTTTTCTGAGCAAAATAGTTTTCTCGTTTGAATTGTTTTACATTGTCATTTCGGGGCCTTTTGTACTGACTATGCGGTATGGGCTTTGCTCATTGTTGAAGGCCTTACGGTTACCTATAAGTGTTAATTTCTGTGTCATTTTGGTCTCTTGTAGAGAGTTGTCTCATTGGCAATCATACCACGTCTTCTATTTTATATTATAAGAACAGATTTAAAAATAAGTAAATTATAATTATTGTCATTTTCATCATTGTGGTGTGGACGGCGTAGGAAAGATGGGAATTCCTCTAATTTATTTTCCAAGTTATTACCGTGAAATAGGGAAAAAAAACAATCATTCCAAAGACATAAACTTTTCACGACTCCCCCCCCCCCCCCCTAAAAAACCCACAAGAGAACAATTACACACACCTTTCTCAATACGTTAAAAAAATCTCCATTGAAATAAGTTGAAAATAAACAATCTGTATATACAAATATGTGAACATTACCAAACCTGACCATTTTGCATTTCGCGGGTTTCCATACTAACTTGAGTTCGTCCAAGTGTCTTTTTCAAGCTTGTCTTTGTTAGCGCAATAAGTCTCTCCCAGAATCGACCATACCAAGGTGCTCGTTTTGGTATGAACTTCCATTCTATTCCTCGTATAGACAACGTTTCTTTTAGTGTTGCCGATTCACATAATCTTTTTAGTTCCTCTGCTCCTGCAATGAAAGTAGTTGCATTATCTGATATAAGTGTCTTAGGTATTGATTTGCGGCTTACGAAACGCCTAAAAGCTTGAACAAACGAATGTTCGGTTAGGTTCGGTACCACCTCTAGATGAACGGCTCTGGTAGAAGCGCAGGTAAACAGGCATATATATGCTTTTGTTAAAATTCCATTTTCGTCTCTTACAAGTAATGCTCCTGTAAAGTCCACTCCAGTGACTGTAAAGGGGGGTGCTTCCTGTAATCTGATTTTTGGTAAAGGTGGTGGGTCTGGTGCAACGTACGATTTTCCATTCACTTTGCGGCAAATAACGCATTTGCGGAGTAATTTCTTTGCATACTGTCGAATAGTTGGTATCCAAAACGTTTGTCTAATATAGGTGACTGTAGCATTCATTCCACTATGAAGTAATTTTTCGTGTGCGTCCAATACAATTAGTCTAGTTAACGGATGATTTGCCGGTATAAGGTACGGAAATTCCGCTGATTCTGGTATTGGTGCGTTGTGTATTCTCCCGTTACATCTGATAAGACCGGATTCGTCTAAGAAAAGTCCCAATTGTCGGACTCGGGGTGCTTTATTTGTGTTTCTGTGTTGTGCTCCCTTCAAATATGACATTTCATCTGTATACGTAGACTCTTGACAATATAGAATCCAAGTATTTACTGCTGTTTGAATTTCATTGACCTCCAGTGGTCCGCTTTTTCTGGAAATCCTATCCCGTCTACAGTTGCGGATAAAACGGATGACATAGGCGGTAATACGTAATAATTTCATGTAAGATCCATAGTTCGAAATATTCAATATGTTTGTTATACTGCCTAGACTTTTTTGGTGTGTCATATCCAAGATGTCCAATTCCTCTTCCTTTTCTCCGTCATCTACCAGTGACGTCAAAACGGGTTTTTTTTGCGCTGTTTAGTTCTGGCCATTTTGTACTATCTGTTAACCAATTTGGTCCTTTCCGCCAAAGTATACTCTGGTCAAATTGTTCAATTGTAAGTCCTCTTGTAAGAAGATCTGCCGGGTTGTTATCAGTAGGGCAATTCCGCATTTGTATGGATGCGTCAATTCTGTTATTTCCTTCACTCGATTAGCTATAAAACGTTTCAAAGTCTTCGTAGATGTTAGCCAATGAAGAACAATGCTGTTATCTGACCAAAATACAATTTTTGGATAATTAAGTGTTGAATGAAGATGTGCAGCTAGTCGTTCGCCGATGATTGCTGCCATAAGTTCAAGTTGTGGGAGGGTTAAACATTTGACTGGTGCTACTCTGGTTTTCGCCATTACTAAAGTTGTTTCGTTTTCGTTACTCAAATAAGCTGCTGCGCCGTACGCCTTTGGACTTGCGTCTGTAAATACATGAAGTACTAATTTTGTTGATGCTGATGGCTTGCTAAAATAATATCGAGGAATAGTTAATTGTATTGCCTTTTCCAAATCTTTGGTCAAATCTATCCACGTAGTCTTTAAATTATCTGGTATAAGTTCGTCCCAATCTTATCCACGTACTTATACAAATGGAAAACACATGGTAACTGAAAATAATCCACACGCACCTAGATAAAATGAACCCAAGACTTAAAGTTAGAAGACTGATATACGTCTCAGTCAAACATTGGTGCAATCTCTTAAAAATATAGATCTCTGATTGCGTTATCCGACTACACGAGTTAATACAGATTTGAATCAGGCTTAATCAGATTAAAATGATCATTTCGTATTTTACTGCAATGAACATAAATATACTAGAAGAAACTCGTATTTTGCTATTCACTATCAATTCCAAGCATACTGTATGTACTAGTAGATTCCTCCGATATCCGAAGAACCCATCGAGAGCTGCGATGGTACAGTTGAATCCATGTACACTTATGGCAAGCCGTTCTCGTCAAAACTATGTTTAAACCATTTTTCGAGAAATTTACACACTGAGAATTACAAAAAAACACACTGAGATTTAAAAACTTCAAAACATACACTGAGAATTAAAAATTACACACTGAGAATTAAAAAATACACACTGAGATTTCATAAAGACGCACTGAGATTACAAAAATGAAAAACACACACTGAGAATTGAAAATTACACACTGAGAATTGAAAATTACACACTGAGAATTGAAAATTACACACTGAGAATTGAAAATAACACACTGAGATTTCAAAAAGACACACTGAGAATAAATAAACTGAAAAACACACACTGAGAATTGTTAATTACACACTGAGATTTCAAAAATACACACTGAGATTAATATGCAAATTACTAATGAATATTCATGAGATGAATAATTCAACAGATTAATATCTTGATCTCAAAAACTCTTGTCATTATAGTGAAATGCGATTCCTTCAACCAATTAACATTCGTAATAAATTTCATGACTTAACATCGCTCATATTCACAAGTTTGTTGCCTATAATTCATATCATTACTACCAGTGTATCGGGACTTAAAACCGTTTTAGCATGGGTCCCTTTTAAAAAGTCTTCCAATAGCCTGGGATCCGGCCCAATCTAGCTGCGCGTCGTAAGGGCCAGGTGGGGAACAAATACCATGTGATTGATTCAGTGCCAGTTGACTCTGAATCTAAAGTGAGGCTGAATAAATATTTGCATAAATTTTGATGTTTTATGTAAACCAGCACAATTGGAATCCAATTGACACCTTGGACATGTGAAATCTTAAACTTTTAACTTTCTCACCAGGCGATTGCTGATAAGAATTAACCCTTTTCTGCTTACTAATTATCATCATACTACTAATTAGATATGATAACACTATACATCAATTCATAAAGAAAAATAATTACAGTCTAATTTTTACTAATTGATGTTAAACAAGAATTGATTGGATACAGATGTAAAACAAACATTGAGGACAAAATTAGTATTAACCAATCATCGACAGGCAGTACATTGATACACGCCTGGCTATACTGACAAGATTAGCCAGGACCCCAGGCTAGTCTTCCAACTGTTACCCTGATTTCGCAAGTTAATCTTTTATATTTCTGTTACGTTTATATGCTATTATAGACACTTGAGTAAAAACTTCATTATTTGTTTTTCAGTGCAAATTGTTCCAAGTTTTCTTATAATTTTAATATAAAGTTTTCACCATTTGGTATGAATATTTTGTAATAAGAATAAGCGGGTATTTTTCTTGTCCTTGTATTTCTAAAGTTTTTTTATGAATAATTTGAAACCAAATCGAAGGACTAACGAGTTCTGTCCCCTAGTTGCTTTAAGCTTGTAATAGATTCAGATTAAGTATGCTAATTAGATATGTGCGCATAAAAAGTGCGCACAAATCTCAGTGTGTCATTTTAAATTCTCAGTGTGTAATTTCAAATTCTCAGTGTGTGTTTTCAATTTATTTATTCTCAGTGTGTCTTTTTGAAATCTCAGTGTGTTATTTTCAATTCTCAGTGTGTAATTTTCAATTCTCAGTGTGTAATTTTCAATTCTCAGTGTGTGTTTTTCATTTTTGTAATCTCAGTGCGTCGTTATGAAATCTCAGTGTGTAATTTTTAATTCTCAGTGTGTAATTTTTAATTCTCAGTGTGTAATTTTTAATTCTCAGTGTGTGTTTTGAAGTTTTTAAATCTCAGTGTGTTTTTTTTATAATTCTCAGTGTGTAAATTTCTCGAAAAATGGTTTAAACATAGTTTTGACGAGAACGGCTTGACATATACACTCCCTATCGGAATTAATGCATGGAGATGTGTCAATAACGTATTTACAAAGTTTTTTTAATATTTACAAGGAGAATTCCCACCCCATCAACAAGGAGTGTTAGGACACCGGGCTGAGTCTGTTATTATGGTGGAGGAAGCCGAAGTACTCGGAGATAACCACCGGGCTGCTCGGCGGGAACAGACAAACCGAAGAGATATCAGCAAATTGATCTCCAGGTCAAAGTTGGGAACAACTTTGACCAATCGAGGCCCCCATAGTACCCATGCTAGTTTAAACTCCGGTCTGGGTACCTAAGATGTGTGTGAGAGGGTGAAAATCACCCTTCTGATGTGCTGACATTTTTAGCATCCCAAGTGAGGATCGAACTCGGGACCTTCAGCACTGTGGCCATCGGTTTTTTTCTCTTGATAAAATTTTATTCAAATATGTACAATGAAACATTCACCAGACAGTACCCGGTGTCACAAACAGACAGTTACATATAGCCAGTTACAAACATATAGCAATTCAACCCGTTACTTCTCTTCAAAAAACCCATAAGCATCGCTTTGTCAAAATCAAGCGTATTTACAAAGTTATCATCAACATTACACATAAAATTTAATAAAAAAATCCTTCAAAAAATCAGTAAATTGTGACAAATTGACACAATTAATAAACATGTGTTACAAATCTTCACACACTGGACAAGTGTCATTATTAGTCATGTTACATTTTAAAAGTTTAACTTTAGTAAACAAAGTTCTATGAAGTACTTGAAAATTAGTCCCCTGCGTTCACCAGGCAAGATATATAAATTTGAAAAAATATAACATTTTGAAAGTTCTAATTCTGGATACCTTTCGATCCAATAAGATTCCGATACAGGCGATTTTCCAATAAGTTGTATTAAGAGATTATAAAAAGTTCGAGTACTTTGTGGCATAGGAACTTCTTTATCTTCAACAGAAAAAGAAAAACAAGCTGCAGTTATTTCAAAATTCTTTGAAACTGGATTAATATTTTCATTGATAAAATGTATCCATTCAGGAGGCAGACTGACAAGCACATTTTTATAAAAGCCATCGGTCTTAACCACTAGACCACGAACTCACATTGCTATCCACAGCAATCATTGATATATTATATGAAAATTACGGATTTTGGAAAAAGGGGGAGGGCTATAAACATTGTCCTGTCAGGTATATTTCGACCCTCTTTTAATTGCATACTTCTATTTTTCTGTCATTATGGCATATTTTCTCTACTCCTTTATTAGTATCTTTTGTATGGCAATGAATACTGTTTTATACTATTTTTTTCTGGTTTTAAATGTAGAAAATCTTGAACTGGTTGCCTTATAATTCATTACACTTCTATGTATTAAAATGGAAATGCTTAATTCCTCAGTTTAGCACGTATCTAAAATGTCTTTATAAGATAATACAGAATCAGAGACGGCATATAATACAATTGAGACAAATATGTCTTTGGTTGATTCCTAAAACTCATCTGGCCGAAAGTTTTATAAATACTGACTATGATGGTACAGGGACAGTCTATACTAGTATAGACTGCTGGGTCGTATAAAAGATCATAATAGATAATAGATATCACCAGCGACTTATAATATGTCTCTGATATTATAGTAGTAATAGTTCAAGAAATCACAAACAATTCTTCAGTTTAATAAAATCAGAGACATCATAATGTCTCTGATAAAATATCACAGTTTTTGATTGATTTTTCTCTCTGATGCTAAGTAATAAAATAATTAATCTCCTGCATAAGCATTTTCATCATACTTAACTAAGATATCTAAGCTGAGAAAACTGCACGTGGAAAACTGAAAACGAAGTTCTTTATTTTTGCGTTATTTTTCCGGATTTATACACCGTTCCTTAACCTAAAAGACTTTGGCCTTTAGTCTGTCCATATCGTCGCGCCATTTCCAATCATTTTTTTCCAACCACATCCACTTTCAAATATGTAACAAGTTCAAGCTGCAATCACAAAAGTTATAATTTTTACTCATACGATACTTTTAATTCGGTATCTTTTGTTGAAATTAAACCACGAGGTAAGTTGAAAATAGGTGTCACAATGACATTCAAATTGTCTCATTTTTTTACAAGTTCTGCAAAGCCAAAACCCATAAGCATCGCTTTGTCAAAATCAAGCGTATTTACAAAGTTATCATCAACATTACACATAAAATTTAATAAAAAAATCCTTCAAAAAATCAGTAAATTGTGACAAATTGACACAATTAATAAACATGTGTTACAAATCTTCACACACTGGACAAGTGTCATTATTAGTCATGTTACATTTTAAAAGTTTAACTTTAGTAAACAAAGTTCTATGAAGTACTTGAAAATTAGTCCCCTGCGTTCACCAGGCAAGATATATAAATTTGAAAAAATATAACATTTTGAAAGTTCTAATTCTGGATACCTTTCGATCCAATAAGATTCCGATACAGGCGATTTTCCAATAAGTTGTATTAAGAGATTATAAAAAGTTCGAGTACTTTGTGGCATAGGAACTTCTTTATCTTCAACAGAAAAAGAAAAACAAGCTGCAGTTATTTCAAAATTCTTTGAAACTGGATTAATATTTTCATTGATAAAATGTATCCATTCAGGAGGCAGACTGACAAGCACATTTTTATAAAAGCCATCGGTCTTAACCACTAGACCACGAACTCACATTGCTATCCACAGCAATCATTGATATATTATATGAAAATTACGGATTTTGGAAAAAGGGGGAGGGCTATAAACATTGTCCTGTCAGGTATATTTCGACCCTCTTTTAATTGCATACTTCTATTTTTCTGTCATTATGGCATATTTTCTCTACTCCTTTATTAGTATCTTTTGTATGGCAATGAATACTGTTTTATACTATTTTTTTCTGGTTTTAAATGTAGAAAATCTTGAACTGGTTGCCTTATAATTCATTACACTTCTATGTATTAAAATGGAAATGCTTAATTCCTCAGTTTAGCACGTATCTAAAATGTCTTTATAAGATAATACAGAATCAGAGACGGCATATAATACAATTGAGACAAATATGTCTTTGGTTGATTCCTAAAACTCATCTGGCCGAAAGTTTTATAAATACTGACTATGATGGTACAGGGACAGTCTATACTAGTATAGACTGCTGGGTCGTATAAAAGATCATAATAGATAATAGATATCACCAGCGACTTATAATATGTCTCTGATATTATAGTAGTAATAGTTCAAGAAATCACAAACAATTCTTCAGTTTAATAAAATCAGAGACATCATAATGTCTCTGATAAAATATCACAGTTTTTGATTGATTTTTCTCTCTGATGCTAAGTAATAAAATAATTAATCTCCTGCATAAGCATTTTCATCATACTTAACTAAGATATCTAAGCTGAGAAAACTGCACGTGGAAAACTGAAAACGAAGTTCTTTATTTTTGCGTTATTTTTCCGGATTTATACACCGTTCCTTAACCTAAAAGACTTTGGCCTTTAGTCTGTCCATATCGTCGCGCCATTTCCAATCATTTTTTTCCAACCACATCCACTTTCAAATATGTAACAAGTTCAAGCTGCAATCACAAAAGTTATAATTTTTACTCATACGATACTTTTAATTCGGTATCTTTTGTTGAAATTAAACCACGAGGTAAGTTGAAAATAGGTGTCACAATGACATTCAAATTGTCTCATTTTTTTACAAGTTCTGCAAAGCCAAAAGAAAAGTAAGACTACATCTGAGCAGGGACTTTCTATTCTATTAAAGACACTAAGCACATTTTTGTACTTAGTATAGAAAGTCCATGATCTGAGCACATGAGCAAAGACACTAACCTTTTCCATCTAAGGACCCAACCCTGAACCTGTCAAAATATAAACATAAGCCTGATAAGGCGATAAACACCATAAACTTTTTAAGCTAAACTTTTGTTGACTGGCTAGGCCACAATGTCAATGGCCACAGCAGTCAGAGTCTACAGAGAAATTTTGAAATGCCTGCTAATGCTGCAGCACTTTTCTGATTAGTCCGAGATTACTCTGACGTGCAACGGCTGTTTTGCCAGACAAGCTGGGGACGTCAAAGCTCGTCCCATATCAAAAAGTGGAGATTTGCCCATCCAAAATAGATGCGCTGCTTCGTCACTTCATTCTGGTGCCAACTAAGGGCCTTGGAATTATATAAATCGGATATCAATTTGTTCATTTTTCATTTATCTCTTCATTTATGTTAGATTCACCTATCTGCTCAGTCTGCACCAAAAACTTTTTCAACTACTAGTCCGAAGACCAATATTCTGCAAAAACTTACTAGTCCAAATGAAATTTTACTAGTCTGGGGCATCGGACTAGTGGCTAACCGTGCAGACTGTCTGCTACCCTTTATTTTTCCATATTTAAACAGTTTTCACAGTGACCCATCGATTCAGACATTTTTACTTTTATTTTCAAAAGGACGTCAAGTTACGAGAGATTTCGCGACCTCGAGACTCAAATATGCAAATATTTATACTTTTTCACCACCTTTATAGAAGATAGATGTTTAACAATTAGTAGCCAACCACGATTTTTCACCTCCTTTACAGGAGATCGGTATTAAGCATTCAGATAACACGATAACAATCTGAAGCTCTCGGACATTTAGATTACTTGCATCGCAAATGAACGAGGTGTTCGTTTATTGTCATTTGCATTAGTTATCACTTTTTTCTCATGGTCACGTGATAATCTTGACGTCCTTTTGAAAATAAAAGTAAAAATGTCTGAATCGATGGGTCACTGTGAAAACTGTTTAAATATGGAAAAATAAAGGGTGGCAGGTAGGTGAATCTTGCATAAATGAAGAGATAAATGAAAAGTGAACAAATTGATACCCGATTTATATAATTCCAAGGCTGTTAGTTGACACCAGAAGCGATGAAGCAGCGCATCTATTTTGGATGGGCAAATATCCACTTTTTGATATGGGACAGGCTCTGACGTCCCACGGCCCCAGCTTGTCTGGCAAAACAGCCGTTGGACGTCAGAGTAATCTGGGACTATTTTCTGATTTGAAAGTTTCTAACATCTCTAATCAATATCAAACACATTTGAAAAACCACATCGTAAAACATAATTTCTTTTGGGAATCTGAGACTGTGTCCAAAAATGGTCCCACCAATGTTAATCTTAACAAAATGTATTACGGTTAAGTCATGTAATTCAGATGAATCTGTGCACCTACATGTATGACCCTGAAATCAATCTAGCATCCTTTTTATTTTCTAGAAAAGTGGCCATAACAAATACATTTTTTAATATTTTGCAAATTAATAAAAATTATATTTTTGTCTGAAAATTTATATCCCATTTAGGTATAAAAATGACCAATTGATTGGTTGTCCAAATGCTGTGCATGTATTCATCACTCAAAAATATACACATCATCCTTAAGGCTTTAAAAAAAAAATGATATTTACAAGCATCTTTATATATAACTTTTACTACATGTACCTTCAACAATACAGTCACTTTGTTCATGTTCTAGTTACTGTTTACGTAAATGCGTATGTTTGCCAACTGTTTTTACACTTTACAGTGTTTCATGATGATCTTGTCTATCTCTTTTTATCATCATGACAAACAAAATGCTGCATGTCCTTACATGTATTATTTAATGATACCCAGCTTTTGTAAAAAATAATCCATTCAATTTGCCATACTGCCACACAAATCCGTCTTGTTCATATATATTGAGGTTTAAAATGATCCCGATTCATATAAAGCAATCCGCATTTAATTATGTATTAAAAGTAAGAAAAGCCTGAAAAATGTTGGAATATAAATATATAAAAAGCATTGCAGATACAAAATAAAAATATAGTGGCAGGAAGAGAAGTTGTTATTACATTTTAGATTAGGTGTTTGACTTCATGTATAGCAATTTGCACTGTTAGCCACTAACATGGTGCCCCAGACTATTAGAAATATATACCGACTAGTATTTAAACATTTGCAAATGTTAAACTTTGTTGAGACACACAAGAAAAATGTCAGAATATTGTTTTTTGGGAAAGCCATTGGAAAAGGTTTTAGGTGTGGAATGTAGTACAGTTCACAATTTTTTTTTTTATTTAAAGCATGGTTATCAAAAAGAAAAAAAACTCTTTTATTAGCGGAAGTGCAAGTCTCTAAATGTAATAATATGTTAATCAGGAAAATTATAATATTTTATTTAGTCAGGTGGAATATGAGTGCAAGTAAAAGTAGACGAAGTCAGATTGATGAAGTACAAGGAAGAAATATGGGACCACAGGCTGGAAGTTCAAGAGAAGAAAATGTACAGTCATCAGATAGTGATGAGGTATTGTCCATTGTTTAAACATGATTTTGTTTGTGCTTGTACCAGTAGATGTAGTTTCATTATTCTAGACTGTTGTGAGTATGTAAATTAGCTATTTGAAATTAGGTGAAAATCATTAACAGAAAGTACATGTTTGTAAGATTTGGACTTTTGATAATGTCCAGAGATATTTGAAAAGGCTTTTTATTTGATTAGACAAGAAATTTGTTAAAATTTGGCATAAGGTAATTTCAGATGTAAGGTCGTTTGATACCATGATATTAAATCCCCCAGTGTCAACGTCTTAATTTTAAAAAATTGGCATTTACCTATGTGAGTTCTATAGAAGTGTGTGATACCATGTAGCAGCTCAATTTTGTGAGGTTTAAATTTTTGCTTATATTGGCTGATAGAACAAAATCGCCTATACAAAAGTGCTCATGCAATGGCTTTGTATAAAAGTTTGAATCGGCCAATATAATAACTGCCAAAATATTTTGAACACCTTATTCAATGAAAATTGTGAAATTTTACACCCTGTGAAAATAACCTGCTTTACAGTGGATCTGCTTTTACTTTAGAAGATATAGTTTACTCTGCAAAACATCACATTTCAATAAACTATTTTAAATAATATTTTTATATTATTGAGTAAACCTTCAAAGTCTCAACAAAAACTTGTGAATAAATTCAACCTCAACACTAAATTATTGAAAATAACTACAGCACATTTAAAATCATATAAAAACATGGTTCCTGAGACAGACACATGATCACATGTCCCGGTTTTACTAGTTTCTTTTTTTCTCCATTTTACAGATCAGTTTTATTGAGGAGAATCAAACAAGTAGAAACAAAAAGGTAAAGAAAACAGCAAGAAAAGTTATAAGTAATGAAGATGAGATTCTAGAGAGAACATTGAGAGGTAAGCAGAGTAAACCACAACCATTTCAGCCCTCTGTGGCAATTATATTTATAATGCCCCATTTATGGGCATTATGTTTTATGGTCTGTGCATCCATTCGTTCGTTCGTCTTTAATTCCCACTAAAGGTTAAAGTTTTTGGTCGAGGTAGTTTTTGATGAAGTTGAAGTCCAATCAACTTGAAACTTAATACACATGTTCCCTATGATATGATCTTTCGAATTTTAATGCCAAATTAAAGATTTTCCCCCATTTGCAGGGTCCACTGAACATAGAAAATGATGGTGTGGATGGGGCATCTGTGTACTGGGGACACATTCTTGTTTATTTTATGTGTTTTTAACACTACTTTTAAGCGCAACTTCGGGCTATTTCTTGGCAGTTAGTTTTTATTGGTGGAGGAAGTCAGAAAACCACTGACTTTTGATAGGAAAACTGACAATCCAGTGAATTAAGATTTTAGTCTAGTTCATACGTCTGAGCAGGGTTCAAAACTCACCACCTCAGTGATGACTGGCTAGTGATTACTACTTAGACCACTCTGCCACCAATGCCCGGCAATTATTAAGCCTGCCTATTTACATTTGATGTGTTTTTAAATGTTTTTGATTTGAATTGATTTTTTTTAACTACTTAGCATGTGGTATTATTGAAATCTAAACATCAAACTAAAAGAAACAAATAAATGATTTCTGCTTTGTTTCAAATATATATGTCTTGGTCAAATACATCTTACGGATATACTTTAAAATCCTTGAATTTATTTCATATCTACATATCATATTTTATTATCATATGTAGATGAAAGATATATGGAAATACAAAATGAATGTGTTTTTTTCATATTTTTTTCTTTCAGAGTCTGGAATAGATATTGCTGATATGACCAGGGAAGAAAAAGTTGCTCTTGCTGTAGGTATTGGTCTTTACGGATCTGCAAATTAAATTGTATTGTCTATCATTTTTATAAGGACACCTGGCCAGTTTGTGACATATGTAATATTGTGATCACCTTTTATACAACCACATTTTTTTTGCATTTGTATAATGTTATCACATCATTGTTGTTGTCCAAAGACGTTTGTCTTCCAGATTATCACTATGGATTAGTATTAGTGTATGATCTCTTTGAAATTGTACCACAAGGATCCATACCACAATAGGGAGATTTGGATTGATTTTGGGGGTTATTGCCAGATCTATTTAGGAGTTAGGGGCCATAATGATAAAGGTGTTAAAAAAAATAGGATTTTCATGTTTCTGGACAAAAACAGTTGCTAAAATGAAGATGCTATTGTGGACAGTCATAATGTGTCATAGTATCCCATTGAAATGTCTTACTTATATATAAAAACACAGTTATATATGTAGGACTCTAAAGTGCGATGGTAACGCTAAAGTGCAATGGTCTATGCTAAAGTACGATGGCGTCTCGCGCTAAAGTGCGATGGTTGTTTGTTCGCTAAAGTATGATGGTGTGTCACGCTAAAGTTGATGGTCAAAAGGGTAAGATTCAAAGTAATAAAACATTGAGGTTAAAAAAGTCTTTTTGCAAAAGCTATTATGCTAAGGTATAACATATGTGATAGGCTTTACAATTTACCGGTAGAATGAAGTGATTGTTTCTAAATTAACAAGTCCGACCAAGAAATAATTGCTATAAAGGTAATTTATGTTTTGCAAATATTATAAATCTTGTAAAATAAATTTTTAACAATTTGGAGCGTATTGAATATTTGGATAATTGGCGTAGAATGCCGTTCACCCTTATGTTACAACCTCCCTTACATTTGTCATTGAAAATCAAAAATACAAAATTTGTTCATTGTCGGGATATGCAACATTTATTTGAATAAGTTTTAGTCTAAATGCGAGAGAAATGCAATGTTCACTGATCTTTCTCCTTTTTCGTAGCGAGTACAAATACATGTTTTATTTTCCTACAATGCACAGTACGAACTAATGTTTTAGCAGACAATTTATAGTTCACGCATGCAAACATGTATCTCTATTTTAGTTTACTGACATTACTTTTCATTAAAATCTACGGCATTTTAACGGGGATTACAAAGTAAACTGCCACATAAACAATGTTTCGAATGTATCCGTTTGCTTCAAATAGAAGCAGGATAAGGCCATAGTTATTATATTTTTAGTTTTACGAAATTATTACAAAACCAATGGGTAGGAGGACGAAAAAAAAAAAAAAAAAAAAATCAAGATTTTCTTTTTTTTTTTATTTATTTCGTTTTACGGACACCTATTAAAAAAAGAATGGGTAGGAGGAAGAAAAAAAAACTTTCAAAACAAAACACATTCCAAAAACAAACTGCAGAACTTCACAAATGATGACATGCGCTTGTGCTGTGACCATGGATTGATTTAATACTCTTTAATATGTCAGTATCTATGTACTTTATCTGTTAAAACAAATTTTAATTCAAGTATAAATACTTTTTTTATTTTATTTTTACAATACAACAGACATGTCAGACAATGACAGTTCAATAAAATAAAATTGAGAATGGAAATGGGGAATGTGTCAAAGAGACATCAATGTTCATTTTTGGACTTTTTAACTTTTTTGGCATTCCTGGTCGCAGGTTTCATTTTCTTCCAATGCATCCTTTGTATATGGGCCGCACAATACTGAAGTCTTCCTTCAGCTGAACTATTTCAGGATTGTTTTCAATGTCTTCAAAGTCCCAGCAAAAAAGCAAACATCATTGAAAACCTGTGTGATACCTATTTAAAATAAAAGATGAAAAAAATCTCAGAAATTGTTTCATTCATGCCAGTGATTCAATCATATCATACCACTTTTTCTGCCTTGTACATTTTTAATATATTTATATATGTTGTGTACAAGTTATCATTTTGTACAAATTATAATTTGTACAAAAATATTGTACAAATTATAGTTTGTATTTTGACTTTGTACAAATTGTAATTTGTACAAAAAGTGCTTGTACAAATTGTAATTTGTACAAAAACGGGCACAAAATCACTTATAACTTGTACATTAATGTATCATATGGATTTTTGTGAAAAAAGCATTGATACACATTATTGAATTACTATTAAATGACCTCACAGTACATCTAAGTTACAAAATTCAAAAGTAGTTCTTTATCATTCGTTTAAGCAGGTGATGTAGTGATATATGGAATCGGGTATTGCAGAACATTTTTTTACTCTCAAATCGATGACAACCTGTTTTACAGGCAAATTTTAACTGCTTAGACAAATAAATATCCCAGAAAGAAAGCGAGATTAAACCCGCGATTTGGTTAGGAATATGACTTTGCTAAAGTCAGGAATATGTCAGTTGTTTTTGCGTCGTTTTTTATCAACTTATTTTTCAACAAGGATCTTTGTTTTATAAATATCTATGGCTGTGCATAAAACTTAACGGAAATCAGTTGAGGCAATACAAACTTTAAAAACACAATACAACTTATGCAGAACAGAGAGACGGACTTTTATTTTTATAAGAAAACTAGTTGGTGTAGTATTATAAAATCATCAGACCCAATGGCATTGAACCATTTATCTTTTCACAAACAAAATTGAAGTGGAATAAGTCATGTAAATCCAATCTTTTGATGTACCAATTACAAATATAAATCATCTCTTGTTTAAAGAAATCTTTGATTGTTTCCTTGGACTTTTTGAAATAACGAATAAGTGACAACAAATCTTTCGAGATCATTTTCACGATCTTTCACGATCCATAATATCAAATTTTACAATTATACTCGTTTTTGCAAAGTTTCTGTATAAAAAAAAATATCTAAATAGCGACAAGAACTAATTATGCAGTACTATTGAATGATACTTTTTTTCTAAAGGAAAGTGGTTTATGTATTAAAAATTTGAAAAAATCGTATTTGTTTACTTTTTTTCTCTCAAAAATTTTGATAATCAATCTGCCTTTTGTAGTTGTTTGAAAACGGAGTATTTTGTTAATAAGGCTTAATGTGTGGTCAGTAAATTACAATTCTATCCTGTGAATCAAAGCATTTTTCACCAAAATTCATATTTAAAAATGTTTTACAAGTTATAAGTGAATTTTGGTCAAATTTTGTACAAATTGTAATTTGTACAGGCACTTTTTGTACAAATTATAATTTGTACAAAGGCAAAATACAAATTATAATTTGTACAATATTTTTGTACAAATTATAATTTGTACAAAATGATAACTTGTACACAACATATATATATATAAAATAGGAATTTTGTTTTAAACTGAAAAATACAAATTAGATTCCAAAATTGTTTGAGACTCCAATCATGTTTGTGTATGAGGGTTTTGATTCCCTCCTCTAGGAGACAATACAAATGTTATCCTGGGGCAAGGTTGGACAGACTATCCTAAGTAACTAAGATTCAGTCAGAGTGGACTGTTTGCTATTGCAGTATTCGCTACTAATATGTTTTTTTTTTCACATATAAGAAAAAAATCTCAGATAGAAACTACTACAAAATTACAGCTATAAATATTGTTTTCATGCATTTCACCAACACACAAATGTTGCATACTTTCATATTTAAGAATTGCTTTTCATCTTGATGAAATTCTAATTTAAAAATACATACCTGCATAAATGATAATAAGTCACCTCCATCAGACTTTCACAGGACAAGGATTCCCTGACAATGACTTTGTCTTGATACACATTTGGCCAATAGATGTATCAGACTCCCCTTTTACTTTGTTTTTGATAACCGCAAGTTCAAAATCAAAACCAACTATATACGCGGAACCACCGCACCATGGTGGCCAAAAACATTCAAGTCCTTTCTAACATCGATCGCTAAGTGTAAATTCCTATTCTTTCAAGCGCTGTGCATAGTCGGATCGAAAAATACAACTAAAAACCAAATTATTTTATTTTTATAACAAAGCACCACGGCGGGCGGAAAAAAAAATTTAAAAAAAATTGTCGTTTTCCAATTTTATTTTTTTTCCAATTCGGCAAAAGTTAGGGTTGGCGGATTCGTAAAACTAAAAATAAAATAACTATGGCCTAAGTATGCGTATACTATTTGGTATCTATATAGTAAAATGGTCGACTGTAGGATACAAGTCCTTCTTCCAGCACTCGAAAAAATAAACATTGTGATTCAGCCGACAAAGAACGGTTAAATTAAATAAATTAATCGTAAGTCATGGACATTTGGTGTAAAAATTGTTAATCAAATATTCCTAATCTATCTTCCGGCATGTTCATTTTTGGTTTGTATTTAAACGACTGTTAACGACATTATCGAAACTACGTTTCTTACGTCTATATTTTCGTGGACCATCGGACTTTAGCGTATGGAAACATCGCACTTTAGCGTAGACCATCGTACTTTAGCGTCCCCATCGCACTTTAGAGTCCTACATATATATTTTTTAAGAAAACTTATCTTCTTTATTTTATTTTCTTTCTAGCAAGTTATAATGATGTCTAAAGAAGAGGCTGAGATTCACAGTCAGTCATTTGGTGATGAATCAATGAACCATTCAGATTCTGAAGAGGAAAAACAAACAACTGATGCGTTCATGCAAGCAATGCATCCGAAACAAAGCAGAGAAGCCACTCGAGATACAGTTATCCCAGAGAGCCAACATGATAATTTATACAGTCAGGAAACACAAGAAAACAAGTCTGATATATATAATCAAGGAACACAAGAAAATCAATCAAATAACAACAAAAAATCTTATGATTCTTACATGGACCAGTCAACGGTTGATATTCAACCAACTTTAGATGCAGCTACTGGAAGGTTTGATATTTCAGAGCATGCATCACCAGTAAACAGTCAGTTAGATCCAGTCTCTCAGGTGGTTTTACATTTAAGCCAACAAAATTCATCAGCATTTGAGGAAGCTATACATCCACCCTCTCCTATTGATGTAGATATGATGGAGGAAAATCCGGTACCAAAAGAGATTGAAAAACAGAAAAATACCTTAAGTGTTAAACCAATACAGCAGGTATGGCAGTATTTTATATTTGGTTCAATCCATGCTTGCCTTAAAAAGAATACTTTTTAAATTTTAGGAATTTTAAAAAAAAATTATGCTGTTGTCCTTATGTACTGTAAATTCAGAATTATTGAGTGTATTTGTTATAGTGATTTTTGCAGAATGTTACTAAAATGTGAGTTATAGCTTAGCTAGTTCAGTGAAATCTGCAATCGGGCCTAAAATAAAATTTCATTTGTTTGGCATTGCCGCCCGACCCACTGAAAAACTTGCCGCCCAAATAATTTTATTTGCGTTTCAGAAATTTATTTTTTTTTATTTAAAAAAAAATCGAGATTGTGCCGGAATTTGATCGTATCCGCCGAGTTTGTTCCTGGCTTTACTTATTTCAAATCACGATCTTACGCAGTACAATAGCCTCGTATGCACTACGGAGAAATTCTTCTTAAATTGTTGGCCGGAATTGTAGTGATCCGCGACACAAAGAAGTTCTATCCTCCAGGTGGCGCTATAATTTGGTTACATATCACAGTAATCAAGAACTTTAACTCTGCCAAATATTTTGGCGCGAAAGAAGGAGCAAAGTAAATAAGTAATGGTAAAAAAATTGTACCATTCCAGTCGAAAAAATATAAAATTCAATCGGATCAGAAAATTTTCCGGACAGGAGCAAGTTAAATCAGTAGTGGTAAAAAAATGTACCAGTCCAGTCGAAAAATATAATTTTGAATCGAATCGGAAAATTTTCCGGACAATGATTCCTCCGCCTAATGCATACGAGGTTATTTCTTCGTGCAACCAGAAAGGCCGAGTTGTTCCGATTGTTACACCGTATTGGGAGCAAACATTTAAATGACATGGAATAGAAAAAGTTGGCCAAAAAAAAATGTCAAAGAGGCCGGCAGGGAAAAGCATCAATGCATTGGTTAAGGGAGATGGATTTTATCAAAAATCAAATGTTCAGCTATTCTTTGAAAGAAACGTTCTGAGAGACCTTGTAGAGGACTCAAGTTTTATCTTTTGTAAAGGCTAAAAGCAGAAACAGATGATTTCTGCTCGACTTTGTCGCTTCATGAGATAGAAGTTTTTCACCGGGACATCACAGAACAAATATGCGTGGCTCTTACATTTGTTGAACTTATTAAATATTTGAAATGTATCATTGACAAATTTTCCCTTGAACCAGAGAACAAAGTATCTACTATAGTCAGAACCACAATGATGCATTCAAGATAATTATGGCTGTAAGCACTAAAGCCCATAGACCAAAACGGTCCCAGATTTACAGGTTTATAGTAGTTTTGTACCAGTAGATGCTAGCCTGGTACAAAACATACATATTTTAAACACTAGCATCTTGTGTCAATTGAAGTACTTCCCCCTTTTCTTGCCTTTCTTCTTAACATGAATAAAATAATTCTTAAAACATAAAAGATACTGACAGAAACATATTTATAAATGTATCTAGTGTACTAGTGATGAATAAAATCCCTTCCTTTTCCACAATTCTAAGGGCTCATTAATTTATCTGTATTCATGTAATGCATGTCCAGATTTCTGTTAATCAAACAAGCATTACAACCCATAATTTATTTATCTGCAAAAATTGTCTGTCCTGCTGCATATTTCCATTTTGAATTTATCATACGTTTTAAACCTATAGCCCTGAAAAACCTTGCACTAATGGATAATATTAGTATAAACACCATGTCTATTTGTGCCAACCTTCCAATTTTTTAATATTTTGCTATCCTTATTTGGTACAGATCCTATATCCTCAAAACTTATCAGGGGCAGTAGGCGTGTTTGTATGGTAGTTCGTCACACCTTTCATGTATGATTACTAGCCTCTAGGTATTGGTTTGAGCCCTAGTTGGGCAGTTGCAAAATTAAGGTTTGATTTTCATGTCATATGTGATAAGGTTAGTCAGTTTCTTCCCGCAGGTTGCCGCCGTTTTCCTTCAAGTACTACGGTTTAATAGTATGCCAACAAAACTGACTGCCATGAAATTACATACGGTGTAGAAAGTGATGTTTATAAAACCAAAGCAAACAATAAAAGTTTTAAATCTTTGTCCATTTGTACAAGGAGCCGTAGTGGTTGAGCCATTTAACTTATGGTAATTTTACCAAACTGTGACCACAAGATGTGACATCAGGCCTCTGTTCAATTGGCAGTCCCACAATAAAAGTTCAATTTTCACGTCATACATTGTACATTTTATATGGTTAATTTGTCAGTTTCCTGCCTCAGTTCTGTGTTTTTTTCTGGGTCCTTTGGTTAACTCTGCCAACAAAACTGACTGTCTTACATGAAATTATCCATATGATGTAGAATGTGACATTGACGGTTGACCCCGTTCAAAGAAACCACCAGCATGTACACACAACAATGCTGCAATGCTTTAGACAACATTGGTCTAGAGACTTCATGATTTACATGGATAAAGCTTTTAAATGTAAAAAAAAAAAAAAAATCCCTACCTACCTACCCACCTGCTGATAGTGTGGGTCGGCAATGCCAAACAAACAATTTTTTAAGGGTGGCCTCAGTGAGTTCTTATTACATGTATTGTGATATTCACCCAGTCACGTTATTCACAATACTTAAAATCTCACAATAATTTCTGAATTGACAGTTCTCCAGTCTGTACAGAAATTGTTTTCTGTTCTTTAGTTTGTCTCAACCATATGTTATGAAACTTATGCAAAATTATTATTACCACCAAAAACAGATCTAGTTTGTATTTGTTTGGTGTTGTTTTCACTGTTCTTGAATTGTGCCTGTTTATAAATGAAAATATTACTGAATTTGCTGTTTCCACACTTTATTAATGTGCCTCAACCAAATGTTACGAAATTTATATACAATGTACCACCAAACACAGATCAAGTCTGAAATTTGGACACATCCTTCTTTTATATTGTTGTGAGGCAAGCTTTAATAGGCTTGATTTATAAATCACTTCTTTGGTAGAAATCTTAAATTTTAGTATACTACATGTATTTGTTAGATTAAGGCTAGAATTGATATTAGTATATCATCAATAGTAAAAATTCAAAAAATGAAATTACGAGGTCAAACACATGCTTTGTAAAATTGATGCAATTGAATTTATTAATAAAAAAAACTTGATCACTGCCTTTCAGAAACAGCTTAAGAAGCAACATATGTCCAGAAAGATTGACAAAAACCAGCCAAGAATTGATAATTTCTCCCATGTTGTTATTACTGATGAGAAGCAGGATATAATTGACAATCAGGTTTGTTTGAATTAAGGGTTTATAAATTCAATTCAGGGAATAGACAAACATTATTCTTGTTATTTCTTAATCTTGCATTCAACATATATGATTAACATTAACACTGAATATTCTCAGCTAATTTGCACTCCGTTTACAATTTTCAATACTGTGGACTCATTATTATTCATTGAATACCAATTTCAGTGGATCTCGTAGGTACAAGTAAACCAAGACATTAAATGTTCAACGAATTACAAATTTTCTCTAAGGTTTTATTCAGACTTCGGCAAAACCATGAAATCAATTATCCACGAAAATGCATGTATTCCACAATCCACAAAAATTGGTACCCATGAAAATAAATGTATCCACAGTAATAAATAATCAATTTAAAGATTAAAAAAAAGTATACCACACAACTAATTTTACAGGGAATCTAGCCTCTAGGTATTGTCAAAATTTTTGCAAAATCAGGGGTGTGGAAATATTTGTCGTGAGCACTTGTCCCTGGGCAAGTGAAACCTAAAATTTTACTTGTCGGGAAAAAAAATTACTTGCCCTGATGATCCCAATAAATATTGAAGTATTTCTTGTTAGCTAATATATGATTCTAACTTGCACTGTTGTGCATCACAAACAAATGAAATCTATTTGTTTATATGTGTAAAAAATTAGGAAAGTAGGAAATGGGTTAACATCAATAGGACAGAAACCTAACAGCAAACCAACCAATGAAATGACATGTAAAGGACAATTTGACAGCAGTTTTTGAATAAAAATTGTAGCCAGTAGGTACATATACTTAATTTGAGGACAGTGATTGAAGAAATGTAAACTAAATAATAGATAAACTATTGATTTTTGTGGTGTTTCTCTCAACTGACACACTTGTTTTTTTCTTGATTATTTATTATTGTCTTGATGGACAATTAAAGCGTCCTTTCTGTTTTCCACTTTGACAACAAATAATGTTGACCTTTCATCTATAAATCAGACAAAAACTTAATTTATTTTCCGAATTTCCATAGATAGCCAGGGGAAATCTGATATCCACGATGTCTGAAATTCTCGCTTCCGTTTTTTTTTTAAATACTCTGTGTCCTCCATTTGCATTTAAGGTTTTCTACTCGACTTATGACTCTTTTTGTCTTGCATGTCCACCTTTTTATTAAGTATTTATCAATCTGAATCTCGATACAAAATTTAAAGAAATGACACTTTCGGTAAATGATGGATAAAACCTAATCGACGATCCCGGGTCAATGGACAAAGCCAATGCAATAATATGCGACTCGGGTTGACATACTTATTTTTATTTATTTTGGTAATCGATCTATTTCGGGTATCATGTAATATTTATCGTCATGAACATGGATGTTTATACTTGCTGAACATTGGTTTCTTTTACATAAATTAAACATCTTTATACGTGTTGAAATTAATTTTATGTTTTTGTTGGATTTGAACTTTGTCTTGTATATTTTTTTACTTGCCCACGGGCAACCAAGACAAAAATAATTACTTGTCCGGTTGTTTAAATGTACGAGTCGGGCGAGTCGGGCATAGCATTTCCACACCCCTGAAAATCATTTAAATATCTGAAATCATTATTTGATAATACGCATTACACAATAAAACAAGGCAAATGGGGAGACTTGATATTTTTTCTTAACCAAAGACATTTGAGATTATGTGGAATGATTGTGATTCTTTAAACCAACTTATTTTGGCAGATAATTTATTTACAATTTGCCCTATAAACCCACTTAGTGGCGATTTAATTTCGTGATTTTTAAATTATTTGATGTACTTAAATAGGGAAAGATCCAAGCGTTACGTTTTCTCAAAGATTTATATTTGCGTTATTTTTCTTATAGTAAAAGTGGCGAAAATAAATTGCTTTTAAAAATTAGTTTGTTTACAATTATGATGATAGTCTCAAGATTCAACTATATGAATTTAACACTTCAATTATTAGGGTGTCCAAGCTGTGATCAGTGAAGACGACTCAGCGCAAGAAAGAAAGAAAACCAGAGTTTTTAAAAAGACTGCAACAGCCATTAGAGATGATATAAGTGACACTGAAGCTCTATCTCTAAAGGATGTAGTTGAAGCCAATAAGAATTTTACACTAGCACAGCCAAAGGAAGAAGTAGATACTAGAAGGAATTTTACCCAAGCACAGCTTAAGGAGTTGATGAGTGAAGATGAGGATTCTCCAGTCAAAAGAGTTGTGAAAGTGGAAGAGTCACCAATCAAAAGAGTGGTCAAATCTGCAAAGAAAGCATTTGCATGGAATGATTCTGATGAAGAAACACAAGATTTTTTAACCGTAAAGGTATTCAATAGAAAGCTTTTAGCTCACCTTGTCAGTGATCTGGAAGGGTTTTTTCACTATGGGCCCAGGGCCCCTCAAAAATAAATTCAGTGGGCCATTTAAAAAAATAATGGGCCATGTTGTCAAATGAGTGGGCCATTTGAGTTGACTTCTGTAAAAAAAAAAAAGTATCAGTATATTTTGGCAAAAAGGTGTTGGTACTTACTTTTACATAAATAAATCATGGATATTGTTCCTGTGATTTTGTAATTTCAATTTCAATGAATATACAATAACTTCTTCCAACTCCAACAATATTTAAGTTAACCTTTATTTACAATGTTTAAACTGGTACTGTTGCCTTGTTCATGTTCATGTTGGTTTTTTTTTACATTAAATTTGGGTCTTCGTCGATACCATACTTATTCCAGACGTTCCGTATCAGAGGACATTTCAGGCATTTCCTCTGCACTTCTTGTATTATTATAACTTCATCACGGTGACAAGAATAACAGTATAGAGTACCATTAATTCAAAGAACAAAACAACAAATCGCTGAAGTCATATTTACAAAATGTCAAAATGAGCCAAAGACCAAAAAATGACAAGGACAGTTAAGCGTCTTTTATGGAGACAAAAACTGTATTCCTAAAAAGTCTTTGGGGTTCTTCAATCGAAATAATAGCAAGCTAAACTAAATGAGACTATTATTAGAGTTAAATCTCGTCTGTACTAGCCAAATTTCACAAATTTAAAGTTGTTTATAAAAAAAATATATCATGAATGGTGGTTAATTACGTTTTTCGGGTTATCAGTTAGACCGCATGGTTCTATTATTACAATAGGAAAACACCTGAGACGTTAAATCACATGGTTCTATTATCATAGGGAAACACCCGAGACGTCCCAAAAATATATAGGTGCTCCTATTATTGGAGGAACATTACACAGTTGTGTACACACACGCGGCATGGAACACGATCGGAAATTCATTTGACGATATCTAAACGTTTCGAAACGAAGTGAAAAATATTGTGCGCCACGTGGGCGCTTACATATGTCACTGTATGCGCCATTTCTTGTCAATATGCGCTATAGGCGCAGGGCGCACGTCCTTCCCGATCACTGCCTTGTTAGAAAAAGTAAATTACAAAAATACTGAACTCCCTTTAAGGCTTATCAAATGGCAAAATTGTAAGCTTAAATGCATCAAACAAATGGAAAACAACTCATATTCCTGACTTGCAACAGGTACTTTCTTGTGTAGAAAATGATGGATTAAACCTGATTTTAAAGCTAGCTAAACCTCTCACTAGTGTGACAGTTGCATTAAATTCCAAGATATTCAATGACAACTATGCTTGAACAAAACATCAAAATTTAAATAAATAGGGATATAGCAGTCAACATCGTGATATAATCTTTAATATGACACTAAAAACCACCGACCTTCGATAGGAAAACTGACAATCCTACTCAATTAAGATAGTAGTCAAGTGCACCTGCAAGAGCGGGGTTCAAACTCACAACCTCAGTGTTGATCTTCTCTTTTTGTATGTATTTAATACAAAATATGAGTTGTCTGTTCAGCAGGAGGATGTTGGAAGTGTAGAGGACAAACAGAACATATCACCTAGAGCAAATACAAGCAATACTGTTAATGATGATCTGGTAGCTGATGAAATAGTCAAGGTATGTAAATATTAGCATAAAGTGACAATTAGTAGGGGATTTGAATAGTTGATTTCAGTGTATTATTTAAAAGCGTGCACCACATTTATGTTTTTCGGTCTGTGTGTCTGTTTGTTTATCCAGCCATCCATTTGTAAGTCTTTTTTTTTTTCAATTTTGAATGATAAAAAGTTGAGTTTAAATCCTATATTTGTTACATAATATCAAGTAAGAGATATTTAATGCAATACAGAAGGACATCTTATCTGTCTTGATTTTGTAGTAAATTACAATTTTGCAAATGCTACTTAACAATATAAATAAGAAGATGTGGTATGATTGCCAATGAGACAACTCTCCACTAGATACCAAAAGACACAGAAATTAGCAACTATAGGTCACTGTATGGCCTTCAACAATGAGCAAACCCCATACTGCATAGTCAGCTATAAAAGGCTCCAAAATGACAAATGTAAAACAATTCAAAGGAGAAAACTAATGGCCCAATTTATGTAAAAAATTAACCAAAAACAAATATGTAATTTATCAACAAACAGCAACCACTGATTTACAGGATCCCAACCCTCCCCTAACCTTGGACAGTGGTGTAACAGTACAACATAAACGAACTATAAAAATCAGTTGATAAAGGCTTAACTCATCAGATGGATACAAATAGAAATACATATAACAAAAACACAAAGTGGACGTGGCCCGGTACTTGTATATCCCAACAACAAAAGGACAATAAGTACTGATCTGAGTTTACTAGCAGTTAAATGACAGCTAGTTCAAAGAAACTAATAAAAAAATCATGCATCTAAGACAAATTTGTTATTAAGTCCATTTGAATTATTCACACAAATTTTACATTATTTAACACCAATTTATCTTCCTTAAAGAAAATATATTTGGTCAACTGGTCAATTATGTTAAGTGAGTTAAATCCCATTAAATGTTATATCTATGGGAAATTGCATATTTAGCATGAGAGCCATATTCAATGTTGATAAACTTTTTACAAGATTTATGCTCATTCTTTTAAATTATATACGAAAAAAATGCATTGAAAGCATTATCATGCCTACATTTCTTTTTGAATAGTTTGAAAGACCAAAATTTTTTTCTGAGTTATTTGTATTTGTCATTAGAAAACTGTTCTTTTGATTAAATCTTAAGTTTTATTTGCTATCATATGAATAAAATTAAAATTTTCAGTTAGTAATATGATATCATTTCCATTTTCCATTTATAATAAATGCTTCTACCTTATAGGATGAACCTTTTACCGAAGAGTTTTATGAGTTTCCTTCTCTCAAAAGACATTACAGGTATAATTTATTTAATTATAATCAAATTAAATCCCAATAGTTTCTTATCAATTAGAATTAATAACTTGTGAATGGCTTGAACATAATCATAGAGTGTGATACAAAAATTGCAAGTAAAATATACAGCAGATTTTTATTTGCTATCACCAATTTGGTCTGTATGACAATTTTTTTAATGGACAAGGAAAAGCAATGTTCAGGATAGATTTAACTCTTGACATGATTTGATATGAAGAAATTCCTCTATGATGAAATATAGGTTAATGATAATCAAGTAAAGGTTTTAAGTGTATTATTGCTTATGTTCAGGACAACAACCCAAAGAACAAAGATGGGACCCAGGGGATATAATATTTGCTACCATGTTTTTAAGATATCAAACTAAAAATATTTGTATTAGGGGACAAAAACCTACTTATCTTAGTCGTCTACATCTGGTCACATGTTTTCTTGCATGAATACAAACTGGTAAAAAGAATCCTTATCCACTTGTTTAATGTAAATTATTTTCTAGAAAAAAATCACTGTGTTAATAATTTTATTAATCTAGTATATTGTTGCTGTTTATTTAATTAACATGTTTATTTCAACTGTGTATTATTTCTTTTTCATAAATGATCAAAAACAGAAATGTCAAGAAAAAAGTAAGTTAGTTGAGAAAATTAAAGTATATTTGTAGTGAAAATATGTATGCATCATACTGACAGCTGAAACTTTTATAATTTATAGAAGAATTTCTAGTTTGAGATACCATATCAAAGGGGATACTTGACATGCAGAAATGGAAACATAAAAAATATGGTTCTGTTTTGCATCAATTAATTTTGTACAATGCATTTAAAAGTGATATAAGTTGAATATTTCATGAATTTTTATGAACATCAACATTTACAGTATATTTTTGTATATAAACATAATTTGGAAATCTGAATGTTCGCAAAGCCATATAAAAAGCAAAATAAAAAACCTGTTAAATAGTAATGCTTGGCCTAGTGCTTAAATGAGTTCAATGGTTTTTTTTTCTCAGGAAAACTCAGCACCAACCTTATTTGCACCATTAGATAGTAATCCAAAAGACTATACAAAAGCAATTCTGCAGTTATTTACACTTTACCATAATAAACTTGCTCGATTACAAAAATTATCAAAGTGTAGTATAAAATGGTCAAAAGAACCAGTAAGGGTTGGATTTCATCTAGACCATACTATTGATGCCAGAAAACGAGGGCTAAATTATGACTTCCTGGATGATCAAGAGGCTTCAACATCTGTCGTACCAATTGTTGTAGACATGAAAGAAAACACCAACCCACAAAGACCAGCTGCCAAAAATTTCTCTATGAAAATTAGAAAGGAGCCAAAAGTTCAAAATAATGCTGATGAGGAGATTAATCAGTTTGTAGACACGTTCGTATCTAAACCAGGATTAAGAAGTCGTAGAACTAGAAATACAGGTACTTTTACTAAAGAGAAATCTGCAAATGATTTTGACCCTTACCCAGTTGATGAAACTTTCAAAGCTGGTGTTGAAAAGGGAAGGAAACGGAAGTTATATAATGAAACTGATGCTAAATATTGCCCTTTGATTGAAGATGAAAGCAGTAATGACTTTGATGATAGATTTGTTGGAAAAGGTAAAAGAAGCCTTAAATTCAAAAAACAAAATAATGAAGGAAATAGTGAAGTACCAGAAAAGCTGGAAACTAAAAGTTCAAGGAATAAGTCAAATATCAGTGACCCGACAACAAATGTGAAGAAAGCTACACGAGGATCACTTAAGAGGCATGCTAGTGACTTAAGCACAGGTAGTGTGGAAAGTTTCAAGTCGGACGACATGAACAATTTGTTAAATCCTGACCGAGCCTTAAGTAGATCTCCTGAATTATCCCTTGGTGGCCTCAGTCAAAAATCAGATGTGCTATTAGATGCAGACGGTCAATTGTACTCAACACAGTTATGTTCTATGAAAGAAAAACGAGCAAGGGTACCAGTCAGTAAGTCCAGTTTTAATTTGGATACAGTTGATGATGACAGTGTTCAGTATCTATCACAGAATTCAAGAAACGGATCAAACCTTGAAAGGGCAGCACTCTCACAAAATATTTCTCGCAATGTTGAAAGCACTTCTACACAATCAAATTTCAGACCAATCTTACCAAAACAAAAGGAGGATAGTACTAGTCAAGTAAGTCAAAAACAAATCGGCAAGACAAAGACCGCAAAAATAATAGTAATCCATCCATCGCAGAGCACTGTGAAGAATGTAGAGCCTGTAGAGCAGCAGTCAACCCTCAAGTCAAGAATGTTTGGACATATGAGTGACTTGTTCAAGCTAGGGTCAAGCAATAAAAATTCAAGTGGTAAAATTAAGAATGACGAAGATCCTCAAGGTTCACATATCAGGAATAAATCTTTTGGTGATAACGAAGACTTAGATACAGAAACACACAGATTCCAACCGACCAGTGATGTTACAGTGGATGATATACAACAGATCAATATGAAGACAGAAGGTAACTTAGCTTTTATCAGTCCTGAAAAACAATACTTGTGTTTCTGGTAACATGCTGAAAAAAATAACGGTTGGTTGTAGGCTAATAAGCTCAAAATTGTTGTAACATTTTTGTCTGGTTTAAAAATGGGAAGCTGTTGGACTTCAAGTGTGCTTGTTAAAAAATAAGCAAAGAAATCTATAAGGTAGGAAGGGTTAGAAGAAACACAGGTATATTTTTAGGTCTCATTTGTAAATTTTTTACAGTACATGTAACCTAGTAATACAGCATAGCATAGCAGTTCAGGAAAAAAAACACTTCCCTAGCATTATATATTTATATGCAGATATACATGATACTAAGAATTTAAAATGTATTTAATATCTTAGCTGATTCAATTTATAAAAAAAGTAACATTAAATTTCCAATTTTTATGCCCATAAATATGGGCATTATGTTTTCTGGTCTGTGCCTCCGTCCATCCGTTTGTCTGTCTGTCCCGTTTCAGGTTAAAGTTTTTGTTCAAGGTAGTTTTTGATGAAGTTGAAGTCCGATCAACTTGAAACTTAGTTAACATGTTCCCTATGATATGATCTTTCTAGTTTTAATACCAAATTAGAGTTTTTACCCCATTTTCACAGTCCACTGAACTGAATGATATTGCAGATGGGGCATCCATGTACTTGGGACACATTATTGTTTTCCTAAAAGTACAATCTAGACAAAGGTGACTGTAGACAAATATTAGAATGGTATGTTTGTAAGAAGAGAGCTAAAGTTTTTTTTAAATGAATAGTGTACATTTTGATGATTGTTTTAGGTATCAGAACTTACAGCAAGAAGCAAGGAAGAAAGAGACAATTAACTAATGAAGAGACTGAACCAAATAAACAACCAAAAGTAAGTTCTTCTACAATATCTTATGCCCATAGACTACCCAACTCTATACACATAACCTCAGCCTCATAACATCAATTAAAAAAAAGAAGGTTTAAATTTAATACCCACACGCCAGTGCCATGTGCTGATTTTAATTGCACATTAGGATATATATCATGTTGACAAAAAATTGTCAGAATTTTATAAATATCACCGAAATCAATACTTTAAATATAAACATTAGATAAATTCACATAACCAAGACAACGTTTTTAACTGTAAAACATGTCTATTCGAGTCAGCCCTGTTGTGATGAATGGTTATATCCCATGAAGCGGGGGAATACAAAGAACAGTCTGTGGGCAGACGCCTAGAAGAAATTAATTTCAATCTTAATTAAGTTACATCAAACTGTTGAAATTACATAAATATTTATCTGTTTTTTTATTGTAATAGTGTATTATGAAAAGTGATATATTTTTGTCAGATGAACAGGTAAACAGTCGTTTTAAACATTTTAAAAGATTTATGAAAATATGCGTTTTAGGTATTAAAATGAAAGAGGAGATTTTACCTTATTTATTTGTACTATGTTTTTGATGAGGATTCTCAACATTAAGGTCACAGTTGAAACTATATCCTCAGTAACCTGCAAATGCACTTTGTACAGAAAAGTTATATAACATGTTTGTTTCAATAGATTTATTGTTTTGTAGATAATAACAGTACCGTGTCCTCTGTGTAACAAACAGTTTCCTCAGGATCAGATAGAAAACCATGCTGCAGATTGTAATGGTCCTGTGGATGGTATGTTAACTGTCAGTTCTTCTTTTAAAAAGTACATTGTTTGAATGTATTAAATAGATTTAGTTGAAAATATTTCCCATGACTAATCTATATAAATTCCTACCTTTGTGTCTGATGATCCCTGTAACAAGATTTTTATGCCCCATTTATAGGCATTATATTTTTATGCCCCACCTACGATAGTAGAGGGGCATTATGTTTTCTGGTCTGTGCCTCCATTCTTCCGTCCGTCTGTGCCTCCTTTGGTCCGTCCGCTTCAGGTTAAAGTTTTTGGTCAAGGTAGTTTTTGAAGAAGTTGAAGTCCAATCAACTTGAAACTTAGTACACTTGTTCCCCATGACATGATCTTTCTAATTTTAATGCCAAATTATAGTTTTGACCCCAATTTCATGGTCCACTGAACATAGAAAATGATAGTGCGAAGTTCAGGTTAAAGTTTTTGGTCAAGGTAGTTTTTGATGAAGTTAAAGTTACATCAACTTGAAACTTAGTACACATGTTCCCTATGATATGATCTTTCTAATTTTAATGCCAAATTATAGTTTTGACCCCAATTTCACAGTCCACTGAACATAGAAAATGATAGTGCCAGTGGGGCATTCTTGTACTATGGACACATTCTTGTTGGTTATTGCATAAGTACTCCGTTCGTCCATCTGTCCCTCTTCATGTTAAGTTTTTGGTAGAGGTAGTTTTTGATGAAGTAGAAGTTCAATCAACTTGAAACTTAGTACACATGTTAGTGGTTTGTGCATCGGACTACTAACACAAAGGTTCCTGGTTTGATTCCCGTCTGGGATGAAAATTTCAGGGACTGAATTTTCGGCTCTCCCTTGACACCATTTGCGAGTATGGTCTTGAGGAAACGATGATAGTCCGTCGGACGGGGACGATAAATGGCTGACCCGTGTTAAGAGAGAGCCATATCTCTTGCACGTTAAAGACACCCTTGTAGATTTCGAAAAAGAGCAGGCTAATGCCGCTACAAGGCAGCACTCGCACCCGCAAAGTGGAAAGGGATTAATATAAGTTGCAAAACTTGTTTCCCAATCCACTATAAATAAATATGTTTAAACTAATTAAACTAAACATGTATTCTATGATATGATCTTTTCTAAATTTAATGCCAAATTGGAGTTTTCACCCCTATTTCCACTGAACATAGGAAATGATAATGCGAGTGGGAAGGTAATCCGTGAACTATGGAAACATTCTTGTTATCAATATATTTTGTTCTAAAACTAGCTGGAAATTTTGTTTATACTTTCTGTTTAATCTACAATTCCTAAATATTTATTTGCTATATGTTTAAAAGACAGGTTTAACTTCAAATTTGTAAAAGATTCTCCTTCTTAATATTTTATATTTATTTCTGTCATGGAAAGTCAACTTGGATCTGATGTTAAACTTGTATAATATTAAAAAACTTGTATAATATTAAAAAACTTGTATAATATTAAAAAACTTGTATAATATTAAAAAACTTGTATAATTTTAAAACTGAGAATGTCAACCCATCATGTGTGCTTGCCTCATATTTCATTGATCTTTTATGGTGTCTCAACATTATGCTTTTAGATGACAACTCGAGAGAATCCACAGATAGTGTTCAAATACAAGAGATACAAGCTGGTAGAAACTTAGAACAATCTACCTCAGGTGTCCAAAGACATGGTCAAGGAAGAGCAAGCAAGAAACAAGGTATACTTTACAGTCTTGCAATGACTTCAATCATAAAAAGAGAGAAATAGTTTTAACATTGTACAAAATGTTTTATATTAGATTCTTGTCATCTTACAGTATCATACTGGAAAAATAAATTGCTCAATTAATTCTTAAAACAAGACTCGATAAAAAATTTAAAATGATGATAAATTTGTATGCCTGTCAGTTGCTATCTAAGGCAAACAGTTTTACCTATGCCTGTTCTTGTATTTTTCCGTCATTCTGTACAGTTATTCTGACTTTTTCATTGTGCTTGGTGATAGTGATCATCAAGGATCCGGAAATTTTTTCACCTAATTTCGGTCATTTTCATACAACTTAAAAGTTGATGCCCCTTTTCAAAAAATGATTGTCAAAATCACATTACTGCATGAGACTCATTATGAGTATGCTCATACTCGATCGTCATGTTCGTAGCATCAACAAACTTGTTTCACTGTTGCATCACAGGGGCTTGTTACCATTGCCGGGTTTACTATCCATACGAACCCCTAAAAAAACACGGTTCGTATGGATAGTAAACCCGGCAATGGTAACAAGCCCCTGTGGTTGCATCGCATTTACTTCATGATTTGTCCTACCATTTTCCATAAATCGATCAAGGGCAATTAACGGAAGGCAACAGTTTAAAAATAAAATGATTTTAATGACTCAAAACGATAATATCCTCAGTAATCGCTTACGTTTCCTTTGATTCTGAAGTCAAAATTCAAACCGGATGTACTGCGACAGTACTAAAATGAACAATTCCGGACTCATTTCCGGGATTAGTTTTGTTTATCCAAATCACAGGAAACCATCGGCTTTTTAATATTTTACCTTTAATAGTGTAAGAATATTAATTAAAATAGTTGCACTAGCTTTATTTAGGATGAAACTATTTTAAATTTACAATTAATTGTCTAAATCTGAGGAAGAGAATTTCAAGCATGCTTATTACATAGAAAACAAAGCACGTGTGTTAGAAGTAAAAAAAATAAATTTCTACGTAAATTAAACCAAGTTTTAATTTAATTTTAAATCATAATTGACAATTGTCTGACCTGTTGAGTAATTAAATAATGAAGCCAGTTGGTATGGAATTTTTATTTCTTTATAATAATAGTTTGGAGCTTGTGATTAATTGCCAGGTGTGAATTAAAAACACAGGTAAAGAGATTAGCAATCATTAGCCAAATGCTTCTGGAGGCATTAATTATAGTTATTAGGAGGGCCCTCAGGATTATAACACTTTATTGAAGTGGCAGTTTAATTACAGGAAGTCAATAACAAAACAAAAATATGTTCAAAATGGCGATTTTGAAAGTCCATCTCAACGAAATGACCGAAATTATTAAGGTTGAAAAATAAAATTTGACCTAAATCCCAATTAAAAGTTTAGGACATTATAGTTTCAGTTTAGGACATGACTGGCAAATATGACCGTTTACGGACCCTTGGTGATCATATTTGGATGTCATAGTGTATATTGATGACTTTAGATCTGGTTTGATTATCACTTTTGCCTGAACAACGACCCTTAAACTATAGAAAATGTTCATGGACATTGAAATTGTACAGACATTTTTTAAGGAGTATTCATGTCCTTGCTTAGAGGAGCATATTTGAATGTGATAAGAGTTAAAAGGCTACATATTCTTATTCCTATTTGTATTTTAGTCTAACTTCATTCATAAAAGTTTTCATTTAGCTGTTTGTTATTAAATCTGGTGAAAAGTTCAGAAAATCAGTATGTTATGTTGGAGCTCAGAGATGATATTTAAGACAATTTGTTTACAAGTTTTCATATTTCAGATCAAGATGCAGATTTCATTGTTGAAGATGTAGAAAGTGAAGAAGAAAGTCCAAGAAAGTAAGTCTTTTAATGTTCAGTTCTGTTAAAAGATTAACATGTTTTTTAACAGAGTCAGCAAAGTCTAATATTTTAGTAATATTGGTTAGAATTCATAATCTATGTTCAGAGTGTTGCTCTCCAGTAAAACTTTTAGTTGAAATTTACACACTTTTAATAAATGTAAACAGTATTCTTCGTCTTAAGTTAATGACTTGTTGAAAAAGAAGAAAATAACAACTTCAGATGTTGCTAGTTACTGAAAGGAGGCAAATTATATATGGATCTTATCGAGTCTCTCTTGATACAGCTTTGTGAGTTTTAGATGCATCTTAAAAAAATGGGAAAACTTGAAAATTAAAATGCTAGCTTATCATTTATAGGTCTTTTAGTATGGAATGCTATATTTGTGACAAGTCATTTAGAAATAAGAAAATGTTGGAACAGCATGTGGAGAAATGTTTGGATGAAGCTACACAGATGCAGCATGAGATTGAAACAAGAGGAATGGATTCTATATTAGAACCTGGGGAAATCTCACCTCGCAAACGTGCAACCAGATCAGCACGGACAACGGAGCCAAATGAAGGGTACTCATCAGGTTCAAAATATTCAAATTTTAAATGGTGGTGGTTCACAATTAATTGTCAGTTATCAGAGATTTTTCAGAAAAATAACATCAGGGGCAATTCCAGCCATTTAAAAAAATGAGGGTGGGTTCCAACTACATGTCCCGATTCAAATGCATCGATCGTCCAAAAAAATGGGGGGTTCCAACCCCTGGATTCGCCACTGAACATACATGGTAACCCTGCTTTGAAGGCACTTTTGAAATGGTGAAAAACACATATAGACGCAATTTATAATTTCACTAACTTCTTTACTGTACAAATAAGTATTTGACATTCATCCAAAATGTATGTTTTCATGGAAGAACCCTTATATAGCAAAAGTTTGCAAATGGTCAGCTACTAATTTTAAAATCAAATGTGTTGGATTATTTTCAAAACCAATCGGTTGAGTACTTCTAGAAATATGAGTTTCCTATTAAATGATGGTTTTGACACTCAATCTGTTGTCAATGTTCCCCATCTAGGAAACCACCATGACCAATTTTACCAAAATAATTAGAAAAAATAGGCGGGGAAGAGTTTTATGAAAAGAAAAAGATTATACAGTTATATGTCTGTTGATTTACATAACTTGCTCTGAAAATAATTACTTTTTTTTTTGCAGTGTGTTGTATTTTTTATGGACATTTATTTTATTATACATCAGTATGTACTAACTTGTAGCAGCTTTTTTCTTCATTTAATGATATATTGAGTGATTTGATGAGTACTTTTGATAAATGACTTTTCTTTATTACTTAAACAATTTTATCTCTATCATTACAGGCAGTGATGAAGAGAAGGTTACTCTCAGAGATGTTATAAAGTAAGTAGTTGTAGTGAAATGTAAAATAGCTAATTAGCTGAACTTTAAAAGATAAGAATTTAAAAGCTTAAAAAGAAAAAAATCTGACAAGACATTCATTGCACCTGTAAAATCAGCATACTCACATGGTCATGGTATGGATTATGATAAGCAAACTTTAAATTAGTCATGGGTTAGAATACACACATTTTCTTTGCCTGCTTAGAGTCAAATTTATTGCATAGTTTGAATGAAACCCAAGTCTTTTGCTTGTTGGGAGAGTCGTTTAAAATTTAGGGGCAAGAATTTCTAGAAGTACATCATTAGCTTCTTATATTTGGATATTAGGGTATTTACACTGATGCACAAATATTTAAATGGAATGAAATCTGATTTCTGATAATCTGTTTAAAAGATATTAGGCAATGATCAAGTATGCCAAAAAAAGACTTCTGGAGATTAGTAGTTGCCTACTGCAATGGGCAAATATTCAAACCTTATGAAATGTCTATAAATAGAATTCAACAAAACCACAAATTTTGCTTAATGGACAAATTATGGAGGTGCAAAAAAAAACTGTCTTTAAATCGGTTAATATACAACTTCTTCTCTGACTACTCAAATCCCAACTTATGAGACTATCTTAATGATTGGATTATCATATTATGCTTTAAACATTTATAGTTTCATGAAGAATGATTGGACAATCATGTAATGCTTGAATTATTTATAGTATCATGAAGAATTTAGGTAAAATAACCATGCATAAAAGCCATTATTTGGGGTTTTTTTTATCTTGAAAAAGTACATTGTTATAATGCTTGCATACTATTTCAGGGCCAATCAATCAACAAGTAGTTCTGAAGAATCTTCATACAGTGATGAATATGACTGGTCACCAGCTAAAACTCCACCTAACCACAAGGTTACAAATAAAGAGAATCAGTTACCAGGGGGTTGGACTTTAGAAGAGCTTCAGAATTCTCCAATTCGATCATTTGTACCAATCTGGAAACAGTCTGATAATGAGGGGTTTAAAACTCAGTTTGACAAAGCCAAGAAAAGATTTGAAAAACAACAGCTCAAGGGAAAAGGAAAGAGAAAACAGAAAGGAACAAAAAGAAAAAGGGGAAAACGAAAATCTAAGAAGAAGCCAGCAGCAAAGAGACAAAGATGTACGGAATGATATATATTGTATATAACAAGTTTTTGTCATGAATTTTTTGTAGGCTTGATGTTTTTCAGCGATGGTGCAAGTGGTTTTAGAACAGAAAAAAAGATCAAGTGCAATGAATTTTTGAATTATTACTTTCTACTTTGATATGGGTACTGGGTATTTACAATAATTTGTACATTGGAAGTGGATCTGTTAAATGACAGTGTATTGTTTGAAGTGTTAAGCATCAGCAGACTTTCACATTTTTCCAGTAAACTCCTTATATATGCAATACAACTCAAATAATAAAATATACCTTTGTTTTAAAAATACACATTTTCATTTGACCTAGCATCTTTAATCCAGACTGCTTTGTAGTTGGAGAAATTTGTCTTTTCATTACTGTATGAACATTTTTCAACGATATGCAACTTATTTGTAATTTGTTATTTTCAATATAACAGTGTTAATAATAATACTGTTTTTTTGTTTAAAAGTTCCTTCATTTTCTGCATTATTTTGTATATTGAAAGATGTTAAATAAAATGTTATAAAGTTATATTTTGACTGTTGTTACAATTCTGAAACATGTCATGTTGATATAAGAATCCTGAAGTATGGTAGAAAGGGGTTCAATCATAGATTGGTAAAATTAAAGACTTTAAAATTGATATTTACAGATTCTCCTCCAATCCATTGTTGTTTAAAATTAAGAACACAGATTGTAGTCAGAATAATGTGTCCAAGCAGGGTAAAGTAACAAATCTAAGTGATTTTATAATATAGTCTGTTTGATTTAGTTCCCTAATTCACCAGATTAGCAATTTGTTACAGATAATTTCTTTTCGAATCAAAATATTCTTTAAATATCATTTAGTCTTATCTTTGTAACTTGGTTATCTTGACCTTAATTGCCGTATTTTTTCCCAAAGCATTTCTCTAACTCAATTATCAGAATCTAGCATTGATAATTGTAATAAAAGGAAGAGTTTTTTATTTCTGTACTATTTTCCTTTTGTCATTGGTATCCTCATATTCGTTACTTAGTTATGAATAAAGGAAATGTGGGGAAAACATCAAAAGTTATCTTGCAGGGGGTAACCTGAATCATACATCAAAAGTTATCCTGCAGGGAGTAACATGAATCATACATCAATCCAATGACAAATATAACTATAACACACCTAGCCTATTGTGTACCATTCCTAGGATGAGACTGAATACCAAAGTCAGTTGAAACATAATGGATCCATTTTCAAGCAAACAGTACCAGGGTAGTAAAATAAAAATTCTGACTGGTATGTAGGGGTTAAGTTTTGACGATGAAATATGTTGCTCAGTTACTTATTTGAATGACCATTCAACAAAAAAGGAAACTTTAATTTCAATTTTCCCTGCACTGGTCATGCAAGAGGATTTTCATATAATGACATAATTTTGCACCTCCCTGTGATGTTGCTTTAACTGAGTGACATAAATTGTCTTATTTCTGGGAATGCACTCGTTAATATGGACATATTTTCTTCCATATATTGAAAGATAAGACGGCCTAGATCAGCTTAACTATGAATGCCTTATCATCTGATTTATTTAGTTTATTAACACCAAGTGTTGTAGGAAGGTCATTTTCTTGGTTCAATGATGAGTAAAAAACCATGACGATCTTCTTGATACAATGACAAATGTTATGGCAAGGTAATTTTCTTGTTTCATTAAAAAGCGTTGTAGCATGATGATTTTTCTTAGTCCAATGACAAGTGTTGAAGCATTGTAACTTTCTTATTTCATTTACAAGTGTTGTATTATGGTGAATTTCTTGGTTCAATGATAAGTGTTGTAGCATGGTGATTTTCTTATTTCATTGACAAGTGTTTAGAGCAAGGTAATTTTCTTTTTCATTGACAAGTGTTGCAGCATGATGAATTTCTTGGTTCAATGACAAGTGTTGTAGCATGGGGTTTTCTTGGTTCAATGACAATTGTTATAGCATAGTGAACTTCTTGGTTCAATGACAAGTATTGTAGCATGGTGATTGTTTTCGTTCAAAGACAAGTGTTGTAGCATAGGGATTGTCTTGGTTCAATGCCAAGTGTTGAAGCATTGTGATTTTCTTTGTTCAATGAAGGTGTTGTATGGTGATTTGTTTGGTTCAATGACAAGTGTTGTAGCAAGGTGATTGTATTGGTTCAATGACAAGTATTGTAGCAGTGGGATTTTCTTGGTTCATGACAAGTGTTGTAGCATAGGGATTGTCTTGGTTCAATGACAAGTGTTGTAGCAAAGTGAACTTTTTGGTCCAATGACCAAGTGTTGTTGCATGGTGGTTTTCTTGGTTCAATGACAAGTATTGTAGCATGGAGTTTTTCTTTGTTCATTGACAAGTGTTGTAGCAAGGGGATTGTTTTGGTTCAATGACAAGTGTTTTAGCAATGGGATTTTCGTGGTTCAATTACAAGTGTTGTAGCATGGTTTTTTTCTTGGTTCAATTACAAGTGTTGTAGCATGGTGGCGATTGTTTTGGTTAAATGACAAGTGTTGTAGCATGGGGTTTTTCTTGGTTTAATGACAAGAGTTGTAGCCGGGGGTTTTCTTGATTCAATGACAAGTGTTGTAGCATGGGGATTTTTTTGGTTCATCAACAAGTGTAGCATTATGCTTTTTTGGTTCAATGACAAGTGTTGTAGCATTGGGTTTTTCTTGGTTCAATGACAAGTGTTGTGTGCATGGGGATTTTCTTGGTTAAATGACAAGTATTCGACTTCTACACTAGGAATTTTCATCAATATCTTTCCATCTATTTAGGAGCTAAAGTTACCTTACAGACCGGATGATTCCTATAACCCTCTTCCTAAACTAGTTAATGTCGGTGTTATTTTGGTCTTTTGTGGATAGTTGTCTCATTGGCAATTATACCACATCTTCCTTTTTATATCTATCATTTTCTCTTTTTTTTCAACTAGATATATATTTATATATTCATAAGAATTTCATACTGATAATACTGGTTCAATGAAATTCAAACAAAAAACAAATTGAAGGTATTTTTTTTATTTAATACAAAAAATAAATATCTTCATCTTTACATGACTAGATGAAGAACGAAGCTGTCAGGTGATAGAGTGATGAGATGTTCCATGATAATGAATTATTCTGTGTCTTCTTCATCCATTAACCTTCAAATGAAAAAAAATCAATATTCATTTATATATCGGTTAAGATTATTCTTCACTAAAACTTAATAGAATACACTCTGCTGTTACCATAATAGTTTCTTTAAATTCGTAAAATGACAAGTTTCAATTATTTCAGCCTTGTATGCATATAAATGATATATCCCCTTCAGCGTCTACTATAAACATAGCACTTTGTAAATACGGCTGTTTTACAAACTTTGCCTCTTTTGGTGAGATATTTTGTTTTGTTAACGTACTGATTCTCAGATATGAAATCTATGTTTCGTCTCATAGAGACATAAGTTGGGAAGGATACCATGATAGCATTGAAATTGAATTCTGAGGAAGATCAAAAGTGAAGGGAGGGTAGTACCAAATTTCAATTCAATTTAAACTTAATGCGATCCAGAACCTTTAACTGATCAGTTATTTATATTTGTTGGAGAGAAACAAATTATCAGCCTACCTTTTCTAAAATACACAGGGTCTATATCATCTAGATCGTCGGTGTAAATGATGGACCTAGGAGCATATGATCTGTAATATCTTGGTGCGTAGTATCTTCTGTATATAACATAGGCATCCGCCAGTGACATTATAAACAAAACCAATAGAACCAGCATACACAATCTCCTCGCCATCGACATGATGTGCTGTCAAACAAAAATAAAAGTATTTGAAACATAATGCACTGAATGTTAGTTCCACCGAACTTGTAATAAAGGATACAACAGATACAGTCAAGTCTTCATCAAAGGATTACATTGACTTACACTTAGAAATTGTAATGATGGCTTGTTCGGAATAATACTTTGCGACAGGAGATGATTTCAGTTTCATATTTGTAATCTTTTACTTTCTATGTAGCAATATTCAAGCAGAGCCAACATGTATATATCTCCATTTAAAGCGATATTCCAGTGCTTGCATGTTTTATCTGATTTCTTTCACATAGGGTTACTACCTTCAATGAAGTTATTAAACAAAGAGTTCCTTCAAAAAACTGACACCATCACGAGTTTGTTGAACGTTATGGAAAATCTGTTTATCAGATGAGAATTCAATTTGATATGTTCGAATTGAACCCATAATCCGGTCATCTTATCTTCGAATTTGACTGATCAACATGTTTGTACTTACAAGAGTAACACGACAGGTGTCATATGTGGAACAGGATCTGCTTATCCTTCCGGATCACTTGATATCATGGCATGGGTTTTCAAGTGAAATTTTGACACCGAGGAGAAGTGTTTGATTCATCTCTTATTCAAAATACCATTTTGTGTAGCAAACAAAATAAACGTATTCATGACAGTTAATTTATGGTGTAAACTTGACTTTAAAAAATACTTTTAAAACTACTTTTTATGTGTGTTCAGATAGTGTAAGAGAGTAATTGAAATGAAAGTATGAAAAAATGAAATCATTTAAAGAACTCATAATCCAGAGCACAGAAAATTAATACTTACATTGAAATGTGTGCGCTTGTATTAAGTCCTTTGAAGAGTTTGATCAATCATGCTATGGCTAGATTCCTTTTATAGGGTAGATCAAATAAGTACACTGGTCTCTGACTCATAATTATCTAATTATTTTTTTTGTAATAAATTATAATCAGACCAATAAATGTCAAGATGGTCATTTGACAAACAATAAATCGCTACCTTGTTTATTTCGCCGATCAATCTCATTGGCCCGTACAATAAGAGTAGAATGTTAGATATTTATATTTCCAAAAACTGGAATATTTTTGTCTGCATACTTGCATGATGATTTTTTTTCTCACGAATTATAATAACTTATATAAGTAGATAGTTATATTTTTAGTTTAATAATTTCCTTTATTTTAAGTTAAAATACAACTCATTACCGTGCATTGAAGGTCACACACTCTGATTAAAATTCAGTTGGGGAGAACGAATTCAGAGATCTACATTTTAATTGCATTGAAGGTTAAACCAAATTCAGTGTTATCTGCAATTTTCATATAAATGTGGACCACAACTGTAACAACAAAAAGATGCTCGTCAAAATAAAACGAACTAGATATTTGACTTTCATAAGGTTTAACCCATCCTCGTTATCTAGGATTTCACTAAGGCGGAACTTTTGGCTGTGCCCTCTACAATTTAAAACTGCCATTCAAACGAAGTGAATGTTCCAATTAAATACAATTAACAAAGGTTCTATTAAATTATAAAAACAATAACCTTTGAACTCAGCTCTTCAGTACTTTCGAAATTTTTTATTAAGGTTATCAAAAATTTATCTTTATAATTCTTGCCTGATAATGTCACAGTTTGCTTATCGTGCAGCGGCAACTATTTCATGTATAAATCAAGACAAAAACAACTATACAATTTATATCATAGATAAGATAGACTCTCAACGTTGGTAGTCTGCTAGTCTTAATGCATAGTTTATGAAATTTTGACTCGGGGTGAACATGAGGTAGGAAATTGTACCAAAACATTATCTAGTAATGAGTTACTGCGATGTCAATGAACTATTCACAACGATGATCATTTCCAACTGGAATTAATACATTGGACAACAAAGACACTGTATCGTGGTGTCAAGACTATAACTATCAGACGGTAGCAGTCTTCATCAAAAAGTCCCAAGACAACCCGGCCCTAAAGCAACGCTTTTCTTGTCCGACAAGAGATGGTCAGGTAGAAGATGCCCTTGTAACAACGCTCTTTCTGACTCATAATTATCTAATTATTTTTGTAAGCTCGTGTAGCGAATGATCTTACTGCCGAAAAGGAGAAATTCAGGTAGCGGATACCTCATACACATCGGTTTTACTGTCGGACGGTAGTACTCAAGGTAACGAACAACTTTTGGGTAGCTGTCTCCATGCTCTCTGCATATGAGCATTTTAGATTATTCATTTCAACTTGCATGACAATAAAGATAACGCAAGCTCATCAACAGTTAACAAACAGCCTTGAACGGGTTATGATGCAAAAAAGTGTTTCTTTAAAGTTTTCACAAATATATAGCAACACATACATGTTCTGTTTTATTTTGTCGAAAACAAAATCAATATAAGAACCGACGAAAATAATATTCAAACTTTAAGATCTTGCTACGGGGTTAAATTGATAACTTTTTAGGATAAGTTTATTCAAAGTTAACTGATTTCTTTTTCGAAACCGGTTATACTTCTTGATGATAATTAGCTGAGCCTGTAGATCAAACCATATCATTCTTGTAAGTTGTAAAAATGATTAATTTTATTGCCGTTTTAGTTGTTTTTTATATGCAATAATATTGACATATACATAATGATATTAATTGTAAAACACTTAATAAATCAACACACATAATTACATGTACAAATAAATGTATTAGATAATAATGACATGTACTTCAATTAATGAAAATAAACACAGAGACCAGTATAATTTTTATGATATCGAGATATTCGTAAAAAGTTCAATCTTTTATCCTACTGCTACCATGCACAATATCATACACATTATAGATGTGCTATACCTTACATTGTGGAACTTGAAATGTTATAGATATGTTTTGAAAAGTCAAGTTATGCAATAAAAAAAAATATTAACGATTAACGAAGTGATTTATTTCTCTCTATAAAATTATTTATCTCATTGATTGTTTTCCCTGCAAAAAAAATACACTTTAAATACATTCGCCAAATGACAATAGTCAGTGGCGGATCCAGGGGGGGGGGGGGGGTTCGGGTGTTGGAATCTTTTTAAAATGGCTGGATCCGCCCCTGCTATTTTTTCCAACGGTGCTTGTGCATGCACATACTTCAACCGACTCTTTTCATTTGGGTTGGAACCAAACAAATACGATCACGCTGATGTTGTTTATTTACTGAATATAAAGTGTCGACTTTTGTAGTCTCTTTTAAATTTATTCACATCTCTCCTATATTCCGGTTGATTTAGAACGCGGCATATTGTAAATATCCATATTGTCGGCTTTAAAAGACCCTTGGATAAAATATGTGAACAATGAGATAACTAATGGCCTAATTTATGAAGAATAAAAAAACATGGCAGACGTGAACCAACGACACACACATTGCACTACAGGCTGCCGACTAGAGATAGGCACATATAGAATGTGACGACACAGGCACTTGTCCCAGAATTTTGTTTCCCTAGATATACGTGTTATATAAGGTGTATAGGGGGAGTAAATCTGAGACAAGTGCCTTTTTGTGACGAGGGTAAGTCTGATTGTGAGCGAGTCTCAACTCTCCCCCTTATCTAGGACAATGATGTCACAGCACAACATAACTAAAAAACACACTATAAAAATCAGTTATTTGCAATTGGTTTTACTCAACAGATCGGTATGGTGCAGAAAACCCACTATCATAAAAACAATAGACATGTGAGCTCTAAAATAAGTCTAAGAGTACTCTCAGTTAATGAATTCAGATTTAAAGCCAATAAAAACTAAAAGACTAAAAGGTTGTTTTTGTACATTTCGAGTATGTTTCACTATAAACTGTGAATTACCACAATAAAAATAAACAAGGCCTTCCATATGAGTATGGAAAAAACAACTTAATATCCTTGCAACCCAAATTTCATTTGAGCAGTGTCAAGGAGCATAATTCTTCATTCATGAATTATTGAATTGAGGTAAAAATCTTACTTGACCTGAAATTAACTTCAATAGATTACTATGCTAAAATTTCACTTCTTTTCAATTCTATTCAAAATTGAGTTCACTAAAGAAAATGTGGTCAAAGGGTAATGAATTGGGTATCTATAAAATCTGTTATGCTAAAAAATGTATTAGTCTGCCGGGTAAATTTATTCTTTGAACACCTTTTTTCGGAAATCATGACAAACAAACTAAAGGAATTTTCTATAGTTCAACTTCTAACATATTTCGGGTTATACACCTGACAAGCTGTTTCTTTTTTTAAACTATCAGATTTCATGCAGTTTACACGCAAACATGGCATTATTTGTTTAAATCACACCCATAAAACTGTTCCCTTTCCTGAATCGGGGTGTTTTGTTTGTGCTACAGTAGTAACACACATCTGAATGATTGAAATGTTGGTGTCCTTGGTATTTGTCTGTTTTGCTACTGTATATGTTAATGCTGAAAGTTCATGTCGAAGTAAGAAAGGTAAGCAATTAAAACAGACCCAGAACGTATTTTAAGGAGGGTGTTAACTTATATCACATATATAAGGGAGAACAATAACGCATTACATTTCTTTATTATTTTCATTATCTGTTTTATTATTTATATATGCATTGAAATAATTCTATACTTATTAAGATTTTTGTATTTTTTAACAGGGTTTTTAAAATAAAAGAGCGTCTTCATCTAAAAAAGTTAAAACGTATACGTACCACACAAAACGTTACAGGCAATTTGAAGGAAAAGACTCAAATTATATTCATCGTGCTGTCACAGTCACGTGCTTAACGTCAAGTGTTTGACATGTTTGTTATTAAAAATATTTTACTCGAAAAATGAAATAAAACAATGACTTGTCTTTTGTTTTGGTAAATGTGTGATATAATTAAATTTTGATGGAAAAAAATTCATATTGTTTGATATTCATATTCTATAGTAGCGCTTAGTAGACTTCAGTGTTCTGACGTTATTATGTACAGCAAACATATAATATCTGTCCTACATTAGATATATTTAAACCAAAGCTCAATGTCTTACTGAATTTTGTAGGCGGATATGATGTCACTGTAAATGTTAGAGGTGAACCCAGCAAGGAGATTCCGGGAGTTATTGCTTTTCATGCCTACATGTCAAAGAATGTGATCCCGAGAGCTGGTGAGAGACTTGTATTTGTCGTGTCATCACCACAGCGAGATAATCTCGCATCCCGTAGCGGAATTCAGCTTGCACCAAGACATTTCTAAATGTATATTTCTATATGATTTATGTTTGTTTCCAAACATTTTGTTTTTCATATATGCTATGCTGGTGACCAAAAATTAATATGATTTTAACATTTACTTTATTTTGTAGACAAACCAATGATGATTTCGGGACACAGTTGTTATGTGTAAAATGTGAAGAATTAAAAAAAACTATATAAATATTCGAATTTTCATTGTATCATAAACAGCTTCAATTTTATAAGAAAAAAGATTCAAAGATTTTTTTTTTAATTACTGCAGCAGCAATCATTATAAATAAATCACAGTATCAAAAATGTTGGGTTAACATTATTTTGACAGCAACCACAAAGCGAAAAAAGGTACACAGACATATATTAAGTAAATGAAACAAACATCAAGAAACACATTGTTGTCAGATATGTCGGAGAATTTTAAAGATTTGTATTAACAAATTAAAAATCATATAAACAATTTAACAGTTTTCATGTTTGCGTTGTATCTCATTTACATGTCTGGCCCTTCTCAGTTAACTATATGGTATGGAGTTTTCTTAATATTGGAGGCCGAGCAGTGATTCTATTTGCGAATATCCATGTCATTTGAACTCTGCTGGGTTGTTGCCTCATTAGCAATCTCCTTATTTTATATAAAGGTTCACATGTACAGGAGAATTCGAAGTTGTTGTTTTTGTGAAGCTGCCCTTTTATACAAAAGTCATGATGGATATTATAATAGTTTGTAGTAGGAGAATACACTTTTCAGTTATTTTTTGTATAAGTTATCATGCAGTATGGGATAAATCCCATTCCACCTTTTCAATGTGATTGATTCAAACATGCATTCAAAGAGTATTGGGTTTCATGAATGACTGGTTAACTTCTGTATTTCTTCATAGACACGGAGACTGGCAAAGTGGTATTGTGTGAAGGTTGGTCCCCAAATGTTTTCTTCCCAAAAGGATTAGGCGATACAGATTATTGGTGAAACATTCAGACTATTCTGTCGTTAGCAATTTTAAGATCAGTTAATTTTGTAAATAAAAATTGAGTTGACTCATTGTGTGATCTCACTGATCTGCCAGTGATAAGTTGTTAAACAGGGTTTTTAAATTTTACATTGTAATCTTAGAGTTGTTTTTCTTTCCATAAACGTAACTTGATGTGTGCTTTTCGAGTAAGGTAAGTGCGTCAGATATTTGAAAGATTATTATAAAGAGGAAAGCATAAATTATAACAAGAATTTACAGAAATAAGAATGAGACAAAACTAAGAAAAATGGATAAAAATTAAAATTAAGGAATACAGACTAACGTGGCTACAATATACCGACTGTTGGTTGCTTAACGTCAAGTGGCAAATATTTCATGCATGTTCAGGACGATGTGATACAATATAAAGAATAGAGAATATATATAGTGGTGTGCTATAATATGAAAATAGAGAAAAATGGTAGTTTATAGTATGAAGATAAGAGAATATTAAACGTGGTGTGTTAAAATATAAAAATAGATCTTCAAGTTGGGTTGCTTGGTTATCGTCTTGTGGTAAATAATGGTAAATTGTTCAGGACGAAAAAAAAATAACAATAATTATAAAGATGAGGTCCTAAATTATAGTCCGTTGGGGATACATGTTCGAGAAATTATAACTCGCCAGAAAATTAAGGTATATTGGATTATGTACAACGGTCCACCTACGGATCCCTCAGTCTTAGCGCACAGAGAGCGTGGTATCCTCTATACACGACCAGTGGCGGATCCAGAACTTGTTATAAGGAGGGCACTATACAGTCATGCTACAGTGTTTCCTTATATGATATAATCAACCAAATTTTTCCCACGAAAAAAAAATCATGTCTTTAATTTTTTTTTACAGGTGACAAAAATTCAGAAAAAAAGATCGCCGCTAATTACAGTATTTTTTATCGTTCTTTTAAGATTGCCCATCTGCAAGATGGGCAACAGGATCAGCTACAAGAATGTCAGTTTTAATAGATATACATGTAACGTTACACTGTTTACTGATCTTTACTGTTGTTATTATTTTTTTTTTAAATATAATGGGGATAACGGAAGTGCTATTTATAGATATGTTCTATATTTAATTATTTGTTACGCCCCCTATAAATATCTGACCAGTCCGGTTAATCACCCCAGACGCTATATTTAAATATGCGTCTGGGTTATCGAGACTATCAGTGGTACAGTTGTTGCGCATGTGTCAAAAGGTGATACGGTGTATGTCCGTAACCATTCAGCATATGCTGGCGATGGTAGAATACATACCAACGTTCACGGAAAACCAACATTTTCTGGGTGGCTACTACATTAGATTCAGTTTTAATAAATAAAAATGGTTTAACTGTTTATTATTTTAGTTTATTTCTGAAATTCAAGTCTGATGTTTCTTTAATTAGAATTTACGTATTCGTGCTTGTCTGTTGAATCTATGCATAACTTGTTGGTTTGACCAAAACTTATGTAGAGATTCTCATATAAGGTATAGGCGTATATTGATTGTTTAAGTGCAAATGACTTTCGATATGTATATATATTATATACATTATTTAGAGATATGGTATGATTGCCAATGTGACTAGTAACTATCCACCAAAGATCAAATTTCAAAGCTATAAAAGATGTGAATAAGTTTACGTCACTCAACGGCCACCAACAATTATCGACATTCATAAACTTTATAAGTTTTAGTATACTAAAAGACACGTTCTTGCTTATATATGGCATTGCTAAAAGTCCTTGATTTAAAGTCATGCTTTTCTAGATATCGTGTCTTTACACTAAATCCATAAGATGTGTACTGATTGATATAAGTCTGTGAGAACAAGATCTATTTTTTACTTGTAATTGAATTTGAACCAGCTTTCCGGTTGTTTGACAAGAATTCCTGAAACTATAGGTTCAGTTTCAGTGAATTAATAATATGCAGGTCACATCAAGTTTTGTTAATTGGTTTTTTTTCATGTTCAGAGTTCTTTGTCGTTGTGTCTCTTTTTAGATTTACTCCCTTTTTCCTTATATATTTTCGTTTTCTTTTTTCTTTTATAACATGCATCTACCGACTGCATAGTGTTCTGCCAGGCATATGCCTCATTTGGATATATGCATGTCAGAGCATATTGTTATGCTAGAAAACAGAGGTTTTAGTCTTTGAATAATACCATTTACTAGCTTTTAATAAAATGGTATTGTCTATTATCATACAAATTAAGATGATTTGATACCATTGTCATGTAAACAACTATTCATCATAGAACCAAAGGGACGTGAACGTGAACAAGTACATGTCACTATTAGGCCTTCAACGTTGAACAAAACGCAAACTGCAATTGTCTTTAGTTAAACTAAATCAAGCCCCGGTATATATAACAAAGTGTGACAGTTATATTTTTATTCTCAATCAACAATATACAGTTCAAACGTGGAAACTCACACGCGTTTTCGTAATGTATAAAATGATAATCACATACTGAATGGGGCATATGTCAATGAGTCAGCAACTACACAACACAAATAAAAGACATCTAGAGGGCAGCATTCAGTCTGTAAAAAATAAACAGAAACCGTTAAAAAATGTGAATAAACTAAATATAGAAAACAAAAATAACTATTCTCGACTAGTGTAAAAACACCAAAAATAACATCAAAGAATATATTGAATATTATAAGTACAAGTACTTTATCAAACGACTTAATTTTTGGACTTATCTAATTCCTGTTACATGTCATGCTTGTAAAATTTATTAATTCAATTGACAGTATATATTGTTTTGTATTAACAACTACACTGTATATTCACATATACATTTTATGATGATGAACAATAAAAAGACACAATAAGATACATGTTACACATTATTAGATAATGATAACATATATATATATATGAGTCTCCCACATTCACTCGTTTCCATCAAACAGATGAACAAATCTGTTTTACCTCCAACTTAAGTAATATTCGTCATTTATTTTAACAGGTTTTTTCCCCCTGAAATCATAAAAATTCGATTTTTATAATATGTCTTGGTAAATGTATGATTTTGTAAAATATCGTAAGTGAATTTAGCTTATACAAAAAAGACTAAGGCTACCAAAAGCCAACACTATGATACATACCTTTTTTTGGGGGATAAATAACATTAGTTCTAGGCTTCACCTTAAATCTTTTCTTTCGGATCCGGGCTCCACACGATAGGTTCCACTCTCAGTCAGTGCCGTTTTTGGGGCTTTCTTTTTATTTAAGCAGTGTTTTGGGGCACAGGGCTTCACTGATAGGGCACTGGGTTCCAGTTATGGGTATGAAGTCTCCGTTGATATAGCTCATATATAGCTGCGTCGGAAGGAATACCGTGCTCGCGATAAGTGGACTTCGAGTTCCAGTGTTTTTTAAGCCTTGTGGTGATCCGATTGACAAAAGTTCAAACCTCTCGCAGAGTTGTCTCTGGTTGAGACGTACTTAGGGCCTATATATTTTTTTCTCTTAAGATTTATTTTTAATATGTAAAAATTATTGAAATCGCTAACAAAAAATATTCAAAATCTAGGAATAGGCTGAGTCTTTTGTACCGTCCACTAATACATTTTGTATCCTGTCAGTGCAATAGGTATTGATTGTCTACCTTCAAAATATAAAATTCAAATATTTGTTTGTAACTGTTGCCAATACGTAATGTCTTGTTCGCACTAAAAATTTTACCGTGATTCGTCAAAATATTCTTATCGTGATTCGTCAGAGGTCTCAAATAATTATTGTTAGTGTAATTTTTGGAAAAAAAATAACGTCATGCGTCCAAATCAGTCGAAAAGAGTTCATTTTTATCGTCATGCACCAAACATTACAGTTAAGGATGTATTCTTCTGACATTTCAGTCTCGTTCAGTCTCATTGAAATCTCGTTCTGGAATTATTTCGAAAACTTGTGATATAAGTCGAAAATAGCAATGAATTTAATAATTATCATTATCAAACTTAACTCTGTGAAAGAATTGTGTATTTCCAATGAGTAGTTTTTGAGTAATGAAATTTTCAAATTTTATTACTAATCAAGTCAGTCTTTTTTAGTGAAATTTTGAGAAAAATGGGTGAGGGGTACACAAAATGATTTTACCAGAAGCATAAACATCCCATATAACTTTTTCTTTTCAAATTTCATAGATATGTATTTTTTTCAATCATTTATAACAAGGAAGTTGAAAAAATATGCATTTTGTTCTTTAAACAGAGAAAAATCACAAATTGACAAAATTGACAACATGGCCGGTAAATTTGACACGAAAAAGCATCAAAATATGATAAAACTTTCTTATAGTAACACCTACCTATAATTTTTTTTTAGTTGAATTTATTCAGATTGGTCCCCTTCATCTTTATTGAGAGTATGAAAAAAAGTTCAATTGTGGAACTGATTTTTTTTTACGATAATAGCCCAAAAATGGGTAAAAATTGATGAAAACTGAAAAAAAATCATCAAAATTGGGTACTTTCAGAGGGCCGTAGCAAAAAAAGAAGCGCACCACCATATGTTTTTTTCTTCACCAATTATTTTTTTACAGTCATATAAACCCCAAAATCAGGTTTAGAAAAACAGTTTAATTCTAGAAATTTTTGGCTCCTCAGAGGTGTACATCCTTAACTAATTTGGCAAGAATGTTTACCGTTATTCGTCATGAAGGTATCCCCATTACTACCCTAGCTCATGTACGTTTGAACCAGTAGCAAGTTCACTCTACAACAGGTTTTATCCATAGGATCACCACAACTGGCTGAAAACACATTCTGGCCAACAGTGTTAAATCTGTAAATGTGCTTCCGCAAAAAAAAATGAAGAGTGATTATAGAGGGTGGTCAAAAGGGTTATTTTCGTGCAACGGTGTTTGTCGAGTCATTTTTAATTCACGTGCAGCGCCATAAAAAAGGTTCGTTATTCACCGTATCTCGTGAAATCGGTAAAAGATCAACGAGTAAGCCATTTTTAATTGTTCGTTCATCGTGTAATGGCAATTTCATTTCGCGTTCTTCCGTGTAGATACCCCGCCCCCTTTACACCCCTCATTATAGATCATTATAGTTATAGTCTTGAGTCTTGACAAAACAAAATTTCTTTCCACAGTTTGGTCATACCAACAATGAGGTGGGTCTCATTGGGGTCTAAGCGTGACGCGCGATTGCCGATTTTTTTAAGCGTGACACGTGAAAGTCAAATTATTGTGCCGTGAAAACGGGAAATGAAGTCTAGCAGGACACGGGAAATGACAAAAAAATGAGAATTGCTTACGTACATAACTTTGTAAGCGGGATACGGGAATCTAACAAAACAGTAAGCGGGATACGGGAATCTAACAAAACAGTAAGCGGGATCCGGGATCAGAACCCCCAATGAGTATAGCCATTTAAATGGTGTGTTCTCATTTCGCCTTAGCTGTGAATTCCAGGTAAAAAAGGTAAAAAATATACAAAGGCCAGATGGGAATTCAGTCCAATTATCTCCCCATTACGCCAGTTCATTTACACAATCGTAGAAATGGAAGCCATTGTAGGGATGACGCGCTACCAATTTTGCTCTTGGAAACCGATAAATTTATCCACGTTGCACCATTACGATCCTTATATGTCAGTTGTATTTTAAAAGACAAATGTATCAACTAGCTAATGAGCATCAGTTATTGATCTTGTCTGCATTGATTCAACTTAAAACTATTGTCTGATCGGTTGTCAGGTGGAATTTTCGAAAATTCATAAACATTTAAAAAAATTCTAATAAAATATTTCGTGGAAGGGCAGACTAGATTTTTTAAGTGATTGAAAACTATAAACCCTATTTATCACACACAAAAAATTATAATTTTTCGAAGATATGCATTTTCATCATCCAACTTGAAAGACTGTCGTCAAGTACTTTCAGTAAAAAAATAGCTATTCGAACACACCTGCTCTGTTTTTGTGATTCATTAGATAGGTATTTCACTTGACCCATATATTTCATCTTTTAGTACTGTGATTTTTTTATGTTATAAAGTCAACCTGTAGCTTTGATATATAAAAATGATAGAATCTGAAGCGAGACGATGTATGAAATATTCTTGCTTTGTACGATATCAAGACAAAATATTCAACTCAAACACGCCCTAACATAAAAAGGTGCACTCGATTTTCTCTTTTCGATACAATTGTTACCCATTTTTTGGAATTTTTTCTTGAGTCACATAATAGAAGGGCAGACACGAAAATTACTGAACTTATAGATTGATATGTTTTTCGTCCGTGGTAATTTTTTTTTATTAAATCGGAGGTTATGCATTTTCTACATCCAACTTGAAAGATACCCATGTCGTCGACTTGATATCTAATTGCTCTGCTTAACTATCGTCTATGTACTAGATAAATTGAAAACTTAGGCAAACGGTGTTTTTAAAATAAAACACTTCGTAATTGAGAAGAAATTTGTAATTTTGTTTGTTTCTATTAACTTTTAAATTTTTATCACTATAGTAAACATTACAGTACACATTTATCGCCTTCTCTAACAAAGAGCTTCGATTCTTTTGTTCTATTTCAACCGGGTTTCCGACTGGGAATTGAACTAAGGCGAAATGTGAATTTAGATAAAAATATTGAATAAACAAATTAAACCTCTGTGTTTTCATAGCAATTTTAACAACATTTAATTAGGGAATTGTTTCTCTTGAATTATTATTTTTAATAAAAGTGACAATTTTAATTGTGACAATCTTTATGATTTTAAAAGAAAAAAATCCACAATAAAACATGAGTCAGTAGGAAAGTTGCTTCTTTTATGCTTAATTTAATATAATTTTCAATGGTATAAATTTTATGCAGAAAGTTCTTAATAATCAGTTAATTATCCTTTACATTGTGCAACACAAAGAGTTAAAAAAAAAAAAGAAAGAAAATATGTATTCCCACAAACTTGTTTACATATATTACAGAAACTTTAATAAAATAAATAAAATAATATATTTTTTTTTAAATTGTGTTATTATAATTATATATAATAAAGATAATACATGTAAAAATACAAAAAAAAGAAGATGTGGTATAATTGCCACTATGATGAGACAACTCTCCACAAGAGACCAAAATGACACAGATATCAACAACTATAGGTCAACATACAGCCTTCAACAATGAGGAAAGCCCATACTGCATGGTCAGCTATAATAGGCCCCGAAATGACAATGAAAAACAATTCTGAATTTCAAACGAGAAAAATAACGGCCTTATTTATGTACAAATAATGAACGAAAGAGAAATATGTAACACATAAACAAACGACAACCTCTGAATTACATGGTATACTATGACTTGACTTCTTCAAGCTTGGTCCAAATTATATAAGATTCTTCAATCTCCTGGAAAACATCGCTAACCAACATATTAATCTCAGTATAGTGATGCAGCATTTAATTACATCCTCAAACTTGGAAACTAAATGAATTGTCAAATAATTTATGTACATCAGTGCCTTGTTTTTCACACTATGAACTGTATCATGGGAAATAATTCTTATGTTATATGTATTAGACTAAGTGCTTTTTTCTCTCATGCTATTATTTAAAATATTACATGTACATTTTCTATAGAATAGAATAGAATAGAATAGAATAGAATATTTTTATTTACCAAATTAGGGCCCCAGGAGGGCATATGATACAGACAATATTATTATAAACAATAACATATGCCTATGCAAATCTATATAAGCCTATGCAAATTTAAAATTGGGTTTTGAATTCTGTGCTGATTTAGATATGAAATATTTGTTATGATAGTATGATATTGGTCTTTTCTTTATTCATTGAAATATGAAATATCCATATACAATGTGTCATATCTAATAAGACTTTATTTACAAAATATAACACATGAGTAAAAAAAAATCAGAAAAAGAATTATTTAAAAAGTGGGACACCAAACATAGAATGAAATTCAAAACAGTGTAGCTGTGGCCATTGATTGACACATTAAAATTATCCATTGACTGGGACAATTTATGTGAACGTTTGTATGTAACGACCACTGTTCACGACGTACCTCGATAGACATTTAAACTGTGGGGTCACCAAAGGTTTCTTAACGCCTTTAATTATAAAATAATTCGAAAAATTAATCAGGAATAACCTTTGTGTTTTGATTTATATAATTGATATAAATCAAAATATCGTGTTATTTCTGATTAATTTTTCGAATTACTTTATTTAGGTGTTAAAAACCTTTGGTGACCCCATAGTTTAAGTGTCTTTAAAAAGTACATAGTGAGCATTGGTCGTTACATACAAACGTTCACCTAAATTGTCCCAGTCAATTGATGATTTTAATGTGTCAATCAATGGCCACAGCTACACTGTTTTGAATTTCATTCTAAATAATATTTCATGGTAGAATTTGACATCAAAATAACAAATAATAACTAATTGCAAATACAAACAAAACATAACCTTCATCAGTCTATATAACATCCCATATTATAAGATCATATATTACGTGCGAGATATTTTCTCTTTTTTAAAATAGATATTGGCAGTATTCTTAATTTCTTATGGAAAGTGAATTACCTCCCCTTAAATTGTAAAAACATTAAGCACAATCGTACTTGTAAAGTCAACAACAAATAGAATTTTCAGTTTAATAATTAAAGCTTAATGCAAATTATACTAAAATTAATCTTATGTAATATACTAATAAACAAACAAAATTTGTAAAAGAATTGTTCAATATAAACCTTTCTATTGACATTAAAATAATAAGTATAGAGAAATCTTTTTATTTGAATTTGTGTAGATCGCTATGTCTCGCTTATACGTTTGCTGAACCCGTGTTCTCGCCTACTTATAAGCAATCTTTGAAGATGTGAAAAACATCAAAATAACATCAATCAAATAAACAATCGTAACAGATGTCGTCTGTGAAACTTTTCACGCTGATCAATATTTGTCCAACATCAGTGGACAGGGTTAAACCAATTGTCTACAGAAAACTTAAAATTGCCATGTTGAAAGTTTGGGAAAACACATCTAAAAAATCACTCACATGACTCAGAAGGAAGACTACTTTCACATCCAATTTTGGTTGTGAAATTTATCCTGATACTGTTAAAAAAAATGAAGGAAGACGATGTCTAACAAGATTTCGCATGTCTACTTACCATTATCTTATAGAGAGAGGTAGATATAATAATCTCATAATACTCCTCGACACAATAGAATATGTAAAAGATCAGTCGCGGATCCCGAGGGGAGGTTTCCAGGTTTTGGACCCCCCTCGAAATGTTAATCAAATATAATGATGTGCTTTTGCTGTTCTTATAGGAAATGATCAACATGGTATTGTCTTCTTGTTACTTTCTGGTTCTACTGATACATGTCTTTTACATGATTTATTAAATTATATAAGAACAAATAATTCAAATGGTACTTATACACGAATGATTAAGCTATCTGCAAAAAGCGTTTGACTCTGTCGAACACACTATTTTATGTTCAAAACCTAAAGTTATAGGTGTTCAATCTGTAGAATTGTTTAGAATTTACCTATTTGATTGACTTCATTTTGTATTTTAGATCATGTTATGAACCCATGGAAGTCACATGTGGTGTCCCCCAAGGAAGTATCATTGGACCGCTTTATGTTTACTATGTATTAATGATATGTCAATCAGACTGTAAAACAATTTGATACGCTGATGATAGCGCTATCTTGCCGTAACTACCTATGAGGCAGGGGAGGCAACTGCCTCGCCTGAATTTTCTGCACCATTTTTTTTAAAGTAATAAAATGAAATATTGACAATATGTACAAGAAGAACTTGAATTTATATCATAAACAACACAGTTTTAACAGTGTTATCATGATACATGATATATCTGTCATTGTATAACCGGGCGTTTTCCGTGTTATAGTGATGCAAAGACGGAATACCAATACTTTAAACTTTATTAGCAAGGTCCGGACAGTACCAGACCTAAGACCTAAACTGACAACAAAATGACATACAAAAGCATATATAAAAAACAGTAACTATAGAAAAGGATTAGTGTCCAACGGATTAACTTGTCATGGTCAGAGTGATTTCCATCACGACAAACATATATTTAACAATAGAATTAATTAGACACAAAGAAATGTAAAAGGTTTGATAAACGGATTAATATATTGTCACTATAGCACTTAAAATTGTTGTCTGAATTTGATTTGTATCTAATCGCAAATAGTCCAAATCTTCCTGGTTATAATTGTCTGGATTTTTGATTGATAGTGAACCGTTTCAGTATTTGTTTTATTTTTATTTTTTCGTGTGGCTGTCCGTCTGTTATTCAGTATTCGTACGAGAACACATATGAAACTTTGCTTTCGACAATTTTGAATAAAACCTAACTATTCACATTTATTTAGGGGCTTAATTAAGCAGAGGAAATTCACTTTGTATTGTGATTCTTTTATGATATCGGAAATTCGTTACCGGCTGAATCAGCTGTTGGATCATTTTTTAACATCTCCCGATCATACTAGAACATTATGGTCAATGCCTTAGTTACTTAGTTAAACACTCCCATTCGTTGTAGCAGGGACTTTCTATACTAAGTATATACTAGTATAGAAAGTCCCTGGTTGTAGTTTATACATGTCTGTTCAGCTTTCAACAATATTGAAATTCAAGGTCCTCGATAAAAAAAAAATATCTTGCGTTCTATGATCTTGCTTTATATGTTTTTTTTAACTTACCAGTTCGATTTCTTACAAAAATATCTTTAAATACAGATAATAATTGTTTGCATAAAAATTGCTTCCAGGACCCAGCAATACTGATGTTTCTTAAAGAAAGGAAATCGAAGAAAAACGGGTACTGAATTTTTACGGCCACCGATTTTATTAAGAAAAAAATCCGCGGTCACATTGTATTTAATGTTAATAATTATAGGTCAAAGTACGGCATTCAAGACGTAGCCCTTGCCAGTCAACCCGAACAGCAATCTCAGATTGTTTTTGCATAAAATTGCTTCCAGGTTCAAGCAATACTGATGTTTCTTAAAGTAAGGAAATTGAAGGAAAACGGGTAATTTTTAGCCATTTTACTGAGAGAGAAAAAAAAATCGGTGGGTCTAGGGGGCCTCAATTGGCGGCCCCCAAACCCCTGCCTCCCCTGAATTCGAACCCTAGTTACGGCCCTGAATTATTACTCATAAAAATCCAGATATTACAGATACAAAATTGGAAAAAGTTCTGGAAAAATGGTCAGACTGGTTAGTAGACAATAAACTGTTTTTACATCCAGGAAAATATATAGAAATGTAAAATGTTTGTATACTAGACCAAGTATGACTCTGACATCAGCTCTAATACAATGTTGTTTCGTTTATTCTTGCTTTTCGTGGTATAATAGTCTGGACAAAGGGAATGGCAACAAAATTGCCAGTTGTACAGAAAAGGGTGGTGACATTCGTACTTGGTCTGGGTCCAAGAACAAGGAGTAGAATTGCGTGGGATATTTTAGACGAAGTCAATATGCTATGCAGTGGTGGATCCAATATATGACCTGCTCCGGAATATTTATGTGAAAATTTTTAATTTAAATAATCATAAAAACAGAAGTGCTGCACATAATAATTAATTTGTACCAAATATTAAAAACTCACAACGGTTAAGGATAAAAACAGCTTTATAATGCTATACAAGACTTGAACAAATCTACCATCCAATATAAAAACAGTGCAATGTGTATCAAATATGAAACATTACTTCTTTTTTTAACTTTTCTCAATCTCATTAAAATATGAGATTGAACTTTTCTGTACCAAATAGATTCAGATTCAGATTCAATAGTTTATTAAAGTCTCACCACTTGAATAACATTATACATTCCAATATACATATAAAACATTGTGTATAACATGAAATATTGGATAACATAGATAAAACATATTGTATATTAAAACTAACAGTAAAATATTATTAGCTTCAAATACATGTACTAAAACATATACAAGTTTATATTCTATTAAGAATTATGAGAGACTAATATTAAAGGATTAATTATATACAATATTTCACACAATTATAAAACTATATATATATCTAAGATTTAAAATACATCATTAGCTATATACAAATAAAAAATTTGTTCTTCTACATAAAATATTAAAGCAGGTTTTAGCAACTACCTGACATAGTTCTTCATTACTGAATAAAAATATAAATTTTTTTTTTTTTTTTTTTTTTTTTTTTTTTTTTTCAAATATAAGAAATTACAATAATATTGTATAACTTCCCTAAGTACCAACAGTTTATATGGGAGCGCATTGCATTTGCGCATATTTTGTTTTCAAAATTCTATCTTTCATTTGCGCCATAAGGTTATATTTCATTTGCACCAAAAAATAAAACAATAAATTTGCACATAACCGTGTAAAAACTCTTTAAATTATCATTAATTTATCATATGTTATTAAAAATGAAAAATAAACATAAATTATTTATTCAAGAAAATTCAAATTATTTATTCAAGAAAACTCACAAAGAGCATAAAATAAACAATATAAATGCATATGTACATAAATATTGAGAAAGAGTTATAGCTGACAAAGAGATCTAATACACACATAAAAAAGGAAACAAACATATACAACAAAATAAACACACCAATGTGAGTGTATAGTTATTTTTGATTGTTTCAACATAGAAGTTAGTCACATTTGATAGATGAAACGGTAGGAAACTGTCGTAACCTGACTTTTTGTTTTTTTAATTATTATTGCCTCACCAGAGGCTGCAAAGATTGCATAAAGTAGGCGAGACACTCTCGTGTAATACAATATGCTCGACATAGGTATGCTTTTCCGGCAGCGGCAACGTATTCTGTAAACAAATTGTTTATGTACTTATTATTTGTTCACAAAAGATATGGGTAAATTGAAGCATTTGTTTTACAAAATTTCTGTTTTATGTGCTCTTTTTTGTCTTAATATTTATAAATTAAATAGAAAAATATTGTTTAATGTTAATTTCTTGTTTTGTAAATGAAGACATTTAAAATTTACAATAAATTTATATATTTGTGTATGTCCTTATTTAAAGGGAGATAATTAAACTTAACAATTTAAGCGGCTATCACGACAAGTTTATAAATTATCGTTTAAAGACTTATTTCATCTACATGAAAAATAAGAAGTTATTGACTGAGTTAAGATTAATTGCCTTTCTTTCCCTCAATAATATGCTAAGAGGAAGATTAACCGAGGAGCGATGTACCTAAATTAAAGTTATTAAGTAAACTGAAAAAAACTTTTTCTTTTCAATTTCTATCTCCCCCCTTTCCAAATTTTGTTTTCTAATGTATTAATTTTTGAAGACAAGTCGCATCTACACAAAGTATGATTGATCTGCAGCTTACCCCACCCCACCCCCATCCCTTAAATTCGATCCTAAAATAGTCACTAAAAAGGCATAAATATCTAAATAGTCGTATTAAATCCATTGAGCACAAAACTAATCCAAATCAGATTTAGTTATTTAGATATTCTAAAATACATTTCTTTTTTTGCAGAAATTACATTTTTGTTTATCCGGTTTGACTGTGAAACACTGTTTTAAGATTTGCATTGATCTATGTTCCACCCTTTGATTGGAAAACATATATCATTTTAATTTTAGTTTCTTGTGTACAATTTGGAAATTAGTATGGCGTTCATTATCACTGGATTAGTATATATTTGTTTAGGGGCCAGCTGAGGGACGCCTCCGGTTGCGGGAATTTCTCGCTACATTGAAGACCTGTTGGTGACCCTCTGCTGTTGTTTTTTATTTGGTCGGGTTGTTGTCTCTTTGACACATTCCCCATTTCCATTCTCAATTTTATCATGTTTTAGCATAAAATCGTCAAAAATTGTTTTAAGTTAGTCTCGATACACTCAGTGATATTTTTTTTATATTTTTTTTTAATTTTAGGATTTACACAACTTTCAAAATCCAGGGTCCGCCCCTAAAGGTCAGTGTACTTTTGAACTGTGCAGTATATCTGAGGTATTTTATGCACACCTTTGCTGAGCATTATCCAGATTATATTTAGGTCAGTAAGAACAAAGATATTTTACCCATGTCATGTGTTGACAGTTGTTGTCCTCAATGCATTTCTCAAAGTATGTTTATTAAAATACCTTAATTTCAGTCTCTTTGATCTATTTTACTTGTAAATAGGAATGTAGGAATGTAAGCAACATAGTATGAAGATTGAACCATTTGAAACCGTTCAATACTAATCAAAGAAGAGGGGACTCAAAAGCTTTAACGTTGTTGAAAGAGAGGGGCTTAATTTGTTAACATATATTGAAAAGGGGAGTCAACTATATTTGCCCATTTCAAATTCACATTTTGCCGCCCCCTCCTAAGAGGTAAATAATAATCGATCCCTAAGGATATACTTAGGTGAAATAGGAACATATAGATTTATATTGCTTTACCAACCGTGCGAAGGATTTATAGCCAGTCAAGGTCGTAAAAAAACCCATAAGTTATATGACAACGATATCCTGCTTCCAGGGTGAATTGAAAAAATCTAGAATTTATAAGTCGGAAGAGGTAAGGAACAAAATGTATAGTGTATATTTTTTAGACGCATTTGAATTCATTATCGATTTGTATCTAAACTAGCCATGCCAAATGTGACCATTATGAACACTTAACCAACCCATGTCAATATCTTAACTAAACCATGTAAATTTTCGATATCATGCTTTACGCGCATTAATTTTCAACAACAACAAGTATCACATACTATTATCAATGTTCTATGATGAGTTCATGGTCTGATGAACCAGCCCATACAGACATGTACACCTTACAATCATTCCATACACCAAATATAAATGACCCAAAACATAAAAACTTAACAATAAGATTGACCAATGAACCATGAAAATGAGGTCAATGTCAGATAATACCTGCTAGACAGACATTTACGCCTCACAATTGTTCCATAAACCAAAGATAGCTGACATATTGCTACAAGTATTTGGAAAACTGACCAAAAACAAAACACTTTTATTGACCAATGCATCATGGTCGAAAATGAGGTCAAGGCCAGATGATCATGATACCGACAAGACTGACATGGACCCTATACAATCATTCCAGAAACCGCATACAGTTGACCTGCTGCTTATTGTATCTGAGAAACTGACCTAATCATGTAACTTTACCCTTAATTACTGATCCATAAAATGATATAGAGGTCAGGTGAACCCTGTCTGACACTGATGCATCTCTTTATGGTTTAAAATTAAATTCATGGTATTAACTTATTTTTCATCCAATATTAATGCTACATGGATAGGACATAACAGCTGCACTGAAATAGTTTTTCGAGCTATTACAAAAAATGCAAATTTTGAAGTACTCATTTTTTTCCCATAACATTGGTTCAGCAAAAAATACAGATTTTGTATGCATTAAACTCATTCAGAACTGTTTGAAATGGCTAGTTTAACACACATTTTCTGTATCACATATTTAGTTTGCTTTAAAAATTACTTCTATAAAATGTAGGTATAGAGGACAGGACAAAGCTTAAATAACTTTGTCAGTACAGCTCTAATGATACGTCTCTCTAGTCTTAAGTTTGTCTGAAATGAAAGTTAATAACACAAATTCAAATTTAAACCATAAACCGATTAAAAATATTCGTTAAAACCCAAATTATACATATTCTACAATCATGTCATTTTACATTGTTTTTAATGGAAGTGTTGCAATACTTTTTTCAATGTGTATATATGTTCTTCTTATGAAATACTGGAATTTCTGGTAACAGGAACTAGCGTCTAGTGTACGTAGTCTTCGAGAAATTACGGAACACAACTGGTATCCTATGTAAAATGCATAACAAATAATTGCGCTCTTGTAACCCTACCAAACATAATTATTCTCCTGCTCTGCCATTTGCATGAGTATAGTTCTACATATTTTAGATTTGACAAACAGTGATGTTGCCATACAACTTGAAATTTTCACGCTGTATGCAAGACATAAATGATGCCCTCGCCTGACCATATAGATTATAAATTTAACAATATGTATGATGATCTTTGTTTTATTCATAAATGCTAAATGCGACACTTTCAGGATTGAGTGTCTACCTAAAGGTTTCTGTATCTCCAAAACTGTAAGAGGAGATAGCCGGACAAACCACGATCTCCTAGTGCAGCTTGTACCACAAAATGACTAAGTTCAGCTACATGTCATTTTCAGAACATTTAAAAGAAATCAAAATCATGTGGCCATGCTTACCTCCATTGTGTGTAAGAACATCCTACAAAGTATTAAAGATGTACCCCACAACTGTAGGAGGAGACATCCGGACAAAACATGATCTCTTTGTGCAGCTTTTACCCCCAAAAAATGACCAAGTCAAACTACAGTACTGTCATTTTTATAATATGTATATAAAAACATTATACGTATACTACAAATATTAATTCCCAGTTTATGTGGTTGTTGAGAAACGAAGTCACGAATGCAAAAGTACAGTCGGGTACGTACCTAAACATGTGTTTTTACTAAAAATAAAAGTGTGAAATTTTTTGTTTACATCCTACAAAGTATTAAAGATGTACCCCCACAACTGTAGGAGGAGATATCCGGACAAAACATGATCTCTTTGTGCAGCTTTTATCCCAAAAAAATGACCAAGTCCAACTACAGTACTGTCATTTTCAGAAAATTTCAGTATCGTCAAGGTTCACATTTTTGTCAATTGTTTACATTTTTAAGAAATGCGGTTGTTACTTACCGTTCTCGAAGACAATTGTCAACAGCGCCCAAATACAATACAAATGAATTATAAATAACATCCAACGGAATTTCTGAAAACAAAGATTATTTTTCCGATGAAGTCGACAAAGACTCATTTGTGGATTTTTTTGTGTGGCGTGAAAGATCAGAGGCGGATTTAGGGGGGCAGGGGGCCCGGGCCCCTTTTCTGAGAAAAATTTGGTTGATTATATAGGGAATCACTGAAGCTTGACCGAAGCGGGCCCCCTCTTAGGCCAGTCAGTGGGCCCCCACTTATGAAAATTTCTGGATCCGCTTTTTAAAAGATGTGGGCGCGCTCGATATTCATATTACTGAACAAGAACAAAATTAAAGTGTCCTGCACTGAACCCTACATAACTTATTAGAGACTTTTGTAACAGTGTTTGTACACGGATCAACATTTTCATCAGTGGATCATTGACTCATTACCCGTAAACGTACCTGTAATAAATTGCTAATCAAGAGTTGTTTGTGCATGTGATTGGTATGAGATGTACATTTAATGGGAAAAGTGTTTCTTTTAAACGTTATTATTCTTCAATTTATAATTAAATATTGTTTTGTATAAAATAAATTTGAAGTTGATGTCGTTGACAAATTATGGCCCGACACATCGTAATATCAAAATTACTACCTCCACGGGAACAGATGTTACAGATTGGCTATTAATTCGAGTATTAAATTTCATATCTTTTGACATCCCTATATACTCTGATTCTACTCTCAATCTTTTGAAAAGCTTGTTATTTGAAATTAACCTCAAGACACCAAAAATGATTCGAATGATGTGTTCTTCAAGAACATGTCGGAAAATTGCGAAAACAGTATGGATTCCGTATATTATGTGTGGATTTCTCTTGCTCTATATAACGTATTCTCCGACTAAGTATAAACAGGTATATCAGCGTCAAGAAATTAAATTAGACAATGGAGTTGTCGAACAGCACACAACACAAACCAAAATTCCAATGGATGAACAACGTGATCATATTGTGATGGGAATATTGAGTGCAAATGGAAAACAACTTGTTCGAGATACTCAAAGAAAAACTTGGATAAAAGCAATGCTTCGTATGCAACATATATTGCCATTTAAAATAACCTATAAATTTTTACTAGACGAGCCATCTTCTGAGTCAATTGCCGAAAATGTATTAAATCATGACATTGTATATTTGAATGTAACAAATCATGGACGAGCGGTAAAATTTGGAGAAAAGATGTACATATGGTGGAAATATATAAATACAGTATATCCTGATGCTCTTCTTGGGGGTAGAATAGACGACGATGCCTTTTTGTGTGTTCCACAGGTATTCTATAGGCTAGATAGCATAAAGTCGAGTAATCTGTACTATGGCTGGAGCCATGGAAATTCAAGACAAATAAATAGGAACAACAGAGTAGACGAAATGTTTTTATTTTTAGGGCGTGATCTTATGTCTCGTATTTCTAAAAGAAAGTACTGTGGTCATGTAAAATGCAAAAATAAAGATGACTTAATTGATACAGACTATGGGGGTACCTCCCTTGTAGAATGGCTGTCTATATACCGTGATCAGGTTAATTTTATTTCTGATAATGACAGAATAGTACATTCCCTTCTCTCTGACGCTATTAACACGAAATATTTAAAACCTGGTTTTTGTCTCAAACATTTGGTTTATCACAAATCGACCTATGAAATGATGGAACTTCTGCAATCATACAACGACTTTGCATTTATGGAGAAAAGCAAAGTTGAACAACCCATTACAAGTGATGTTTCTGAACGAACTATTAAACATGTAAGTGGTGTGTCTGGGTCTATATTTTCTGGAGACGTGGTAAGAAAAGTTCCCCAAATTAGTATAGATAAAAAGACCACACTATTCTCAAACGAAAGTGACCCAAAAATCTGTGATAATTGGGCTGTGGTTACTACCATTCACCAGCCATCTAACTCAGTGCGAAATATAGCAAAACACCCCTCCTGGTGTGTCGTAATTGTAGCAGATGTGACGACGCCATCGGAAGACGCTTATTTGAAAAGTGTTGTAAATGACGAAAATAAAAGTAGAGTCATATACTTATCAATTAACAGACAAAAAACTTTATACCCGTTATTATCAGAGGTTATCCCAGTAAAACATTTTGGGAGGAAAAATATCGGATACATGTACGCTATTCACCACAAAGCAAAGTATATTTGGGACTTTGACGACGACAATAATGGAGTATTTGATTTAATCGAGATTGAAAGATTAACCAAAGGAGAATCAGTCACAGTTTGTAATGACAAAGAAAGTAAATTATTCAATCCATATCCTTATTTTGGAGTATCTGAAACACGTGTATGGCCAAGAGGTTTACCCTTGGAGTCCATCAAAGATATCAAAACGATACCACAGATATGCAACACAAAAGTTTCCGTAAAAGTTGGTGCAATACAGTGTCTTGCTAACGAACAACCAGATGTTGATGCTATTTATAGATTTACCAGAAACGTGCCATTTAACTTTTCAGCAACAAAAGAAACACACAAGTCATTTGTTGTTCCAAAACAAACATTTTCCCCCTTCAATGCTCAAGCCACGTTATGGACGTCGTCAGCATTCAAATATATGGCGTTACCGATAAGTATAAATGGACGTGTTAGCGATATATGGAGAAGTTATATAGCACAATATTTTTTTCATCGGTATGACCTAAGACTAGCCTTTTCTGTGCCATATGTTGTACAAGAGAGAAATATTCATTCAATTTCTGGAGATTTTAATGCAGAGCTGGATATTTACGAAAAAGTGGGTGCTCTTTTTAATCTTGTGATGAACATGAAAGATGATAATCTTGTTTCCGTTTATGAAAATCTTTATAGTAGAAATTTTATTGAAAAAAGTGATCTCACTTTTATTGAAGTATGGGTAAAGACATTTTTCAAGGTTACTGGCCCTAATGTATGATTAAATAGACCGATATGTACATTGTAAATTAATTCAATTTAGTAAATGTAAGAACCTTATGTTTTAACGTTCATGGTATAAATACATGTATACAGACTGGGTCGGTAGCTATCCTTGCGGTAGAACATTCTTCTATTAACAGTTGAAAAACTGAACGAACAGATACAACGCCACCTACTTCATAAGACAAGAAAGTATGAATTAAATTGCAAATTAAAGTGGAAATATTAGCGTTGTGTTCGTCCAGGCATATGCGATTAAATGTGAAAAAAACATGCATACAAATTATTGTTTTAGTATTCAGGTCCCATTTATTGTCTCACCTACGTCCACACATATAAAAAAAAAGAAAATGTGGTATGATTGCCAACGCGACAACTCTCCACATGTTGACTTTGTGATGCAACAATTTTCAAAGTTTTATTTGTAGAGAAGATCATATTGGAATTACAGCAAAAATGATTTCCAACAACTTAAAAACATGAATTTGATTTAGCGGCGCGTTACGTTTACGCGGATTGGTCCTACATTTGCGTGGAAAAACACATCACGTTTGCGCGAATTTTACCTGTTGAAAAGTTACTACATTTGCGCGGATTTATACAAAAATATATGAAAAATAAATCCATAACTTTTTTTTATAAAAAAAAAAACACCTTGATATTGTTTAAATAAATTAAAATTTGAAAAAAAATCAACTTAATAAAATTAAAATGAATTAATTAATTAACAAATTTGCCGACTAGTTAGTAGAAAATTACGTTACCAGCAACTCAAAATTTCCATCAACAATGTGGACGGCTGTGCCCAGTGAAGAAACAAAACGTACCAACATGACAATGGGCCAGAGTCTTTTCATAGCTATTACAATGAACAGTTTTATTCAACTCATCCAGCCATCTACACTTTCGTTGAGATTATTATACAAGTTCAGACTACTTACATTAAAATGCGCGACAGCGATAACCAAGCCCTTGTAAAACTCACAGACAAAAGTGAAAATTAAGTTTACCGTTCAACATTTTCTAAAATTTCAAAATGGTGAAATTTCCCGTCAATGCCATCTCAAATCGGGAAAAACAATATCTAACATCACTTATTAAAGCTCGCAATGAGTTGTTACATGTTAATGTCTAAATTATTTAAATGTATGAAAGTTTGAAATTGTGTCAAGCTTATATAATATGCATGTATTTTTTAGAAAAAGTCCGTATGTATATATGTGTAATCTATTAAAAATGTTCAGGATATAGCAACGTACTTTTACGGTTTCTTTTACTCACTTTTATAATTTTTATTACCAAATGTTGGTTTTTAAAAGAAATAGTTTTACGAATATATTGACATTTTTAATGATAGTGATGTTTTTATTTATGTAAACTGTATTTATTGTATTTATAGTTTGTATGACGCAAACGCTAATACCCTGTTGGTGTTTGCCCCCGATGTAAAGGGGTAGTTTCTCAATAAATATATATATATATAAAAGAACTTTAATTTTGTACAAATAACTTTACTCTTGGGAATTTTGTGGAATTTCGTGACCTTAATGATTCGCCAAAAATTAAAAATTTTAAACTTTGTACAGAGTAACAATCTAAATGTTGAATTTGAATTTAAACATTTAATCAAACTTATTTGCTTTTTGTATGCATATTTTTATAGAGAACTAAGGTATTCATTCCTATAGGAATGTCTTAAACAAACCATGACCGACTGGACCAACTCACGAGAAAATGACTTTACTAAACGCTCCTTAACGTTACTATACCCATAATATGGTATGGGCTTTTTTCATTGTTGAAGGCCAAAGTGTGCCTTTAAATGTTTACATCCAGTTCATTTGAATTTAGTCGATAGTTATCTCATTGGCAATTATACTGTATCTCCTTATTTTTATATCTTCAACCAAAGCAGGGACTTTCTATACTAAGTACTTAGTATAGAAAGTTCCTGACCAAAGTAAATACAAATTTGATACAAGTCTTTTATTTTTGACTGATATCAAATAATTTGAAGTCTATCTCTATCTAATGACCCACATAAGCATGTTCGCTGATCTTGAAGCCACATTGTTTGTTTATCGATTTGTTTGATCTCTACTTGTTAATTTGTTTTTTTCTTTGAGATTTTCTACCATGACGAATTCTAAAATAAATGAAGAAAAACGTCTCCTGTTCTTTTTCTTTCTACTCGTCGAAGAAAATGGATTTTGAAATAAACGACGTTTCAGAGAGAACAACTAATTTCTCTCTTTCTTATAGTGATCTATAGTCACTTTAAATTTCTATGACGTACTACGCAATAATTGTCTACTATGACCAATCGATCTTTTTCCATTATTTGGCCTAATACAGGCTCCGTTTCTGAACCAAGCATTGAAATTTCGCCCCGACCACTTTAATTTTCTATTCTTGTACGTATGCAGTAGCTCACATATAGAACAGAATGTTCGCGGTAATCGTTCATCTGGAAAATAATATTTGTCCTTTTCTTTTAGATAAGAAATGTATTCTTTCTCATTTGAGCTTAGTTTCAAAAGATACTGTGCCAATGCCTTTGGAGACTCAAAATCCTCTGTGTTGACTATTGTTTTTGCAGGAATTACACGTTTTAAATTTGGAGCTGATCTGGCGACATATACCATTTTATTGTGGTCTTGAAAATTATTAAAAACTTTTTCTGTAATATAATCTTTGCATATACTGTTCTCAAAACCAAGGTAAAATTTATAATCATTTGACAAACTCGAATGACATTCGATTGAACTTTTCCTTTTACAAAAAGTCTTGTTTTTCCCACAATTTCCATAAATATCAACGGTAATGTATTTCTTTAATTCTTCCACATATGTTCGACGCTGAGATTGAGTATTACAGTTGCTAACAACCCAAGAGACTTGTTTTGTTTTTCTTTGGAATATCTCGGTATAATTTCTTTGCATCTTATTAGAGTTTTCTCTCAATTTTATTGCCCAGCGAAGTGAAAACTCGCTTTCTTCTCTGTAAGAGGCACTCCAATCGAACTTATTGTGCCATTGTTTTGGTAAAGATCCGTCATTCGCAGGACTTTCATTTGTCCAGATTATCCATATTTGATTTTTCGATTTTTCTGGAACATGTTTACTTAAACGTCGATAATGAAAGAACACTGCTTGATAATTACCCAATGGTTTTGTATTACTATCTGATAAAATACAGTTGGAAAATCCGCACCCACTGAAATTGAAAGTAGGTGGCAGCCATCCCGGCCGCCCATGCCATGCGATTTTGATTGGTTTATACCATGCGATTTTAATTGGCGGTTCAATAATTTTCTTTTGAAATGAATAAGTTGTAGAGTTTCCTTCGTCAGCAAAAAACTGTCCAATAACTAGAATGGTACTCTGATAGTAAATAATGAGGAATATTGATGCAACAAATAACACAGGAACGACAATCCTCTTCCAGTCCATATATTTCTGAAACAGTCAAAAGCAAAGTTACTCGTTAAATTATTTCACTTATCAAATTTGCAAAAAATAGTTATAATAACTGAGAATCATACTTGGCACCACTGTATGTGTGTATTTTGGGTTTTGGTAATAATTCGGTTATAGACAGGGTACAAATGAAATTCTACAAATTATCCGTAACGTTAATAACTACTCCTGATTTGAAGAAAAATTTCACTTTGGTGTGTCAGTTGTCCTTCACTTTAGTGTGATTGCTTTTTCACCTAAGTGTGATTGCTTTTTCACCTAAGTGTGATTGCTTTTTCACCTAAGTGTGCTTACTTTTCAATTTAGTGTGCTAGCCTTTCACTTTACTTTTCGAGCCTTCCACTCTTCGTCATTAAATGTTTCAAGTCGAAGCTGTTCTAAATATTCAGCGCATACAAAGATCTGTATATACATCTTTATTTCTGAGTAAACCAAAGTACATTGGCATAAAGATGCACACAATGAATATTACATACTTACTTAAGTGAAAGGCACATTAAAGTGAAAGGAAAACACATTAAAGTGAAAGGCAAACACATTAAAGTGAAAGGCAAACACATTAAAGTGAAAGGCAACACGCTTATTAAGTGAAACGTGAGCACACTAAAGTGAAAGGCAAACACATTAAAATGAAAGACAAGCACACTTAAGTGATCGTGAGCACACTAAAGTGAATGACAAGCACACTATAGTGAAACATTTAAAGGATACACGCACTAAAGTGAAAGACAATCATACTAAAATGAAACGTTAGCACACTAAATTGAATGACAAGCACACTATAGTGAAACATTTAAAGGATACACGCACTAAAGTGAAAGACAAGCATACTAAAATGAAACTTTAGCACACTAAATTGAATGACAAGCACACTATAGTGAAACATTTAAAGGATACACGCACTAAAGTGAAAGACAAGCATACTAAAATGAAACGTTAGCACACTAAATTGAAAGGCAAGCACAATTAAATGAAACGTTAGAACACAAAAGTGAAAAGATATATACTAAAGTGAAAGGCAAACACACTAAAGTGAAAGGCAAGCATACTTAAGTGAAAGGCAAGCATACTTAAGTGAAAGGCAAGCACACTAACGTGTAAAGTGAAACGTTAGCACATTAAACTAGTAAAGTGAAAGGTAAACACACTTAGGCTAGCACACTAAAGTGAAAGGCAAACACACTTAGGCTAGCACACTAAAGTGAAAGGCAAACACACTAAGGCTAGCACACTAAACCGAAAGGCAATGCAATCAAATAACGAAGAACCATCATGTTTCCATTAACATATAAATATCTGGTTATTCAAAGTTTATCTTTGATCATCCATTTGTCGCCGTGTATTGATAAGATCAACTCTTAGATGTCATATACTATAGATAATGGTTATCTAAAATAATTACCAGGTTTTTATATTTGGATCAAGTATAGAACACTTATTTACATCGCACATATACCACTTAACGATTTTTCATCGTATAATTAGAAAAGATTACTTTAGTGTTATAATTTTCATTTTGTTTGGTGATAAACAATGTAAACTTACGTGTATAGTATATATCTTGAACTTGATAAGGTTCATTGTGACTCTTCTTTCGTATGTTTAATTTTAGCATGCTTACCTCCCGATAAGTCCTTAAAATCAAAAGATTAAAAGGACGTCAAAACACCTAAGTACAGCTGGTTTTATTAGAACGTGTTTAGCTTTTCCTATTATTTGTATTTTTTTTAAAAGTTTCATGTAAAGGGTTTAACTACAAAGTTGTGATTTTCAGGATTTGATATTGGCGGCGTTCATTAAGTGTTCGGAGTATGTCGACCATATTTTGGCCATACAATGACAGTCCTTTTCCTATATACATTATTTTTCTGTTTTAATAGGGGCGCACGCTGGGTGGCCCCCGTTGCAAATCCAGGATCAGAATTCTTATCAAAGTATATCATCTATAGAATCTGCCCCTGTGTTACAAGTTCAGGGCTGGTGCCATAGATACTGTTTGGGCGGAAATATATGCCAGTCTACTGGTATGCGTTTATATTTTTTTTTACTTACTGGTATGCGTTTACATTTTTTTCTACTATAGTACAGCCTTTCCTCAAATGTTCTAAAACAAATTATTGTTTCATGCTGACAAGGAAAGGCAATACTAGTAATTAAAACAGTTCTAAGAATATCCCCAATGTCTCATTGATTAAAACAATTATCTTACTTACAGTGTTTGATCGAATTAAACAGCGGCCATATATATAAAGCACAGACATAAATCAATCCTTAATGTTAAATATGGAATATAAAAAATCAAAAGTTAAATCGATCCATACATTTAAGTTTTAAAGACCATTACTATAGAAAAAGTGGTGGATAGTCAAACTTCCTAATGTTTACAGATGTCCCCAGGAACAGGCTTTAAAACTATGATGTAAAAAATTCCCTAAAGCTGTATTCATTTACATGTATAAGCAAATGATAATAAAAAAATAGATAATTATCCAAAAAATGTTGACAATTAAAACAGAAAAATAATGCCAAAAAATTAAAATATATCGAAAATGCAAACCTCCAATAATGGATGTATAATGTCATTTTTAACAGCAAAAAATATCTCCACATTCCAATGTATAGAAGATTATCATTGTTTGAAGTCTGGAATACCCATTACACGAATTAATCTGATTAAAATGCAAATTTATCAGAATTCGCGTGATCTACGAGCATAACGAAGTCAGATTTCTATATTATTTTAATAGGGTTGACCAGAACCATAACTAATTTAACGGTTATACATTCTGCAGCACGGTCAATATATGGTCCTGTCCTAGCAATCTCTAACTAAATGTGTAACTCTGGTTTTGCCTTTGCGTTTTTTATACAATGAGATCTAAATAGGCCATAGCTGTATTAGGAAAAACCTTTCGGAATAGTAAGTCTTCAATTAAATTAGTGTAGTGCTCTTAAACTTTGTACTTTATTTGGCCTTTTAGTTCTTTTCATTCGAGAGTAGCTGGTTGGACTTTTGAAGACAAAACGCGCGTCTGGCGTACAAATCTATGATGAGTGTATTAACACGCAGTAATTTTTTCACCCAGACTATAAATGTAACTTATCACATGTATACATACTTGTAAGTATTGCCTATAACGATAGTCCAACCTTGACCTTTAGTATATCTACAATTAGTTTCAATTTGTCTTTGGGGGCACCTGATCTGTCTTATCGGCAACCTGTGCCACTTACATCTTTTAACTTTACTATAGACATCAGAGGTCTTAATAAACTCTAATACCCCGTTCACACTATATCCGGATAAGATGGCGTTCCGACTATATGGAAATAAAGAAGGAATATTTCACTCCTAAACTTTTATTTTTATCAGTCCGACAAAACTGAACAACAAACTCCAAACTAAATGTAATGTAATATACAAACAATAACAATATATATATATAAAGCACATAAATACTAGCAATTAAAGAATTATACAGATTAACAGATGTCAGATGGAAAGAACAATAGATTAAAAGAGTAATTAGTGTCTTTTTAAATTATTGTCTAAATTGTCACAATAATAATAATTAAATGAATAGACCAAATGATATTTAAGTCCTTTGTCCAAGATTATGACATATAAATTATAATCCGTATAACACACGTATGTCTAATTTTACGACAAACTCCAAAATAATAAAATAAATGCAAAACATGAATAAACATTAAAACAATTGAATGAATAAAATGTTGTTTAAAAACTAATGTCATGGCACATTCCAAATTGCCTTTTTTAACAGGGTTCGCCTCGAAGTAGTTAATGTAATCAGAATATATAATAGTTTTATATCTGGATATCATTGAATGTGGTTGGGAGACCTTTTTAGAACTTATTCTTGGTATAAATTGCTGAAAATGCACACCATCCTCTAGAACATGTAGAATAACTGGATATCAATCGTTTATTTTCTCTACTTCGGTCAAATGGTCACAAGTCGACACAACTTATAATAAGGACATCATATTTGAATGGACACTTTTCACCGCATTTGGGCACATTTAAATAGTGACCGGACACTTTTTCACAGGAAGATTTTTGGTTCACATTTTCACATTCACAAATAGGTTTCTTGACTGATATCCGAACGTTCGGATTGTTCTACATATACTACGATAAATTAGTAATAGTACGATGAATGAAATATGATAAAATTCAACTTACTACTATGAAATATTCCTCAATTTAAAGAAATCATGTCCAGACGAGGTTTGAATATCCAAGTGTGGATAGCCACTGACACGAGAAAAAAAAACCACCATCGTAAAATCTCTAAGGACAATCTTAGGCTTTTAAGTTGATTTTGTTTCGTTCCTTGAATGACCTTATATCCAGAAACGTATTAAATCTTTGGTGTATTGTCATACAAATTGTCCAGTGTTGCTTCAAATATTGACAACAATGAGCACACTCGATTCGATTGGTTATGTGTGAGGGAATAAATTTTGATAGATTATATTGTAAAACATACAATTCACAATTTAATCAAATTTTAATCAAATTGTGCTGTGAAACCAAATTTGAATATGATTTGTAAAGAATTGATTTAATTGATAAACTCGGTCATTTTATACAACGGTCACTTTAGATTTATCAAAACAAATACTAATAACCTTTAAAGTAAATATTTTACAAGTTCGTTTTAAAATGCAATTTATATTCATACCGAAAACACAAGTGATGTTATTGAATTTATTGACGAATTGATTCTCAATACGAATTTTTCAAGTATTAACCTAGTGATCTAAAATAAAACAAGATCTGACCAGTTGGGTCAAATATTTTCAAAAAAAATAAAAAATGAAAATATCAGTATAAAAACGTTAAAAATTGAATAAGAATGCGAAGTCATATGTTATAGGACTATCCCATGTTGTGAATGTCTGATGTGTAGTGTCGATTACATTTTTCGATTGACAGTGCACCTCCAGTGGCACTTAAGACGGAACAAAATAACATCAAAGGTAATACTTACGTCAAATGGTACCCTCAAAAGCACTGAGTTTGAACAGATGCTCACAGTGATGACACAGGTCATGCATTACAACAGATGATCGGTGTACTCGATCATGTAAATATTGAGGATATCACACCTGAACAGTTCCCTTGTGTTGATTCAAGGCTAAACAGAAATTTTATAGAAAATCCACAGCCTTCCCCCTTGTACTCTCATATTTGGCAATTCGGTGCTTAATAGATGGAGGATTATTGCATGCAGTGCTCGCAATAATTTCCTTAAAACAAGTAAATATGGACCTTTTAAGTACACCTTCTAGGGTGCGCTCGACTAAGTGGATAAACATGAGGTTTTTTTCTACAAAAATCTTGGTTTTATTTGCCACAAAATCCCTCTTTTCTATTAAATGCAACAATTAATAATAATGCTTTGCACTAAGTTTCCCCTTGGTATATGTATAATAAAATGGACCATACCTATTAAGGTTTATGTACCCTTCTGTAGCCATTTTTGTATGAATTTTTCAAACCTCAATTGTATCAAAACTAAAGATATAATAAATAATAGAGATAGGCCATTTAGTACATGTTCCAAGGGGAAACTTGATGTAAAGCATTATTTTTTACTGTTTCATTGCATTTGATAGAAAAAGAGGACTTTGTGGCAAATAAATCAAGATTTTTATAGAAAATCCACAGCCTTTTATACAGAGATTTTTGTTATAAAATTTGAAACATAAATTACTCACTTGATTTTCTATGATGTGCTAGTGTTTATTTTTTACAAAAAGTTCTAAGTAACCTGTAAATTCCAAAACACCTCGTGCTGAGTCACTAAAGTCGAGCGCACCCTAAAAGGGGTACTTGATTTTGGCCATATTTATACTTGTCTTAACCAATAACTACATTTATAAACTTGTTTTAAGGAAATCAATGCTAGCACTGCATGCAATAATCCTATATCTATCAGTCATCAAATTGCCAAATATGAGAGTACAAGGATAAAGGCTGTGGATTTTCTATAAAAATCTTGATTTATTTGCCACAAAGTCCTCTTTTTCTATTAAATGCAATGGAACAGTAAAAAATAATGCTTTGCATCAGGTTTCCCCTTGGAATATGTACAATATGGCCTATCTCTATTATTCATAATATCTGTAGTGTTGATACAATTGAAGTTTGAAAAGTTCGTATAAAAATTGCTACAGAAGGGTACATAAACCTTAATCATTATCTTTGCTGTTTTGATACTATAGCAGTTTGAAAAATCGTTATTCATATGGATACATGGATACAGAAGGGGTCATAAACCTTTACGGTATTTATACTGCATGATATTGGTGAATACCACATCTTCTGTCTTTTGACCGAGAAAAATAAAGCAAGAAAAACAAGATGATAATAAACCATAGTTTAATACTGACTGTAAAATAAAGCGTAATGATTTTCAGAAAGCCAGGGGTTTTTACTCAAAACTCAAGACAAGTGAAATTAAAGACGCCAGGAATAGATAAGCAAAAGAGTACCGAAAGGTTCTGAACAATACTTTCCAAGCTTATTCTGAGAGATGTTCCAGTGAGTCTTAATCCAGATCGGACACTTAACCATTCTTGAAAACATTACATAAATATTCTAGTAGGCGAATAGAAAATTCAGATACATCCCAGGCGCGTAGCTACGTTTACGCCAAAACGCCCGGGAGTACACTTGAATTTTGTCAAAAAAATATTTTAATCTAAAGAAAATAAAAATAACTTGTTAGAAGCACATCAGCTTTATAATTCTTTCTTCGTTGGCTTGTAATTGTGGATAAAATTGACGAAATTTACTTTCAGTCAAATGGTATCATATCATTTATTTGTTCATTTTCTGTCAAGTCTGAAGCTACTTTGAGTTTTATACTCCCTTCCCTTTTGATTTAAGCAATCCTTTATCTCCTTAGAATCGTTTTGGGGTTTACAGTTTTGTTGAGCCTGTGACACACATTTGTATTTATGACGCCAAAGCGAGACATAGCTTTTTATAAATTATCAACGAATCAATCTTCATAAATTGTCATGAAACTTGGGCCAAAACTAGTAGTACTCCAGATCAAGAAAAAATATCTAAAGAAAATGTTGGATTTTTTAAAAATCCTGTAATAGACTGATAAATGGATTCATTTTTTGCAGGAGGAATCCTTGACAAAAAAACAGGATTACACAGAACCCTTTACAATATCTAATATTGGACCTGAACATCTCTGAAGGTTAATGTTCATTTACGAAATTTGGAAATAGAAAGGTGATTTTGTTGGTTAATTGCTTTACCCTCACAGCTCTTTTAAAACATATTTAAAAGCTACTGGTTTTGAAATTATCTCTGAATCCAATGACTATTATATTTCAAATTAACAAAATGAATAATTTAACATAACAAATAGACCATTTAGATTGTAAAGTATGTTGCTACTGACGAGTTTTTAATGACAAGGGTATTCATTCTCGATAACTCCTTAGCTTCCGGGGGCCTCGCTCCCTAGATCTAATCCACTACCAGAAATTGTTTGACATGGATCAGTTTGGGGTCCTCAGACCCCTTGCCAAGGTTCGGGTGTACACGTTAAAATGACATAGCTAGCCTACGCCACTGCATCCTGAGTTTTCAAAAACAAGTGATGCCAATTTTATCCTGACTATAGAGCAATTACTCTCATCAGTTGCCTTGGGAAACGTTTTACGTCCATTATGAGTACTAGACTGAATATTTTTACAAATGAACTTCTATACTATTAAACGAGAAGACCTCATTTTGGGTGTCGCTTCTCTTCTTTCCACAATAAATTAATCAAAACGCCTCTGTGTCCTATAGGTACAGTGCATAGTCGCATTTGTCATCCATTCATATGATTATTCAGATTGAGTTATTTTGGGAGAAAAACGAGAAAAAAGGCATCCGGATAATGTCCCGTCATTGGACGAAATTTTAAGTCAGATTAGACTTCCGGTTTGCGTTTTTCTGTATACTTTGAACAAACATATACAAAGAATAAAGTGTATTTTCAGAATTCTATCTGCTATCATTTTCAAGTTTACTATCTACGGCGGTCACAGAGTTTATTAAATAGAGAGAGTCTGTATACCATATCAATGACGTAAACTTAGAATTGAAAGTAAAATTAATACACTATATTTATATAGTTACTGTAATGAATGTTCATAATATACAGATAAGCGCTAAAAATATTCATGTGAACTTTTGATACCTTTTCTAAAATTCTCCAGTCATTAAATCTTTTACAAAATTCATTGATTACAAAAGAAAAAGAAGATGGGGTATGATTGCCATGTTGAGACAACTCTAGATAAGCGCTAAAAATATTCATGTGAACTTTTGATACCTTTTCTAAAATTCTCCAGTCATTAAATCTTTTCATTGATTACAAAAAAAAGAAGATGTGGTATGATTGCCATGTTGAGACAACTCTCCACAAGAGACCAATATGACACAGAAATTAACAACTATAGGTCACCGTACGACCTTCAACAACGAGCAAAGCCCATACCCCATACTCAGCTTTAAAAGCCCCGAACTGACAATGTAAAACAATCAGTCAAACCAGAAAACTAGCGGCCTTATTTATGCACAAAAAATGAACGAAAAACGAATATGTAACACATAAACAAACGACAACCACTGAATTACAGGCTCCTTGCTTAAATGTTCATAACATACTAAATGTATGTTCATATTGAAATTGATAGAAAACCAAAAATTGGGAATTTTGGAAATAATGACCTATGACTTATGATACTTTTGCTGAAATTCTCCAGTCATTCAATATTTTACAAAATTCTTCCAAAAACACTTTACATACTTTAAACTACGCTCTGAATGACCGCGATTTCGCGGGTGTGTTCTAGTTATATTATATCTGAAAACCAGACTCGATTAAGTTCTCTTTTACAAAACTTCAAATGGATTTGCTCAATAGTGAAAATGAAAATATTGTGTCATAAAAACAAGTACATACCTATGTACTGCACAGATCACTCGAGCATTATCAATTTTGAAGGTTTACCGTCATAACTATACAAAAAGCTATCCTTGTTCATCAAATCTTTCACACTATTTAATGCTAAAGAGCTGACCTATGTTTATTGATTTAAATATGTTAAATTATTCTTATGTCATGTTTTTTACATAAATTGCATTACATATTTGACCACATATTACATATTTATATGTGCATGTGTGTTTTCTAATAAATCGTAAAAAAAAATCGTAAATCGTCAACTGACATTCATTCATACTGCCCACACTAATTTGTGTCCACACTTGTCAATTATGAAAAAATGTCTTAAAAAATATATTGCGTACAAAACTTGATAATGATTCTATTAAACGAAAGAAACTAAATGATATAATATGTTAAGCAAAAGCAAAACAATGAAGACAAGGCAATACTAAAATGAGTACTGAAAGCAAAACCTGTAAAACCCAACTCAATGCTTGCCTCACAATACAGTGATGCAAAGGTCAAAGCAATATAATCTCTTCGTGGGATGGAATCAAAGTTAACATTAATCATTACACCTGAATATAAAGTAAGGATTATTAATAATTATAATAATAATAAATAATAAATTTGTTTTATGAAAGTGTCTCATATTGATTGACAGAGTAAAATACACAATATATACCACCAGTGAAGACATTCAATCTACAGCCATAGAATTGACTTATGAGAAACAATAAATAATATATATGTAGGTTAAATTTTAATCTAATTTATCTCATTATAATTATTGTGTCCCCCCCCCCCCCCCATCCTAAAAAAACCACAAATACACAGATTGTACACAAAGTCCTCCTTTTGATTAATTTTTTTGTCAATGACAGTGGAATTTAAAAAAAGTCAAAATCGAAAAATACCCATATCAGACGGCATATCTGGACTATCACAGTAGCTGAGTATTAAAGGGACTATATATAATAGTCCCAGGACATAAGAGTGATTAAAATGACCCAATAAAAACGGACAAAGTGACCTCAACTGACCATCGACATTTAAAGTTTCACATACCACAACTCACCTTAATTACCATATGAAAGTGCATACCTCCTTCTTTTATTAATGAAACACGATTATATTCTGATAATAAATATTAAATAGATTGTCTTGTCTGTCTCCCATAAGTATGTTTCAAAATTTTGTAAAAGTTTTTGTACGTACACTTTCGTGGACCAATAACTCATTAGCTGTAAACTTACCTTTAATTGCTAATCATGAGATTTTTGTACACGTGATTAGAATGAGATATACATTTAATGTGATAAATGTTTGTAAAAACCTGTATTTATTTTATTTATAATTAGATATCGTTTTGTTTAAAATAAATTTGAAATTAAATACTTCGTTGACAAATTATGGGACAAGTCGTAATATCAAAATTAATACCTTCATGAGAACAGATGATACAGATTGGATATTAATACGAACTTTACTTTAACATATCGAATGCCTTTATTGGCAGGTTTTTGATTTATTACATGAAGAAACAAAAATAATTGCTATCATGAAAATGTATTCTTAGAAACGGTGGTCAGTTATTCTAGATCTTGTTCAATTGACAAAAAAGGAGGAGCGGTTCACATAACCAAAGATCAAGTTATATGTTGTATACTGTTGTAGACCTACAGTTTGAGATCTGCAAATATACGTGACTTTCGTTAAGATGTGAAGCGATGTCGTTATGTTATCATTTGGAGTAGTCATCCCTGTTAGACTAGACCACTTTTTCCCCATAGACCCAATGTTAAAGCCGCCATTTTGTTTGGTGGAGGGAATTTTCGACAAGGGTCAAGTGGTCATTTTTTTTTTTATTAAGTAATATAATTAGGGAAATGTTGTGTTTTCTTAATTAATAATTAATTGTGACAATTAATAATATAATTAAGAATATTGATTAAGTTTAATCAATATTTAGTGATGACAATGGTTCAAATCTAATTAATATTATCGATTTATATCTACTCTTGTAGCGCAGGTAATAGGGTTTGACCAAATCAATTAAAACAAAACCTTTTTTTGTTGGTGACCAGTGGAAGAATAAACAGTATGTCATCTTTTGTGTTAAAACAATACGTATACCATTGTAAACAACGGACGTATTCCAAAATATTTTCTTCAACATTGTCAAATGTAAATGACCTACTAAATGAACCTTACATTCAATGTTTACATGAGTATAAATAGATGTTTGTGTACATATGTTATTTTTTTATTTAAGAGTGAACGTTTATTCTGTTTTTATTTGTGAAAGTCGGGTGATATCTATTATGTAAATTAGAGACAATTGTTTTAAATAAATATGATTAAATAGTGATAACTTGGGTCATGTTTACATTTTGAATATGTTAAAATCTGACGCTATCTATTATAACTGGATTAAACCGGTTTATACCTATTCATGAATAAACATAGTATGTCGGGTTAATGAAATACTAATTTCAATCCGATTTTTCTTTTTTAATTCTTCAGAACGTTTCTCGTAAAAGGCATCAGAAATGTTTAGATTTTCATGTATATTTATCTATTTTTATGATTATTAGTTGGTATATACGAGAAATTACATATGCAGTAAGATGAAGAAAAAAAAGTTTGGTATAAAAATAATGGTATACACTGTCAATTTCATATTTTTTATTTGTAATACATGTACAATTATAAAAGAAATCAATGAGATTGAAAGTCTTTAACATCACTGGCTTTCACCCATGAATTAAACTTGGTTGGCCAATTTAACCATTTGATATAATATTGTTTATAGGGTCCTCTTCCTTTTGTTTTTATAACTTTCTCAATTTTCCACAAGGAATTGTCTTTGACGTTTATTCGTTGAAGTTCAGATTGGTAGTAGGATCCAGAAATTTCTTTTCCATGGTAATCTTTGATGCGATATAACGGTGTCATGCTTCTCCAGAATCGTCCGGATATCGTGAATACTTCACCCGTCCATTTTTCGTCATATTCCCGAGAAAAAATATTTCTCAAATATGTAAGTCTAACTCGATCTCCAAGTTTAAACCTGAAGTGGTACTGTTTCTTTAACATTCCAGAATGCGGTCTTGAAAATATGTCGATAAGCGAATAGCTTCTTCATTTTCCTTTTTCACTTCTACAGGTGCCATGTCGATAGTGCTATGAATAGTATGGTTGTATCCATTTACAAAGCTTTGAAGCTTGTCTATGTATCTGTAAGACTGATTGTACGAAAAGTAGCGATATATTTTCGTTTTTATTGTTTTTATAACACGCTCGGACACTGATGCTTTGACCTCATTAAACGCATAAAAATGATTAATCTCTTCCTTTTTAAAAACTGTCTGAACTCTCTTTGCCTTGACCTCCTGTCCCATATCCGTTCGTATTTTATTTGGAACTCTTCCTGTTTGAAATATGTCTTGAAATGCAGTTGCCACGGACTCTCCTTTTTTGTCTTTTAGTTTACGTAGCCATAAATACTTTGAAAACACATCAATGACTACCAATACGTATTTATATTCTTTATTGTATTTTGAAAACTTCACCATATCCATAAGGTCAGCAGACCATTGGTCATCTATCCCGGCCACAACGATTTCCGTTCTATTCTGTGGTCTCCTTAATGGTCGTTGTAAACTGTATGGTTCCTGGCTTTGTAACCATTTTCGTATCTTATATTTACTAATTTTGAATTGCCCATCTTTTTGTATATAATTATAAAGTTTGTCTGGTCCCGAAAAACTAGCAGGATTTGATGGAATGTAGTAGATTTCCTTTAGATATTTCTCCAATGCAGACATGTTGTCAATACAAATATTAAAATGGATATAACGAAATCCATGTAATACAGTATGTTATAAAGGACTAGTCTTTCTCCTGTACATCTTCGTCAGTGTCCTCTTCATCGTCCTCATCGTCTGTATTCTCAGTGTCACTAGTCGTTTCAAAGTAATCATCATCAAATAATTCATTAAATTGATGTCGATTTTTCATGAGAATACGCCGAATTTGAGTTTCGTCATCTGTATTGTTTTCAACAACATCCTGAATTTATCGTACAATGTCAGAGTGCACATTGCTTTTATCTAGGGGAACAATCAGTTTCAACAACTCAGTATAGCGTTTAAAAAACTGACGTTGAACAAGAGGGCTTATTTTTTGATTGCTTTGTTGAATTGCGTCTTCCTCATTCATACCCTCTTTCACGTACTTGTCGTATTTTTTATCCCAAGTGTCTTTCGCTGTATCAATGGCTGCATGTAATATGGTTTTGTATCCTTCATTGTCGTCTATATTAACATCTTCACTACTATCGTCTGAACCACCATCATATTCAATCCATTCTGAGGCTGACTTTTTTAAAGGATTTTCGTTATCTAGGTCTTTGCTGTCTCTTTTTCTTTTGAAAGATTCGTTTTCTGGACACCAATGTTTGATATGTCTTTGCAAATCGTGCATACTGTCAAGCACTACTCCACAATCGTCACAAGAGGGCATATTTTCATACGTCTGTTTACTAGGATTGTCTTGGTAAGAATAAGGAGCGGCTGAATGTTGCTCTGTATTTATATCATTTGAAGTAGGAATTACTTCATTGGTCTTTGCTAATTGTTGCTGTAAAACGTTTCCAAGCAATCGGTTCGATTCTGATGTCGTTGGTTTTAAATCCACAAGAAGATATCCAAATGGTTTACTAGTTGATTCTTCAAATTTTTCTAAAAAGTATAGTACTTTTCCCGGATACATTTGTCTGCCTAGAGTCATTATCTGTTGCTTATCGACAGGGTTGTTAAATAATACCAAGTAGTGACAATTTCTTCTTTGTGTAGGATCTTTACTGAAGTAAAGATTCTGATTTAATACTACAACTGATAGATTCCTATGATGGCTACCTTCCGTAAACAAGTCAGTGATTCTAGGATCTTTTGCTGATGTTGACATTAAATCGTCCAAAACTATCATATTTCTTACACTTGGATCAATAAAGCTATCCTTCTCTAAATCAACTGGTATCCCTTGTATAAATTCGACATACGGTCTAACTGTCTTTTGAATGTCGTCGTAGAGTGGTTGCCAACGTCTGTAAAGCCATATTATTCTCTGAATAGTAGGCTGAATAAATCTTGAATTTTGGAGAAGTTGTTTCACAAAAAAAGTTTTGCCACATGATGTTGGTCCGCTTACTGTCATCGTGAATGGATGTTTAAAAACCAAGTGTTCTGTTTCCTCCTTCTGGGGCGCCGCCGTATCCTCATCATGCGGCGGCGGCGGCGGCGGCGGCGGAGGTGATGTTCCTTCCCTCTGCGGCGGCGGGTCCGCATGACTGGTTAGCGGATATGGTTCAGTGATTCCATGTTTATTTCTATGATGTCGCATCATAACATCTTTTCTAGAAAATTGAAGTTTACATACGGGACACGTTTTATCGTCCATCTGTTCTCGTATGAAGGAAGCTGTTAACTGATATATCTTTCCAGTGTTTCAATTTATAAAGACAACAACTGGTTAGTGTCTTTAAATATCAGCTGTATTTGTACGAGGCTAAGAAATAGGTGTACTGCGAGCTGTAGCGAGCCATTCCTGTTTCGGGCTCGCTACAGCTCGCAGTACACCTATTTCTTAGCCTCGTACAAATACAGCTGATATTTAAAGACACTAACCAGTTGTTGTCTTTATAAATTGAAACACTGGAAAGATATATCAGTTAACAGCTTCCTTCATACGAGAACAGATGGACGATAAAACGTGTCCCGTATGTAAACTTCAATTTTCTAGAAAAGATGTTATGATGCGACATCATAGAAATAAACATGGAATCACTGAACCATATCCGCTAACCAGTCATGCGGACCCGCCGCCGCAGAGGGAAGGAACATCACCTCCGCCGCCGCCGCCGCCGCCGCCGCATGATGAGGATACGGCGGCGCCCCAGAAGGAGGAAACAGAACACTTGGTTTTTAAACATCCATTCACGATGACAGTAAGCGGACCAACATCATGTGGCAAAACTTTTTTTGTGAAACAACTTCTCCAAAATTCAAGATTTATTCAGCCTACTATTCAGAGAATAATATGGCTTTACAGACGTTGGCAACCACTCTACGACGACATTCAAAAGACAGTTAGACCGTATGTCGAATTTATACAAGGGATACCAGTTGATTTAGAGAAGGATAGCTTTATTGATCCAAGTGTAAGAAATATGATAGTTTTGGACGATTTAATGTCAACATCAGCAAAAGATCCTAGAATCACTGACTTGTTTACGGAAGGTAGCCATCATAGGAATCTATCAGTTGTAGTATTAAATCAGAATCTTTACTTCAGTAAAGATCCTACACAAAGAAGAAATTGTCACTACTTGGTATTATTTAACAACCCTGTCGATAAGCAACAGATAATGACTCTAGGCAGACAAATGTATCCGGGAAAAGTACTATACTTTTTAGAAAAATTTGAAGAATCAACTAGTAAACCATTTGGATATCTTCTTGTGGATTTAAAACCAACGACATCAGAATCGAACCGATTGCTTGGAAACGTTTTACAGCAACAATTAGCAAAGACCAATGAAGTAATTCCTACTTCAAATGATATAAATACAGAGCAACATTCAGCCGCTCCTTATTCTTACCAAGACAATCCTAGTAAACAGACGTATGAAAATATGCCCTCTTGTGACGATTGTGGAGTAGTGCTTGACAGTATGCACGATTTGCAAAGACATATCAAACATTGGTGTCCAGAAAACGAATCTTTCAAAAGAAAAAGAGACAGCAAAGACCTAGATAACGAAAATCCTTTAAAAAAGTCAGCCTCAGAATGGATTGAATATGATGGTGGTTCAGACGATAGTAGTGAAGATGTTAATATAGACGACAATGAAGGATACAAAACCATATTACATGCAGCCATTGATACAGCGAAAGACACTTGGGATAAAAAATACGACAAGTACGTGAAAGAGGGTATGAATGAGGAAGACGCAATTCAACAAAGCAATCAAAAAATAAGCCCTCTTGTTCAACGTCAGTTTTTTAAACGCTATACTGAGTTGTTGAAACTGATTGTTCCCCTAGATAAAAGCAATGTGCACTCTGACATTGTACGATAAATTCAGGATGTTGTTGAAAACAATACAGATGACGAAACTCAAATTCGGCGTATTCTCATGAAAAATCGACATCAATTTAATGAATTATTTGATGATGATTACTTTGAAACGACTAGTGACACTGAGAATACAGACGATGAGGACGATGAAGAGGACACTGACGAAGATGTACAGGAGAAAGACTAGTCCTTTATAACATACTGTATTACATGGATTTCGTTATATCCATTTTAATATTTGTATTGACAACATGTCTGCATTGGAGAAATATCTAAAGGAAATCTACTACATTCCATCAAATCCTGCTAGTTTTTCGGGACCAGACAAACTTTATAATTATATACAAAAAGATGGGCAATTCAAAATTAGTAAATATAAGATACGAAAATGGTTACAAAGCCAGGAACCATACAGTTTACAACGACCATTAAGGAGACCACAGAATAGAACGGAAATCGTTGTGGCCGGGATAGATGACCAATGGTCTGCTGACCTTATGGATATGGTGAAGTTTTCAAAATACAATAAAGAATATAAATACGTATTGGTAGTCATTGATGTGTTTTCAAAGTATTTATGGCTACGTAAACTAAAAGACAAAAAAGGAGAGTCCGTGGCAACTGCATTTCAAGACATATTTCAAACAGGAAGAGTTCCAAATAAAATACGAACGGATATGGGACAGGAGTTCAAGGCAAAGAGAGTTCAGACAGTTTTTAAAAAGGAAGAGATTAATCATTTTTATGCGTTTAATGAGGTCAAAGCATCAGTGTCCGAGCGTGTTATAAAAACAATAAAAACGAAAATATATCGCTACTTTTCGTACAATCAGTCTTACAGATACATAGACAAGCTTCAAAGCTTTGTAAATGGATACAACCATACTATTCATAGCACTATCGACATGGCACCTGTAGAAGTGAAAAAGGAAAATGAAGAAGCTATTCGCTTATCGACATATTTTCAAGACCGCATTCTGGAATGTTAAAGAAACAGTACCACTTCAGGTTTAAACTTGGAGATCGAGTTAGACTTACATATTTGAGAAATATTTTTTCTCGGGAATATGACGAAAAATGGACGGGTGAAGTATTCACGATATCCGGACGATTCTGGAGAAGCATGACACCGTTATATCGCATCAAAGATTACCATGGAAAAGAAATTTCTGGATCCTACTACCAATCTGAACTTCAACGAATAAACGTCAAAGACAATTCCTTGTGGAAAATTGAGAAAGTTATAAAAACAAAAGGAAGAGGACCCTATAAACAATATTATATCAAATGGTTAAATTGGCCAACCAAAGTTTAATTCATGGGTGAAAGCCAGTGATGTTAAAGACTTTCAATCTCATTGATTTCTTTTATAATTGTACATGTATTACAAATAAAAAATATGAAATTGACAGTGTATACCATTATTTTTATACCAAACTTTTTTTTCTTCATCTTACTGCATATGTAATTTCTCGTATATACCAACTAATAATCATAAAAATAGATAAATATACATGAAAATCTAAACATTTCTGATGCCTTTTACGAGAAACGTTCTGAAGAATTAAAAAAGAAAAATCGGATTGAAATTAGTATTTCATTAACCCGACATACTATGTTTATTCATGAATAGGTATAAACCGGTTTAATCCAGTTATAATAGATAGCGTCAGATTTTAACATATTCAAAATGTAAACATGACCCAAGTTATCACTATTTAATCATATTTATTTAAAACAATTGTCTCTAATTTACATAATAGATATCACCCGACTTTCACAAATAAAAACAGAATAAACGTTCACTCTTAAATAAAAAAATAACATATGTACACAAACATCTATTTATACTCATGTAAACATTGAATGTAAGGTTCATTTAGTAGGTCATTTACATTTGACAATGTTGAAGAAAATATTTTGGAATACGTCCGTTGTTTACAATGGTATACGTATTGTTTTAACACAAAAGATGACATACTGTTTATTCTTCCACTGGTCACCAACAAAAAAAGGTTTTGTTTTAATTGATTTGGTCAAACCCTATTACCTGCGCTACAAGAGTAGATATAAATCGATAATATTAATTAGATTTGAACCATTGTCATCACTAAATATTGATTAAACTTAATCAATATTCTTAATTATATTATTAATTGTCACAATTAATTATTAATTAAGAAAACACAACATTTCCCTAATTATATTACTTAATAAAAAAAAAAAATGACCACTTGACCCTTGTCGAAAATTCCCTCCACCAAACAAAATGGCGGCTTTAACATTGGGTCTATGGGGAAAAAGTGGTCTAGTCTAACAGGGATGACTACTATTTGGTTTATGAAATGCATGCAACATTACAACAAAAATTGACTTTTAATTCACAATACTTCAAAGATTTTATTCGAGGACTCTCGAGTATCATGACCGAGTACTCTAGTATTAAATTTCAGATCTTTTGAAACCCCTGTAGTTTCAATGAATATTTTGTTACTATAAAAACTGTAATTTCAAACAGATTAAAGAACATTTTTGAATCCTGAATTGGGGACTGACCCCCCCCCCCCCCCCCCCCTTTAATAAAGTATAAAATATTTGAAAATAAAAGAAAAAAACTATTGAAATTTCACCATTCACATGTTCACTCAGTCTCTTACAGATTGTCGAAGGACACACTCACAATAGATTCAAATTATATTGTTTGTGTGTGATGTATGTTTCAATTCATATTGTTTGTGTGTGATGTATGTTTCAATTCATATTGTTTGTGACGTGTCTGTGTGTGATGTATGTTTCAAATCCATAGGCGGATCCAGGGGAAAGGGGGGGGGGGGCAGTCCCCCTTTCATAGGGAAAATTTGGTTAGTTATCAGGAAATCACTGAAGCATGACTGGATCGGACCCCCTTTAGGTTAGTCAATGCCCCCTTATGAAATTCTGAATCCGCCACTGAAATCATATTGTATGTGACGTGTCTGTGTGTGATGTATGGTTCAAATCATATTGTTTGTGAAATGTCTGTCTATGACGTATGTTTTAAATCATATAATTTGTGACGTGTCTCTGTATGATGTATGTTTCAATTCGTATTGTCTGTGACGTGTTAGTGTCTGTGATACGTATAAAGTAAAATCACAAAAATACTGGTTTCCGAAAAAAATCAAAACGGAAAGTCCCTGATCAAATGGCAAAATCAAAGGATAAAACACATTAAACGAATAGACAACAACTGTCATATTATTCCTGACTTGGTCTTAACTACAGGCATTTTCAAATGTAGAAAATGGTTGATTGAACCTGTTTTAAAGCGCTAAACCTCTCACTTTTATGACAGTCGCATCAAATTCTGTTATCTTTACAACGATGCGTGAACAAAACAGACATAATCGGTAAAATTAGTCAAACTATGGTTACAGCAGTCATCACTGTGTTACAATCTCAAGACAAACAAACATATACAAAAAATACAAAAAAGCATCTACCAAATTAAAATACACATTCCTTGTTTCGCGTGTTGGGCGTCAGAAAATGTAAACGTCAAAAAAAAAATGTATGCGTGTTAACTAGTGTCTGTGATACGTATGTCCTACTCATGATGACCACACTTTGGTGATTTAAATTTTCATTTAAACTGTTTTGTGTTGTCAGTCATCCGGCCTATGGGCGGAGCCTACATAGGATTACATTGTTGTTCTGTACCAACAGAATGAATACCGATTTATAAACATAGAAAACATGGAAAAGAAAAGGTTCCAGTCTCCTATGGTCTAGTACCTGTGTCATTTGTTTTACAAATCAGAGCGTAAGACAAAAGTAGACTTCCGTTAGATTCACTTTCTGAAACATGTTCATCAAAAACGGTCGCATAAGTCCAGTGATCGATGCCGTGTCTACAAAAGTAATGGTCAATAATGGTGGATTGAAAATGATCAGAATTGATTGAAATGAGCTATGCAATCTATTGTCAATTTTGCACAATTATCCTTTAATAGAGGTTAAATTTTTACCTTATAAAGTGATCTGGAGAGTCTTCGTTAAAAAATCCACGTTGCATTTTCCATATTAAAGTTCCGTTTCTACATGTTCTACTTGATTGCCGTTACTATAAATAACTCTTGGGTAGAATACATAAAATCATCCAAACGGAAATTTTTTAAATACATTAATTCATACCAGTTTTAGATAATCGTTATAGATCAAGATAGCTATTTAAGAAGATATTTATATACAGTGCTTTAATAGACATGTTACGAAAAGGTATATTCTCGCCGCTGAGGTTGACAAATTACACTTTAAATTTGGGAAAAACATTGATTAGGCCACACCAATTTAATTTCTTGTTCTACGGATTTTTGGACTCCAAAATTTGGGGCGAGCGAGCGATTTGAAAATTTTAATAAAAAAATATTTAATTTGCAAATTTTTGAGGCGAAGCTTGAAAAGTAAAGGCGAGCGATTATAATTTTTTTTTGTAAACATAAAATAGTAGGTTTTGACAATATTAAAGCTTGATTTATCACTTGTACTTTGACATTTCTTTAATTTCTGAAGTACTTTTTCCCTGTTCACCAAGAAATAATTAAATCTGGTCTATGTATGTGTGACTGACAATGAGACAATTCTCCATCCAAGTCATAATCAGTTTGGGGACAACCCCTTAATGTTATAAATATCCCTTTTACATGTTTAATGAGGGATCAATATAAGTTATAATATATTTGTTTGTACAAATTAAGGGCTCACATTTTCTCAGAGAACTATATATCTATCTGGTATTAAATGGTCAAAACATGTCAAAGAATTTTGTAATATTCCTGGACTTTAACCATGTTAACACATTTACTTTAACAGTTTAATATTATTCAAAATAAGTGGACCCTCTTTTAGAAAAAGTTGTTTAAAATATGATGTAACTCTCCTCTTTTTGAGTACAAAATTCTAAGTTTTCAAAGGTTTTGTATAGAAGAACTATACAAATCCTTGGTATTTCTATTTTCTTTTCTACATCAGTAAAATGACCCCTTGTCTGAGGGAGGATTGTTCTCAACCTGATAATAACAAACACAGGTCAAAATACGGCCCCAGCTTGGCTGGCAAAACAGCCGTTGGACGTCAGAGTAATCTCGGACTAAACAAACCATAACTGCTGAACGACAGGCCCCGCAATCAATCAGGACAGGTGCATAGACATGCAGCGGCTATGGATAGTTTTGTTTTGCCAGCATACAATATAATTGCAGTCGAAGGCAAATCTTTCAGAAGTTCTTTGTACTTTATTCTAACGCAACGAATATTTTTTTGATAGGGAATATAAGTAAGGGGGAAAGTAACAATTTTTGTGTTCTTTAAATTTATATCGGAGCACTCCCGCTTTGGATAAATAAGTTTCATGCTGAAACAAATATTCTCACAGATATTTACAAAGTGTGATGGGGTGCTTTTATGTTTAAAATCGTTATATACAGGTTAAGACTGTGATTTTAAAAACAAATGTTGATATCTTTTTATAATATTTACAAAAAAAAAACGGTGCGGGAAATGGACATGATTACATTTCCGGATGCGGGAAGCGGGAATATAAAAAAAATAAAAAAATTCTGTTTTGAAAAAAATAGGTGCGGGCGGGTCCGTCGAACAAGGAATCAAATTGGTGTGGCCTTATAGATAAAAATTAAATCATGTGCGTCTTGGTGAATTCAAATCACATTTACGTAACATCCTAATATTATGACATTTGCTTTTGTGATATTGTTGACTATCATACGACTTGAAAGTTGTACGCGTGCAATAGTGGGTGGGATAGAAAAAGGGGGACTGAGAGTTATACAAGTTCATTTGATTCTAGATTGATTATATATACATAGTAAGCCAGTTAGATAATAATTGTATTGTTGTATTACAGTTCATGAAAAAGTTTAATGTATGGCTTATTAATCCCACACAACGCTCTATTGTCTGATTGATTTCTTCTCTCGGGTGTCTCCATAAGCTTCCATTGACTCTGAAAGTTTTGAAGCGCCTTATATCGTGTTCGACATATACCAGCCGCTAGCTCTGATATACGCAAATTCATTTTTTTTTTACATTTTCTTCTTTCTGCTCGTTGTTTAGCTCTTAGTTGATGCCTTTTCAAATCTAATCCTACCCCCTCCCTCTCCCTATAAAAAACAACTGGTTAGTACACATCTATAAAAACGCCATAATTATTAATTTAGGAAACCCCTAGCATTGTTAGCTTATATAGAGGAAAGACCCATCGGCCATCGGTGTTAATTTTCCTATTGTCATTTTCTTATGAAACGGTTGGCGAATTTCAACCAAACTTACAAGGAATTTGTAAAATACAAAATATCTGCATATAAAGTGGTGTTAAGGTGTAAATGCAAAGTCATTATGTAATGCTTTTGAAACTCTGCGGGAATGTTCAACTGATGAGTAGTCAGTCATATTTTACACAAACATCTTATCGTTCTAAACAGGCCTTAAATATTTGCCACTGAACGTTATGCAACCAATAATCGATCAATCACAAACACCTTATAAAGAAAATACAAATTGAGCTGAAACTGTTTAAATTAAGACAAAGTTGGAAGGAAATAAAGGAAGAAAAGTCATGCCCTCGAAGCTATGTGACCGGGAGTATAAATTTTCTAAACTACAATGCAACATGATTCTAGTTGAAATTGTATAAAACTCATGTCTATGTATTTTAAAACAGACCCCGTCAGATAAAAATTTAGGTGGCAAACAACTGGATCAAAATACATACACTTCTTTGTGTGCTTTTCATACCTATATAAAAATGACCGTTACATATATTCACGAGCAGGTATTTGTATTTAGCAGATTATAATACTTAAGATTATTTGCAACTTCTATCAATTTTGCAAGGGCTCGCCCGAAATATTTACACACGCATGTACCCCGTGTCTCCGTTGCATTTACATGACCGCTCCCCCCCTCCCAATCTTATGCATTAGAGTTTCTTAAAAATATTATTGAATTTATTAATATCTATTTCTTATATTTCTTATGGTAAAAATGTTTCTGAATATTCGTTCCATACGGCGGAATTGCCTCCAAAAGTATCAATGCAGTTTTTAAAGAATATTCAATGTATACACAGGTAATCTCTTTTGTGTTTCGACACAGTCCTCACATTTAAAGTGTTATTTGTCAACCTCAGCGTCGTGAATATACCTTTTCGTAACATGTCTAATAGAGAGGAGCTGACTGAAATACACAAAAAAAAAAAAAAAAAAAAAAAAAAAAAATCAAATTTTATTTTATTTGATATAACTGAAATAATTATAACTCCATTGAAAAAGTTAACATTTTTTTGGTTATTTTCTGCTTGGCAAAGAAACCCGCTTCAAATATTGCAGTCAGCGTATAGTCAATCTAATTAAAAACTGATCTCTCATCGCTCCTGTTTCTGATATGTCGCGCTCCCACGCGACATATCAGAAAACGAGAGCAATGAGAGATAGGTTTTTAATTAGATTGGGTATAGTGGAGCTAGGAAGAAACATTTTCATTTTTCGTTGCCTCTATCTTACCTAGCAAGACTGAATTCCCAGAGGCGGATTTAGGGGGGGAGCAGGGGCCCGGGCCCCCCTTTGGGGGAAAGAAATTGGTTGCTTATATAGGGAATCATTGAAGCGTGACTGGAGCGGGCCCCCTCTTGGTCAGTCATGTAAATTTCTGGATCCGCCACTGATTCTGAAAATATAAATCAGATTTAATCAAATTCATTACTTAATGGGGCATTTATATTTTCGAAACAGCTGTACTCCTGTAAATTTTAGGGACTATAATGACATATGTTCATTAAACCCTTTACTAATCATGAATTTGAAGAAAAATATAAAAACATTTTTGAAAAAAAAGATTAAATAGTAATTATCACAATGTTACTTTGTAAAAATTCAAAACTGGCCTAGCTTGGATAGAGAATTTTATTTAGCTTCTGTATATATATATGCAATGGATTTTCTATATGATAATGCTTCTAAGTTGAGAATTTATTACCATAATTTCATAAAAGAAAAGAGTCGCTCTTACAAAATTCCTAGAAAGGAAAGACTATGTAAACTGTGTCACTTGCTGGAGGATGAAAAACACTTCCTCCTTGAATGTAAAAGTTAAGAAAAATATATAAGGATAATCTATTTGAAAATTGTTTACCTTCTCACAGTTGTATGACTCTTAACCAAGAACAAAAAATACAAGCTAAGGTAATCTATTCCTGAGGTAGAAAAGCCTTAGTATTTCAAAAATTCAAAGTTTTGTTAACAGTTAATTTTTAAGTATGAACATATCAATGGTAACTCAAGTCAACACAGAAGTGCTGACTACTGGGCTGGTAATACCCTCGGGGAAATAAATTTTCACCAGAAGCGGCATCGGCCCAGTGGTTGCAAATAAACTCATAATTGATGCATGTACCAGGATCAAAATTTTATGTATACGCCAAACGCGCGTTTCGTATACAAACCATTACAGGTCAAGGTACGGTCTTCAACACAGAACCTTGGCTCACACCGAACAGCAAGCTATAACCGGTCCCAAAAAATTACTAGTGTAGAACCATTCAAACGGGAAAGCTTGTATCAAAGTTAAATATTCCCAATCAGGAATTATCATGAGAGCTGGGAATTAATGATGTTCGCTACTCTGTTTCAAAATAACAAGCTTTTTATGAGACTCTTATAAATTGATAGTATATACTAGTAAATAAAGGAACTAAAAAAGTAGAAAAAATAAGGGTCCGTGTGCTTGTTTTCGATACAAGCCATTCAAAATTTGGCTGGAACTGTTCTCCCTTGATTTTTCATGTATAAAACATTGGCACCCTTTTCCTTTTAAAATCTAAAAAAAAAACAAAAAAAAAAACAAGGATTATATAAGATTTTAAAAAATGGCTTTCAAACTTAATTTCATAAAATTATGAAAAGGGTTAACGGACAAATTTTTTATTGGCACTAGTACATGGATAAAACTAGAGGATTCAGAATATCTGACAAACACAGTGTGTGCGTTTGTGGCAAACAAACATCGTTTTTATTTGAGTTTTGACTATATTAAGGACTCTCTTTTTGAAATTAAAGTTAAATAAAGTCACATTATAGGGGATTAATTTTTTACCTCTGAGCTTTGTGATTCAAACCTGCAATGTTCCTCTTGTGGGTTAGTACATCTTCCACTGCACCACTGAAATACAAGGTCAAACTCTCGTAATTTAAGAAGTCAGCTCTGCCATTTACGAAGTGAGTGTAACAAAAACAGCCTGTTTCGTTTAGAAATTAAGTGTCGGGATAGTCCATCATTTAAACAAAAATAGCAGTCTGCCATTTTTTTTCTTGACTTATGTCTGTTCCTTCATTTCAACAAAGATGTTGTCAGCATTACCATTAGCTAGCATTTAAGTGATAAAATTACTTTCGTCGACAAATTAAAATGAATTCTTATTTGATGCTACATGTTTGTAGTGTTTAATGTCTATCGTTTAGTAATTAATATGCCTGTCTATCTGTTTGTTTGTTTTTGTTTTTGTTTTGTATTTTAGTAACAATTCTATTGTTTGGATTTTAGACTAATAAAATTCTTATTCTTATTCTTATCTGAAACAACTGGGACAATTCGTAGGTAAATCTACACGGAAATTCCATATGGTATCGTCTTGAAAGATTGTATCCGGGATTTGACCTACTGTCACAAATAACAAAAAAAAAAAATTGTAGGGGTAAAATGAAGCAGTAAGAACAAGTCTATGTGGAAAAAAAATAATGATCAGCCGGTCAGAAAATGTAGGATTTTCAGAAAAATAGAATAATCCAGTTAGGAGTCATTAATCCTGAAAAGTCAATTTGTAGTAAATTTCAAAGTTTTGGCGTTTAAGTTAGGAGGTCAAGTCTGTCTCTTGCAAATTTTCGGAGAAATCGATCACCCAGTTTCGCAGGTTTAATTTCAGCTGTGACTTGAGTTGCGGAAGGCGAGAGGTGTGTGTTGCTTAACATCTGTTAAGTTTTCTGCGAAAGTCAGGTTGATACGAACTACTTGTGAAAGATCAATGATATATTTTTAGATGAACTTAGATGTGTTTTACTTTCAGTACATAACAGATCATAACAGTTTGACGACTATTTCGGCCCCTGTTCCGTAGGTCATGGTCCAGAGACTGTCAATGATATTACCAAATTTCGATGCTAAGTTTTTTTTAAGAATATTTTACAATACATAAAGTGGAGGATAAATATCATGTTCTGCTTGAATGTCCAATGCATGTCAATAAACGACAAACACATTTATTTATTGGGGGGGGGGGGGGACTATGGATTTTTTTTTGAAAAAAAAAGTTTCTTTCCAGTTTTTGGAGAAAAAAATAATTTGTTTTTGACCATGAGAAAAAAAAATTGGTTGTTTCATCCTCAGCTTCCACTATATGTAATGCTTAAGTTGTCTAATGTCGACAGATATCTAAATGCATTTAAAAAGTTCAAATACAAAATGATAAATTGAAATGATTAAGTTTGACACTAGATACTTTATTAGTTTATTAGTGTGAAATAAGCCATCCTGAAAACGTGGTTCTTCCTTTATCGTCACTTTCAATATCACCAGATCCCGCGAAAGATAAATGTGTTCGTATATATATAACATCCCCCTGCTTTGTGTCTAGAACAAGAACAGCTGTTGCGTGCTGATGGTCACATGTTTCACTCGTCTCAAGAAAAACTGACCCCTTTGCGTTTGCGTTCTGCATCAATTCAAAAGAGCCATAAGCATGACAACCCATTCTTACATTGAATGTAAAAACATAAACACCAGATGTTTGGACTGTATATACACCAGTCAACGGATTGTAAGCTCCATCGGTACTTAAACCAACGGTGTCAAATTTCAGTGTATGATGTGGACCGTGATTGTTGTCATTTTTGCTCATGTAAGCATAAAAGGCTGGAGGGCGATCAGTTGACGGATTTCCGATCAAAAGTCGCTGATCTGAAGAAAAAAATAAGTTGATTGGTATATTGAGAAACACAAACCAGTTGAGTTTGAATATCATATCACCAAACTGTTCACGCTTAGATGATGTCTAACGTTATCAGCAGTGCTCAAGTGCATGTGCAAGGTGCTCTTCAACTTCGTACTGTATTTTGCCCTTTTAACATTTTCGGATTCGAGCGTCACTAATGAGTCTTTCGTAGACGAAACGCGCGTCTGGCGTAAACACAAAATTTAATCCTGGTATCTATGATGAGTTTATTTGGAGGCCATCCTGCATGTTGTTTCGTCGATTGCCTGCATTTTTATTGTGTATTTTACTTTCACTAAATTGGTTGATGATGCAAGTGAAAACTGGTAACCTCGTCACATTTCGTGCCTGTACCAGATCAGGATATTTTGAACATATCATTGTTTGGGACGGCTGCTTTCATATTATATTATCAGATTATTACATGGCATTTTTCATATCGCTTGTATTATCAGCCCTAGGTTCAATATCAGCCCAAGAGCCGCATGGCTCGAGGGCTGATAATACATGCGATATGAAAAATGACATGTTATGATCTTTATATCATATGCTTCAACAATGGAGAAAAATAACAATTCATATATTGAATACAGATCCTTTCATGTGGTTCCCAAATAGAAGTTCAAAGAGTGAACGTTCACGAACGTCGGACCCCAAATTTAGTACATTCGATATAAAATCATTCTATCATATGCATCAAAAGAGAAGAAAAACATTTTAATATGGACGAATCGACAAAAAAAGTTGTTTAATAAAAATCTACATAATGAACACTGTTTGGAAAAGTCAAATTTTATAAAAGTTAATTTCTAAATTATGTTTGAAACTTTTAAAAATGCATTTATTTTGGGTTTTTTACACAATATACTTTCCACTATCCAAATAATTGTTTTGTACACTACTTTGTTATGTTTTTCACTGAAAACGTAGCATCAGTGAGGTGTATTTTCCGGAATTTGCCTAGTATTACCGGAATGCCAAGCGATAACGTTACGGAAAGGCATGTGATAACGTTCGAAGCATGTGATAAACTTTTCATATCAGCCCGCTAAACACCAATTCGAAAAATATGAAATTTATGTTAATTTTATGCTATTATCATACAGTAAAAATCATATGTTATTTAGTCTAAGTATATGATAATATATATTATACGTAAAGACTAGTATAATTGTTGAATGTATCGATAGCAATATACGACAGGAGGTTATAACAAAAATTAAAATGATAACATTACATACATCTATTTACTGGAACCTTTTCGCCAATTGTTCTGTTTTCTATCTTATCCATATAATTTGGCGTTTCAAGATGTGTTTTCTCTTTGAGAAAATCATTGTTAAGTGATTTCTTCTGCAACAACTTTTTTAAAACTGACAATTTTTCTCCATGGCGAGATTGTTTATGTTTGACACTATCCAAATTCGTTTTTAGTTCCTGGATTTCACTTCTTTGAAAAGCAACAGTTGTCTCAAGATTCTGAATACGATTATTTTGTACACTCAGTAGCAATGATTGTCTGTAAACCAAGGTCTCCAAATTCTTCAGTCGGATTTCAGTATTGGTATTGCCTTTATTTGTGTTGTCTAACTGTATTCCATAGCTACAACCAATTAGCGCAAACAGAAAAAAGATTAACATTTCGGACTCTTGGACCAAAGTGAAATGCTCTTAACCACTCAGACATTAGATAACCTACTTTCAGTAATGTACTAATATACAGACATATTGATATCAATTCTACGGCGGGTCGGACATACCAGAAATCACCACAAGAGAGTATGAAAATATCTTGCAAATTGATCACACCAAGCGAAAAGTTCAAGCTATGTCTTTAGGATGTTTTCACCAACCTTAAGGGTGGCTCGCGGGTATAAGATTTTCAGAAAAAAATTAAACATTTATTTTTCATTACAAATTTTATTTATTACCTTCAGTAGTTGTTACTTTATCATATGGTACAAACATCATTCCAAAAAATCAATTCGTGTTGGCCCCAGGTGACTTTTAAAATGAAGATATTATTGAAAAAGCTCCAAATTATCTCCCTTTGATACAAAAATGCCATTTTTTGGCATTAAAATTGAAATATCTTTTTTAACTCATCGGTGACCTATATTTTTTATTGTTGTTTTCGAATAAGCTGTACATAAACTAAATAATTGTAACATTTAAGCGATTTCTGTAATTTAGTTCTTTTTTTATTTCGATATTACCGCTATTTCTCCTATTAGTTCAACAGAAAAAAAGGACATTAACAAAAATGTATGCTTCTTTCGAATGCAGATTGTGAACGTAAATGAACGGTGACCCCATTTTTTTATTTCATTTTTCTATTAAGTATAAGATACAGTTCATTTATGGAAAAATAGAGAGAAATCCTATATTAAATAAAAAATTATCCGCCTTCATAGGAAATTCTCACAAGTAACTTTCATGCATTAAATTTTGTATGGTCAAATATCGGAACTTTTACAAATCAGTGATAATATGACTGCTATAACAAATATGATTTTGACAATCTAATTAAAATATTGATCTCTGATTACGTTATACTCATATGTAGTATAACGTAATCAGAGATCAATATTTTAATTAGATTGATGATTTTGATTTCCTTGAAAACAGTATTCGGTGAACACTCCTGACCTACATGTGCACGGAATGCAGTTTAATTTTAATGAGAGATGGATATGTTCGAAAACTTATCATAGAATATAATTATTATAAACTAAGTTGTGGAAATTTAAGCATTTCGATATTTGTCAACATATTTCTTTAAAAAAAGATGATCCCTTTCTCCCTAAAAAAAAGCCGCCTCTACAACTTTAGAAACTGTCCAAATGGATAACAAAGTGGAATGCAATAAAATACTAAACATGGGAGCAAACGTGTCATTTTTTTTTTAAAGCAGTGGTTATTTTGCCGCCACCGTCAAAATAGAAAATGTGATATTTTGACGGCTGGCAAAATAGAAATGATATGCTATTTTGCCGGCTCTGATAAACATACTTTAATATTACTATAGAATATAGTAAATTTGCCTGTTCTTTGTAAAGAGTGAAATTTAATATTTACTTTTAAAAAGTACTTAGAAACAAATGTGTACTATCAACATGAAACACCGAATGATCAATAATTAATGATAAACCAGAAGCTAAACCAGATGCTCCGCTGGGCGCAGCTTTATACGACCGCAGAGGTCAAACCCTGAACAATTGGGGCAAGTATGGACACAACATTTAAGCTTGATACAGCTCTGAATTTGGATTGTGATTAAATAGTTGACACAACATAGGTTTCTGACACAGATTGAATGTGGTCTAAGAACTTAAAAACTTAAAATTTTTAAATTGGACATAAACCTATTATGGTCCAATATCCAAAATCTAAATACATGATTAGATTCAGCATATCATAGAACCCCAAGAATTCAATTTTTGATGAAATCAAATAATGTTCAATTTTAGACCCTTTAGACCTCAATGTGGACTAATTTGATAACCAGGCCCAAATATTAAAAATCTAAATACATGGTTAGATTCAGCATATTGAAGAACCCCATATATTCAGTTTTTGTTGAAATCAAACAAAAAGTTTAATTTTTTACCCTTTGGACCTTAATATAGACCTATTGGAAAACGGGACAATACTGTGCAATTGAATATTTCTTGCTATTGCGCAAAATTGTGCAATTGAAGATTTCTTGCTATTGCACAATATTGTGCAATTAGATATGTCTTGCCACTGTGTGTCTTGCTATTGCACAATACTGGGCAATTGAAGATTTCTTGCTATTGTGCAATACTGTGCAATTGAAAATTTCTTGCTATTGCACAATACTGTGCAATTGAAGATTTCTTGCTATTGTGCAATACTGCCGTGCAATTGAAAATTTCTTGCTATTGCACAATACTTAATATAATAATTTTGGACCCCGATTTGGACCAACTTGAAAACTGGACCCATAATCAAAAATCTAAGTACATGTTTAGATTCAGCATATCAAAGAACCCCAAGAATTAAATTTTTGTTAAAATCAAGCTAAGTTTAATTTTGGACCCTTTGGACCTTAATGTAGACCAATTTGAAAACAGGACCAAAAATTAAGAATCTGAATACACGGTTAGATTTGGCATATCAAAGAACCCCAATAATTAATTTTTTGATGAAATCAAACAAAGTTTAATTTTGGACCCTTTTGGCCCCTAATTCGTTGGGATTAATTTTTGACCCTTTTGGTCCTTAATTCTTTGGAACCAAAACTTCCAAAATCAATCCAAACCTTCTTTTTGTGGTCATAAACCTTGTGTTAAAATTTCTATATTTCTATTAACTTATACTAAAGTTATTGTGCAAAAACCAAGAAAACTGCTTATTTGGGACCTGTTTTTGGCCCCTTAATTCCTAAACTGTTGGGACTAAAACTCCCAAAATCAATCCCAACCTTACATTTATGGTCATAAACCTTGTGTTTGAATTTCATAGATTTCTATTCACTTTTACTAAAGTTAGAGTGCGAAAACCAAATGTCTGCCTAAGAGGGTTTCCGGAAAAGGGGGGGGCCCTTGCCCCCTAAATCCGCCTCTGAAAGAAGTTTGATTTGATAGCGTTAAAAAAACTAAATAAGATAAGATAAGATATAAATTTTATTTTCCAAATTAGGTCCCCAGAGGGGCATGTGACACATACCATATATAATTGATAAAACAAAAGTCATACAGGTGAAGGATTTGTACAGGTATTATTAAATAATATTGTTTGCGCTTTCATTTTGCGCCAAAAAAATCTGACTCAATCTAAAAACTTTATCCCCGTTTCCACTTGAAGTTAAATGATGGCTCCATATGTTAACAATACTTGACAAACGTATGATATATAAGGACCAAATCTTACTTTTGAAGAAAAAAACAAGTTTTCCGGAAATAATCATCTACACCATAATGATTTTGTATATTGTATTTGGTATGAACAAAGTCCAAAAGTTAAGACATCTTCAAGAGAAGACTCTTTCTTTCTGCATACAGTTTGAAGCTTTCGAGGAACAGAGGTAAACATATCAAAGTCAAAATGTAACACATTTACACACAACACAGTTTACAGAAAAAGAATGAATCGAGAAAAATTTTAAGTAGCTATATAAGTTCGCCCCAGAGTGGTGTCGCCCCAAATCCCGCTCACTAGTTTTTCAGTATAGTTAAAAACTACATAAAAAAATTGTCAGATTGATATTCTTTGTGAAGCCATGAGATCAGTAATCTTTTACTGCTGAGCTGCATAGAGACAATTACAAAATACACAAAACCTCTGAATATGTAGATCTACAGCACTCTATTGTTCTTTAACAATAAAAACTGACCACCATGAAAATTATAGCTAGCAGCAGCAGCTGCTGAAAGGTGCCTTTAACACCACACAATGAATCAGTTGAAAAATATGACAATTCAATGAATTGTTCACTCTACCTACAAATGTATTCCAGTTTTAAAAGTCCCGACATTCCATCTGAAAGGGTCTCGCACAATTATACATTCTGAGTTGAATAATCAAATGTACATATATTTTTCTATAATCAGAATTTTAGATAAAAAAGCATTTCTTTTACAGATGGCATTAAAAGGTATCAGAGTTATAGAGTTTGGTGGATTGGCTCCGGTACCATTCTGCGGAATGATTCTTTCTGATTTTGGAGCTAATGTGATTAGAGTAGACAGGGTACGATTATTTGACTACACAAGATTTATGCAAATTTAAGATTTGAAATAAATTAACATAAAAGAAGATATTCGGTTTCTTTACATTTGTTCAATACATATATATGTTGATTGTAATGTTATAGTACTACATAAACTGGGAACTTACACATGGATTATAGATATTCTAAGGTTTTAAAAGATGTAAGAAAATACCAAAAAGGCAATTTAAACCATAAGATGAAAATTATCAGCATTTTAGTAAAAGAAAACAAACAGAACACAAAATACTACACAGAAAAGACAAATACATTAAAAACTAAATTCTACATTTTATTGATACATTATACATGTATATAAATAGAAGCATACTGTTACACATCTGGTTTAGAATTTTCACATTGAGTTTACCTGATATCCGTTTGTTTTCAAGCCACAACCAATAATAATGAATTATGTACATGTTGGGTTTTTTTTTTTCAAACAAAGCTTGTTATCAATACTGTACACAACTTATCCTCAAGATTTAACTTTGAGTTTTTCTATTTACTTTCAGACAAAATCCTTTGCAGATACAGATTGTATGGGGAGAGGAAAACAGTCAATTGCCATTGATTTAAAACAGAAAGAAGGTCTAAACATTGTACATAAGATGTGCTCAAAAGCAGATGTTCTCATAGAACCATTTAGACCTGGTGAGATTAGGATTACTATGAATTTATTTATCTTTATGGATACAATTTTTTTTTTTTGATTGAGGAAAATTGTATTTTTATGGATATTTGGTTTTGTGGTTTGTCAATTTGTCAATTTTACTATAGAAACATTTAAATTTGTGGTTCACTCATACTCATGAAATCCATGAAGTTTGGAATCCCACAAATAATGAACTCAAAGAAGTTTAGGAATTAAAAGTAAAAATCAAGCTGAATATCTAAATTTTAACTTGTTCTGTACAATATTCTAATTCAATGAATTCTGCCCTCTATTGTAAATTAGTTTCTTCAGTCTTAATGTCATTAACCAGGAAAATTAGTGACATTAAGGGTCAGATTAAAAAAAAATATGCAACCATGTAATAAATGTCCAAAACAACTGGTCTGCATAAAAGGTTTATGAGTGCAGTATAGATATATGATATAAATTGCAAGTATTATGTCAAAGCTAAGGGAGTCAAACACATTACCATTTGTACATTATTTATAAATTGAAAATAAAAAAAGGCTTCTTTAATTTAAACATAGTTATGAATTACTTTAAAAATTCAAGTTACATTATAACATATTTTTTTTTTGCAGATTTTACAATAGTTTTACCTCTAAAAATATACAAACAGAAGAATAATTTAAACCTCAGGTAAAAATGAAATATCATTAATCTGTTATAAATGTTAGAGGTTTTTCATTGCAGGAGTAATGGAAAGGTTAGGGCTAGGTGCAGATAAACTATTAGCTGACAACCCTAGATTGGTGTATGCAAGAATCAATGGATTTGGACAGAAAGGACCACTTGCAAAGAAGGCAGGACATGATATCAACTATATAGCAATGTCAGGTTAGTTAGGAGCTTATGATTACAAGAAATTGATCTAACTTCATTTTGCTATCAAGTATTTTTATACTATGGGGCTTATCTATAAATCTATGATACAAACATTTTACTTATTTCTTTGCTGAAAAATTAATATTTCAACTGTTTTTATAGTGGAATCTATTAGCAAATTTTAAATAAGCAGTTTAGCTGTATGAGAGCATATTGACCAACAAAATATAGTTGAATATCTGAGACAAATCAGAGCATACGGTACCCAATATTAGATTTTTCACAATTTTGGCCAAAAAATTGACCTTTAAACCTATTCTCTCCATTTACCATTTACTTATAAATTTTTAGATACATATAATAGATAAGATATTAAGAAAAAAAGTTTAAGATATCATATGACATGATAAACATGATCTTTCCTCATATTTTGAATAATGGGTAAACACAGAAAGCACCATTAGCAATAGACAATAGACAATAGACAATACTTTATTAATAAACCTCAGACACATAGGTGTACAAGAGGACATCATATATACACGTATACTTATAGATTATCGTTGATAATCTCAACGAGATTGATTTTCTCGCTTGAGCTGGTACAGCGAAAGTGAGAAAAGCAATCGAGTTGAGATGACCAATGATAATCTGTTTATCGCTATTTTACCTATGACGACGTTGTCAATTTCATGTCAATTTCGTTAGCAACGCCACGTGGCCTCCTTAGTTTCTAGCGATAATTTTTCCATCTCAAGCGAGAAGCATGATATGAAAATTATCACAAGAAAAGATCAAAGGAAAAATGCACAAAATAGCGATAAACATGTTTATACTCAATACATTCACACTAAACATAATAATACTACATACATGGTAAAATATAGCAAGATGTCAATTTACAAACTACCATAACATTCGACTCAAAACAGACTAACATAAATCACAAGTATCGTGTAAGAATTTTAAAAAATATTGCTAAGTTTTTGTAAAGTTCTACATGACAAAATGTTAAAAGCTGTTTCAATTTGTACTCCGTTGGATTTGAAGTATAATATTGTGGTATATATTTATTTCTAAGCAGTTTTATTTCTTGTTTTTGACATTTAAAAAGATAATGAAATTCATCTCCTATTCCATTTCCACAGAGATGACAAATTCGTGCATTTTTTGGAATCCGGACCATCTTCCCGTTTCTACAGGAATTTTTAAATTTGAACATCTGAGTTTTGCCATATAAACCCTGTCACACAGCTTCAACTTTATCAAATAGGTTTCCAAACGAAATTCCTCTTTATAAAATGAATAAAATGCACCTCTTGAAGAGTTATTCATTTGTGAAAACCAATGTTGGATGAATTGGTCATTAAGTTTTTGTGAAATAATGTTCTTTAAACCCAGTTTATCCAATGGAAGTTGATTTTGCCAAATAAAACTAATTCCATTTTCGTCAAATATGGATTTAACGTACGTAATCCATTTAAATTTTGTGGGGTTTTGAAAATGTAATTTGAGCATTAATTTATACATAATGGAAGATAACTTGTTATTTTCCGATAATAAGTTATTCCAAAACAACACCATTCTACGTTTAACAATGGTTTCCAAAGGGAATCTTCCGAGTTCCCCATACACCATATAATTTGGTGTACTGCTTCTTAATTTCAAAATGTTTTTGCAAAATTGAAGGTGTATTTTTTCAATGCTTTCTTTATTTTCAAATCCCCATACCTCTGAAGCATATAATAAAACAGGACTAACCAATGAGTTAAAAAGTTTTAGCTGCAAATCGACAGGAATACATATATTTTTTATTTTTCGGTATAGAGCATACAAAGACTTCTGTGCCTGATCAAGAAGTTTTTTTCGTGCAGTACAAAAGCTACCGTTGTAATTGAAAAGTACACCAAGGTAGCAGTAGGAATCAACTATTTCAATTTTTTCACCATATATCATAAAATTCTGATTTCTTTTTACTTTCCTTTTACTAAAAATCACTGCTTTGGTTTTGCTTGTGTTAATCTTAAGTTTCCATTTTTTACAATATTCTTCAAAACATACGAGAGTTTTTTGTAATCCTTCTGCACTTTCAGACAATAGCGCAGTATCATCTGCGTACAGTATAATAAACATTCTAACATGACGTCCTACAAACGCTTTGAGTACACACCCGTGGTAAAATATGAATATATTGCCAGTGCTGTTCCGATTGTACTCCCACGTCATATGCTTTTTTTATGAATGAGATACCCGACGTCATAGAACAATGACGTTAGAATGTAAGCATTTTACGGGAAAATACACGCTTGTGAATCCGAAAATCATCACAAGGAAACATACACAAATGATGCTAAAATGTGGCAAAAGCCCTTTATTGTACATCATATAAGACATATAAATAAATTATCATTCAAATTCATCCAAAACTGTCTAAATACATTATTTTAAAAAGTTTAAGCATGTCACTAATGCAGTTTGCTCCGTTCTTTTACGCTAGTTTATTAGTGCGTTTATTTATGGGAACGGCAAATATTTGCCTACACCTAGAGCGCTTCGATCCAAAAGAATTGCCGTATGTGTCCTATCAGAATCGAAATAATTCATGGGGGCTTGAATATATCTAGATTTTACCACGGGTTGTCCCTTTATGCCGATATTTTACCCCTCGCTATAGCTCAGGGGTAAAATATTTGTCATAAAGGGCCAACCCGTGGTAAAATCACGATATATTCAAGCCCCCATGAATTATTTCTTAAATTTAACATACATTTCTAATGATTCCAAGCACAGCTTTGAAATATTATCTAGACTTTCTATATTATTTTCCACAAAATAACTTTCTAAATCATTTAGAAACAAAGAAAATAAAAAAGGTGATAGATTTTCACCTTGTTTTACTCCTGTATGAGATATAAAAAAATCGGAAAATTCATTTCCTTTCTTGACACATGTTTTTATATTTTGATACATATTATAGATCACATTAAATAGTTTACCTTTAATGTTTGATTTTTGCATTTTTTGCCACAATCCTGACCTCCATACAGTGTCAAAAGCGCTTTTAAAGTCTACAAAAGTGCAAAATAGCTTCTTACCAAATGAAAAATATATAGTAATTAAAGAATACAATACAAATATATTATCAACAGTAGAGAATCCTCTACGAAAACCTGCTTGGGACTTTGAAATCAGGTCTACGTGATCTGCATAATTATTTAACCTGTAATTCAACATAGCAGAAAAAGTTTTACTAAAGCATGAATTCAAAGTGATTCCTCTGTACATTTCGGGATCAGATCTTGATCCTTTATTTTTAAATATAGTAATCATGATTCCATTAGACCAACTGTCTGGGACAATTCCAGTATCTAAGATCAAATTGAATAGCTTAATGTAAATTGGCATTAAATCGTCAATTGTATTCTTTATATACTCATTTAAAATTTCATCACTACCTGAAGCTTTGCCATTTTTTAAATTTGAAACAACTTTTTTAATTTCATCTTCTGTTACTGGGCTGTTTAAAAATAACTCAACATCGTCTGATAGAGTATCAAATTCCAAATCTTGTTCGAAATCATTTTCTGTCTCAACAGTTTCATTCAGTATTTTAAAATGATCATACAATGCTTTTAGAGATATATCGTCATTGTTATCTTTTTTTTACTATCATTTAGATTATTAAGGATTTTCCATAGAGCTTTTGTATCCTTTTTAGAAATGTTACGCAACTCATCAGCAGCCCTTTGTTGATAGTTTGCAAAAGCTTTATTTAATGTTATTTTATGTTCTTTACTAGCTTGTCTCATTTTTTTACTTCTGTTTTCAGCATTTTTCAAAAAACTATATCTCTTTCGAGCTTTATGAAAAATTTTTCTACTCATCGAGCATTTTCTATTAAACCAAGGTTTTGAATTTTCATGTTTGTAAAAATGTTTATGTTTATTTATTTTCCCAAACGTTTCTGCCGCCGCATCTGTAAAATTTTTGCTGATATCTAAAACTATACTGTTTATATCATTTTGAGTTGCATCATTATTTACGGACAATTCGTCCAGTTTATTCATAACAGTGGTCAAAATACCTTCGGGATCATTGTGAATTCGATCAACGTATTCAGATTTCTGTTCACTTTTCCACCTGACAAAAGTTTTATCATTTCTATTGTTGATAACAATTGAATCTGATTTACAAAATGTGGCCTGAAGTCTAAAATTTATAAAAGAATGACAATCAGAATATAACGGTATAAAGTCAGCAATTTCAAAATAAAAAATCAAAGGGAAGAGCATTGATGAAATAATTAAATAATCAACAACACTTGAATCGTTACATGTTTTCTCCCCAATATCTTTATCTGATCCAACTCTTGAATTCGCAATATATAAATTATTTTTTCTGCACAACTCTAACAGTCTATGACCATACTTATTAGGTCTACATGTACACTGATACACTCTTTGTAAGGTGATTTTGTTTCGAGTCAGATTCTCATAATCATACAAATAATCTAAAATATCAGCATCACAATCTAAATCAAACATACTAACAACTGACTCATCAGGTATAATATAATCGGGTAAAGACCCAGTTTTTGAGTTAAAATCACCAACTAGGGCAACATAACAATTTTCAGTGTTTGGTAGGATATTCAATTCATTTTCCAATTCTTCAAAAGCTTCTATAGTAGAATACTTAGAATTTTCAGGTGGTACATAAACACAACCAAAAATTACATCTGAATTAAGTGACAAAATTGATTTGGAAATTTTAAACCATAAAACAAATTGACTCTCAGTATTATAGAAATTCAACTCTTTTTCTAAACTCTTTCTATAAATAACAACTATTCCACCTGATGCTTTTTTAAATTTTTTTCTATTTTTTGTGACATAAATATAATCGTCTGGTAAGTATAAATTATCTAAATCAGTTAACATCGTTTCAGCAAAAATACAGATATCATGTTCAAGCAATATGTCAATGAAATCAGGAGACAATAGCCTTTTCTTAAGTCCACAAACATTTAAGAAACAAATATTTAAACTATCATTGTTAATTGTATATTTCTTATTCACAGTTTCATAATTTTTCAATTTCTTTTGAGGTTGTCCTCTTGCACCATTCCCCTATCTGCCAGAATTTGGTGAATCATCTGTGTGCGGTGGGCGAGGAGACGGTCCCTGTCGCTGTCTTTTGCTAGGAGGGGTATCACTAGAATAAGACTCTTTTGGGCTCGTGTCATGGTTTGCTGATGAAGAGCCAGTATGCTCCGTTCTAGTGTCCTCTAATACCGTGTCAGGAATATAGAGCTGATTGTCTATGTATAGCCTATCACGCACAAGAGAGGCTTGTCTATTTTGCTGTTTGGCCTGTTTTAACACCGGATACAGTTCCTTCCGCTTTTGTTCAATTTCATGAGGAAATTGTTCCCGTATTCCATATGGTCTACCTTTTAGTCTGGTAGCATTTGCTAAAACATATTCCAGATCACGGTGATATAGGAATCTTGCAACTATTGGTGCTCTTCTGTTGTCCCCCTTTGTTCTGAATCGATGGACATTACCGAATTCGATCTTATAGTCGATCCTCAGCTCATTGTATAGAAAAGATCGCAAAAGCTCTTCCGTATCTTCACCCGGAACTCTATGCAATCCCGTAAAGATCAGATTGTTTTTCTTTGACCTGCATTGCAAGTCAAGAATGGCTGCCTTTAAGGACTCAATTTCCTTTGAATTGATGACTGGTGGAACACCCGGTCGGACGATGGTGTTGTCTTCGAGTTTCTTAATTCTCGTATCATGATTGTTTATATTACGTCTGTTGGTTTTTACTTGTCCAGATACCTGATCGAAAAGATTGCTAACACCTTGGCAGCTAGTCTCGCAGTCTGACAGCTTGTTGTTGACATCGCTCGCTTGGTTTTCTAATGTTCTAACCCTAGCTGACACCGCTAAGAAATCTTGTTTCAAATCATCAAGGCGCTTCTCTATACTTGTTTCCATTCGTCTCATTGTAGAGTCGATACCCGTAACTATTTCCAAAATCATGTTAAGCAATGTGCCGGAGTTCAGATTTACATCATTGGAAGCATCAACTATTCTTCGGCTTTCTTTAATCAACCTCGACGTATCGCTCATCGACATTCTTTTGATATGTTTGGTTGTTTTATAGGTGAATAGGTCAAATTTACTATAAAACAGTTGATTTTACTATAGTCCAAAGTCCACTTTCATTCAATGTTTAATGAACAGTTTTCAATATATACACTGTTTATCCCCCAGGGTATACAGGACAGGTCTCAGTGAAAATAATAGTTTCGTTGTTTCGTTGTTATCAAAAACTTCTAATATGGGTTCAGGATCTCCGAAATTCAGACAATAAGCTCAAAAAGTATAATATTTACAATTGTCGAAATCTTACTCCAAAATCTCCTGTATAACTAACCGAAATCCATATTTTTGTTGAGAGAGTAACAACACTTCATTTTCTTTCTAATCACGTGACTCTATACAGAAAACTCCAAGCATATATGACTGATATGTTTTTTTGATTGCAGGTTTACTGTCATATCTTGGGAAGAAAGGAGAGCCGCCATTGCATCCTGTGAATTTACTTGCTGACTTTGCTGGTGGTGGTCTAACATGTGCTTTAGGAATTGTAATGGCTTTGTATGAGAGAAATATTTCTGGTAAAGGACAAGTTGTTGATAATAGTATGGTAGAAGGCTCAGCGTATGTAGGTAAGCTAAAATTAAATAATTGAAAACTACCCAAGATAAAGGAGATTAAGATTTTACATAATTTACCAAAACTTAAATTATATTAACTATTACACATATATGAACTGTATGAAAAAATGGAATCATTTTGGGAATGGTCAGTATATATCAGTAACTGCAAAAATTTTGACAGGATTAGTTTTGCTAAAATTAAATTTGCATTTTGAATTTGTAGAACATCATTTTTTTGCAGTATATTTAGAAATTACAATAAAAGAGCAGCTCTCCTTATTGTTAAAATATGATAAAGCAAGACAACATTTTAACTTTTACTGCCTTTACGAAAATGAAGTAGAAGCTTCATGACATAGCATATTACACGGAAAAAGGGAAGACAACTGCATAGTGAAAAGTCTTGTACAGATGCATTATATGTACGAATATGTCAGATACTGTAAATTCAGTGCAAAAAAATGTGACAGAGTTGTAAACGCAATAATTCAAACTCGCATTTTGAAATAGTTTAGATGAATTAAACAAGATTTTTCTCAAAATCTTAAGAATTTAAATCGCATTTAAGTCTAAAATGACAAAATAGCTATAATAAAGGCATGCAATAATTTCTGAATTTACAGTAGTCTGTTACCCAAAGATGATATATAATAAGTTGCATTTCTATAAAATCTGTAATAAGTCATTAATCATTAAGTTTTCATTTGCAGGAAGTTGGTTATCTAATTCCCAGAAAATGCCATATATTTGGGGCAGAGAAAGGGGAGATAACACATTAGATGGTGGGAGAGCATTTTATGGTGTCTATGAAACCAAAGACAAAAAATATATATCAGTTGGGGCATTGGAGCCACAGTTTTTTAAGGAATTGATAAAAGGTATAGTTGACAATTTAAATAAAGAACATAATACCTTACTAATATTTATACACCATTGATAATTTTCAGAATTTTTAAGTTCAAACTTTCAGTTTTTGCAACTTATAATACAATGAAATCTGTCTATAACAAACCTTGCATAAAACCAGAACCTGTAAAAATAGAACTTTTTTTTATCAAGCATGCAGTAAAGAAACTCCGCTTTATTGGAATATTTTTCTAAGGATTCAGTGTAGACATGTTTTATGGATTAGAAAATTATTTGAGGGAAAAAAAGTACCTTGTAAGGTATAAGATTGTTGTAGAATATGGATTTTTTTTTTACAAACTTGATTCGCATAGGATTTTTTCATTAAAAAAAATCATCAAGTTTAAAGTATTAATGCATTGCGAAAACAAATATTTCATCAATGAAATCCCAGTCAAATATTCTCATTAATATCCTTTTTTTATATAAAATGTCATTTTTTTTAAAGTCTGATAAAGTTTTTTCGTAGGCAATACGTTTCAACTGAGGGACTACACAGGCGTTGAAAGGCGTCATTATGGAGTAAAGGGGGTGGCGTCAAAAGGCATCATTATCAATTTATGGAGGAAAGGGTTAAGGCTAAAAATGGAGAAATTTATTAAGCGAAGAATGAATGGTATTACCCCACATATATACAAAACATGAATTTTAATCTTAAATCATACGATAATGCGCTACCTTTCTTAGGTATGATTAAATGGAACAATCCATCCTTTATGTACAAATTTATTTATTTTTTTGGGTTTTTTTTTCTATTCAGGTCTTGGGTTAGAACATATTAATCAAACAGATGATCCTGAAGAAATGAAGAAATTATTTAAAGAAGTTTTTCTTACCAAGTCTCGTGACGAATGGGTATACCAATTCCAGAATTTAGATGCTTGTGTAAGTCCAGTATTAGAACCCAAAGAGGCAGCTGAACATTTACACAATGTGGATAATAAGACATTTTTACAAGATAAATCTGGAGGATATGAGCCCGGTCCAGCACCTAGATTGTCAAGGACACCAGGAGTTGATAAGGTCCTACCTCAGCCTGTGATTGGACAACAAACTCTCATGATTATGAAAGAAATGGGATATAGTGATAGTGTCATAGAAAAACTCTTACAATCTGGTGTGATAGAGCAAAACAGTAAAGATTCAAAATTATGATAAAATGATTTAACTGTTATATTTCAGTTATAGATATATCTTAAATATTAATTGAATTTTTAATTCGATATGATTATCATGCAGAATACAGTTACAGATTATATTGAATTTTGTATAGTGCAGTAGGGGATATACAAATAGAAAATGGAAAAGAAAGATTAAGATGTCTGAATCTAATCACAAGAGGCTGATTTATAGGATATATATTGTTAATGCAGACTGTTGAATAGCGTAATAATTCATAATAAAAAGAATATATTTTTATGGCAAATATATAAAATCTTCACCTTTTTTACAATGGACATTCGTTCACCTTTCAGATTTGTCTACTTCATATGTTCCGTTATTTATATACTATCTATTAATAGTCTTTTAAAAAGCTTGTTATTTTGAAGCAGAGGAGCATACATCCTTTAAAGTATACTTTTGTGACTTCAGTTAAGTTGCTAAGCAAGATTAACTGATTTTAGAAGAAGAAACTGCAACGAATAAATTTGTAGATTAATTTATTGATTTGTTGGTGTTTTACACCACTGTCTGTATTATTGACTATTCTGTTGAGGCTAGTGTTTATATGTGGAGGAAGCAAAAATTAGTAGGTATTACATTAATGTTTAATTTAAATCAATCCATACTTGTTTCTTTGTTGAGTTTGAATATCATACATACAATCTAGGCAGTATGTTTCATTTAAGAATTGAATGCTTCTTTTTGTAAATTTATTGGGGTGTAAAAGCGTTGACCGAAGTACATTTTGTATTTCCACGCTTCATTCTAAAAATGTGTGCTTTTACAACCCTATAAAGTTACAAAAAGAAGCATTAATACTTATAATTACATTTTTTAGCTATGATCATGAAAACACGAATTTTATATATTTTTTTTTATTTAATTCACCTGTGCACTTTATTGTTGGACCACATGTTATCATGAATGAAAAGTTGTCTTGAGCAATGCAACTGCTTACGGAATAACACATGATGTGCAGTCAGAATAAAGTATTATAATGAAACGTACATCTAATGTAATTATTATTTTATTAATGGCTTTGCAGAAATATATGTGTTTATGTACTGTGGATTCATTATTATTGTTGGGACACACAATTTTGGAGATTTTGTGGGTAAAGATGAACCACGAAATTATATATTCAACAAATAACACATTGTCTATAGACTAGTATGCAGACCTAAGCAATCCATGACATCAGATATCCATGGACGTGTTAGTTTTCCTTAATCCACAAAAAAAATAGATGTTGATGTTATGTAAAATAGAAAAATAAATCAAAAGCTTTAACTTGGCCATCCAAATAATTAGTATGACCAGTAGGGCATGTGAGCATATCAATATAACTGTGTTATAAACAACAGGCAAATTCAATATTTTTTTTAATTTGCAGTTTTACATTTAATTTTTGGAGTTTCCTCTGAAATAAGCATATTTTATTTCTTAAAAATTTCTCATTTTTTAGCTGTTCTGAAAAGACTAAAAATGTAAGATTTTCATGAATCAGCATGACAAGATCTATCTACTGGTACTTTTGGACTCTGTTATTGAGTTATTGGGTCTGAAATGTTAATTTTAATGGTTTTGTCATTTTGGCTTTTTAATAACTCGAAAGTTATTTGATCTAGGTTTATAGCCAAGTGGCTTTTCCCCAGGTAAGCAACAAAGGCACACAAGGGCCTCTTGGTTTATAGTATGTCTGATAAATAGATGCTTCCATTCTTTTTCCATTGAAATTGGAGGGTAAGATCATTTATATTATGCAGCACTTACTTAATACCCATCAACTATTTCTGAGCAGGTGAACAGATTAAAGTGTTAAATTTGAACTGTAACATGAAAACATTTACCCATTGGTATTTAGAAACAATAAAGCCTCTTCAAAAAGTACAGGATTGAAAAAAATATTTTGATGTATATTCAACAGCCGTTATTTTATCAAAATATCTGTAATATATACAAGATAACAAAAAATTAACAATACTCATCTTATAAACATTATTTCAAGGGTGTTTGAAAGAATTGTAATATTGTGTAAATTTCTACACTCAACACAAGATATGAGTATTGTTATTTTTTTGTTATCTTTGATATATTACAGATATTTTGATAAAATAACTGCTGTTGAATATATATCAAAATATTTTTTATTCACAAAACAATGAAGGTTTGGTGAAAATTAGTCTTGTTTCCAGTCCTAGGTCTATAAATAACTTTGTGCTATAACAAACACTATTGATTCATTCAACCTCATTGCATAAATGTATGTATTTTGGGGGTCTTTGTATCTTTTTGCTGTCAATACTTAAACTGACATAACTGAATGTTTTGAAAGTTTGAATAGGCACTTAATTTGTTTCAGATATAAATGAAAATAAGTGACACTTAGAATGGAAAACATGCTTAAAAAAAAAAACCTTTCTGAAATTCTGGATTTGGTTTACAGCATATGTCCATTACCTATGATCTTGTTTTAATGGTTCACTCAACAAGTTTTAAAGCAATTCTCATTTCTTTAATAGGTCAACTATATATTTTTTATTGAATCATTGGAAAAAACGTTTTTGTTGAATAAACTGAGGGCATTATGTTTTTCGGTGTGTGTTTGTTTGACTGTCCCACTTCAGGTTAAAGGTTTGGTCAAAGTTAGGTTTTGTGATGAAGTTGAAATACAATGAACTTGAAACTTAGTGCACATGTTCCCTATGATATGGTCTTTCCAATTTTAATGCCCCCAAATTTTATGGTCCTCTGGACATAACAATTGATAGTGTGAGTAGGGCATCAGTGTACTATGAACATATTCTTAATTGTCTCCTACCTACAAAGTCAAAGGACTTTAGGTTTGCACTGACTGTCTGTCTGTCTGTCTGTCTGTCTGTCTGTCTGTCTGTCTGTCTGTCTGTCTGTCTGGTTCAAATTGTGTTCCAGTCTGATAATTTTGGACAGAGTTATGGTCCTTGGACTTAGAAAACTCACTTAAATAATCTGTTTTCTGCACTTTTATTGCCATGCTTAAAGATATTGACTAGATATTTGTTATTTGGTTAACACCATGACAATATATAGATCAACCAGTACAATGAATGTTTAACTGGTAGGGAACTTTGTATTGCCATGCAATACTCTCAGAATGGTTGTTATACTGATTATTTCAAGCAATAATCATAATCAATCAGTTCAATAGTTTGTGAAAAAATTTAGTATAATGTAAGACGACATTTTATTTGAAAATTCCAGATCATTCCTCATCATGACCAACATATTGATTTTCCCCAATTGATCTTTGTTAAATTTTCAATTTTCAAAAAAATGTGCAGAATTCATCTTTGTTTCGAATAACGAAATTCTTGCCATGAGTAAATTTTTATCCTGTCCAGAACTACAGACAACACGGGTGTCATTCGGTTTATCGAGAGAAATGATCGTGAAAGAATATCTAACGGCGGTCAAGTATTGAGAGACGATCGTGAAAGTTCTGGTAACGGATCGTGAAAGACATTTAATCGAGAAGACATATGAAAGGTCAGTAAATATTCTAATTTAATTAATTACACAGACACATTTACGACAAAATATAACTGTCTGTCAAAATGGTTCAACATTATGATCAGTATGTCAGAATATCCAGATTCAAAAGTACATAGTTATTACAAAACGACAAAAGGCAGATTGCTTCTCGACATTTCAATGACATAAAAAATGTAAACAAACACGATTTTTTCACAAATTCGACTAGATAAACTACTTTTATCAGAATACGGGCATTGTATTTGAATTAATTAAACGGTTCCCATAGTTATTTTGTATAAATATAATCTGAAACTTGGTAAATAAAGAACTATTTACACAAAATTGATTTTTTGGATCGTGAAAGATCACGTACCGCATTTTTGAAGATCGTGAAAAGGATTGTGAAAGATCTGGTGCTACGAAGACGTTCAAATTATTCTTCAATTATATGACAATTGATATTTGTTATTGGTATTGAGAAAGACTAGAAAGGTCAACATCCTCAATAGGTTTAAGCATTTATATTTTCAGAAAATGAAAAGAAAAAGAAATAACAACTACGGCAATAAAAAAAGACAATGGGTGACAAAACGCCGAAAAAACAATCCAGGATTCGTTAAGCTTTAGGATAACTGTATGTTGTTATGATTGTAAGGTGTACATTTTCGACTTGTGCAAGGTTTCAACTAACATTGAACTCAATATCATGCATCATTCGGCAATGTTTGTTTTATGTTGTTTGGCCTTTTGAATATATACCTGTATGCTATAGCGACAAGGTATTTCGTGTATGGTGTACATGTATGTCTGCATATTTCATATATGACCATGATGACTTCAATTGTGTTTGATTTATTGAATGATAGTAAGATGTCTATGTCTGGCTGTCGGTCAGGGTTCATATACTTTTGACCTTATGTTCCGAATTAATTGTCCAAACATAACTTTTACATGTGTCAGTTTCTAAGACACTGTAAGGATCGGAACACATTTATTTGGTGTACGGGATATTTGTAAAGATCAGTATGGCCTGGTTCATCTGACCTTGACCTTGTTTATGACAATCTTAAGCGCATTTGACACTTCTAGTAAAACCCTTGATATTATAGACGTTCAACAAATATACTATCATAAGTAAAGCAAACAAGACATTACAGTATTTGCGTTTTGGTATTCTATAGTATGTACTATATAGTTAAATCAATCCTTATCTGCGTTGTTTATAAAGAACTTAAAAAGTTCTGTTGCACAAAATGTTGGTTATCGTTCAATCCCAAATTACACATGAAATGTGCTGGTTTTGCTATGATTTTTTGTTTGATGGATAACATTTTGGTTTAAACGTTGCATATCCATATTATTGGCTAACTAGAGTCGGTCTGCCTGAAGTGCACTAGACCGATTCACAGAGCTGAATCTTTCTCACTTATTTAGACACGTTATTAGTTGTTGTTTTTTTAACTTTCGAGGTAAAGTGTTGAATAGAAAAAAAGGTAATAGCTTTAATGTTCATCCTTATCAAAATAGTTACAGACTTCAACCACTTGCAGATTTATCAAATGGTAAAAGAAATACTGATTTCTGATTACTAGTATTAAGTCTGGTCACTCATTTTCTTTCACGATCGAAATAATACGTTGCCTGATCTTTCACGATCAAGTTTGATGGAAATTCAACACATTCAAGGTTTTAATAAACAAATTAACGCTTTTAATGGAAGAACATACTTTAATTTTACTGTACTATCAGATGAACCAAAGATTAAATTTCAAATATATCATGATATTCTGAAATATGACCATTATAGGTACAAAAGCGTGTTATTTGTAATTAATTTCATAGACACGCATTGCGCCTTTTGTGTTTTTTCAAAAAGTACTTCATATTTTCTTTATCTTCTTTCACAGTAATGTTGAGGAAGTTAAACCATTTTGACAGACACATTTTTTTGTTCGGATTTTTTCAGCGTTTTGAAAATTAAGCGATTTTTTCAAAAATTCTGAACTAGAATGTACATTAAATGTCTTTCACGATCCGTTACCAGAACTTTCACGATCGTCTCTCAATACTTGACCGCCGTTAGATATTCTTTCACGATCATTTCTCTCGATAAACCGAATGACACCCGTGGACAAAATCTCACATAACATAGTATTGCACATAAAAAAAAACCCGACCATCACTGGAAGTAAACATATCAAATCTTTACACCTTTTCTTGTGTACAAGTTTAGTAACCATGTCACCTCTAGTTTTCAGCAAAACTGATGAAAAGGAAGACTCTTGAATGACGATTTTTACCAATATTTTACGTTTATGTCTATACCAGTAAGTTTTGCAAACTACAAAAGATAAATAATGTACTGCAATTTATTGATTAGTGAATATGCCGTTTTCTGGATAAAGCTGTCGTGGATATCTAAACATAAATATCAAAGATCTCAAAATAAGGCTATTCATTTTTTGCAGTTTTGTATCGAATTAAATTAAAGATGTTTTGAAGCCCGAATGTCATTATGCAAGACAAAATTAAAAATAAATCCATTTGATTTGCTTCCTGAAAACGGGAAACAAAACTCCAACAATGCCTTTTATCCCAGCATTAGTTTCCTTGTTTGGGGGGATTCCATAGAAACTGTTGTCTACAATGTTTGTAGATTAAACTGTTTCCTTATTCAATCGTTACTGCAGCTTTGTGTCTGTTATCTTGAAATGTGTCATCGAGTAGCTGTTGTGTGCTTTCATCAATAATTTCGTTGTTATTTAGGCGGACAAAGAGAACTTCAAATAACCCTACAAAGGATTCAGTGCTGCAGATTATACAGGACGATTATTGAACTGTCATACGATCACTAATATTAGTGACAGGTTGCAAAAATCCTATGTAGATGTGCATAGTTTTACTATGCATGATCATAGATGATCATAGATGTGTAACGAAAAATGGACATAAAAATGGAGTGGATTTTCTAGAATTCATAAAGTGAAAAGGTATTTTTGCAATAAAACTTCTTCAAATTGAAATATAATACAATACAATTATGCTAGGGACATATTTTCATAAGGTACCAAATATTATTTCATTAAAATTTTTAATATAAACATTATCAGTATTTCAGAACTTGTCCATTTAAGTAAACATAATTTTGTAGAGCCGTATAAAGGGAAGTAATTCTGATAATCATTAATCTAGCTAGGAAGATGATACCAGAGACATATAATACATGTATTATATGTCTCTGATGATACTAACATATGACAATGGTGATCAGTAGTTATCGGAGGGGTCCTGATCCCGAAATCCCGGGCTTAGAAAGACGAAATCCCGAAATCCCGGGCTTAAAAACACGAAATCCCGAGGTCCCGAAATTGGAAAAAAGAATTCCTGGATCCCGAAAGGGTCAATCCCGAAATCCGGAAATCCCGAGCTTAAAAACACCCGATCCCACAGTCCCGATAAAGGTCCTATCCGCCCTCTTATATGTTTATGTTGTTTATAAACTAATTTAATTTGTTTATTTATGTGATTAATGCTGGGACTTTTATAGAATTGAATAATAGTCCGTGATTCATGTAAATAATGGTGGGCCGCGCTGTATACGGACCTTTGTAAAAAAAATAATTTATGACTACAAAAAATATAGCGGAAATCATCATCATATTATGGGGAACATGTTACAGACAAAAGAGCAGATAATAGCCGAATATCACAAATGGGTCTTCAACTGACGCGACGAGAAAATACCCCACCCGGATAAGCCGGGGCCTCAGCTGGCCCCTAAATAAAAATGTGTACTATTTCAGTGATGATTTTTAATTTTAGTTTCTTGTGTATAATTCGGAGTTTAGTAAGACGTCCATTATCACTGTACTAGTATACATATTTTTTAAGGGGCCAGCTGAAGGACGCCTACGGGTACGGGAGTTTCTCGCTACATTGCAGACCCATTGGTGGCCTTAGGCTGTTGTCTGCTTAATGGTCGGGTTGTTGTCGCTTTGACACATTCCCCATTTCCTTTCTCAATTTTATTTCAGTGAAAATGAATGTCATACTTAACTCCAAAACTACAGCCACTTGTTTCTATCCATTTGAAGGTGGTACTATCCATATAAATAGAAGCTTCTTATAGCTTTGAAACTGAAGCATTAAGAACAAACCAGAATATGCTAAGTAAAAATGTTTATCAGGTTGAGATGTATCCATCCTGAAATTTTCAGACAAATCAGACAACAGGTTGTCACAGTGGGTTAATTGCTGCCCCTCAATTTATTACTCGTTTGGCTTTATAAATATTTTGATATGAGCGTCACTCGGATGAGTCTTATTTAGACGAAACGCGCGTCTGGCGTAATAAATTATTATCCTGGTACCTTTGATTATTAACTATTTGGTAATTTAAAGCCATGCAGGAAATTTTGCAGTTTTTTGTTATTATCTTCAACATTATTAAAGATAATAAATACACTGGAAATAGCCATACTGTTAAGCATTGCAAGATCCAAAAATAAGTCAACGTAACCAAAATTATCAAATTCAATTGGCCTCTTAAGGAGTTATTGCCCTTAAGGGGCTAGCTATAGTCAATATGTAACCATTTTTCATAAATTTTTGTAATCAAGTTACAAGTTTTCCCCCCTCTGAAACAAAAAATTAACAAAACATAGCCATAATCATCATTGGGGTGATTCGTTTGAAAAATATGTCCGATGTCCGCCAGCTAACCAACATGGCCGACATAGCTAAAAATAGAACACAGGGGTAAAATACAAATCTCTGAAACTTAAAATTCAGGAGCCTCTAGGTTTTTTTAAAACAATTAATTAACACATTTAAAATTACTCGGTACTCCACAGATGGGGTACTTTGAAAAGTATAACGGGGATCATCAAAACAACGTTAGGACATGATTAGAAAAAGTCTATGCATAACCATGTACATGTAGCCCCTCCTGTACCTCCTATATCCGACTTTAAAGTGTTCTACTTTTACATTATTATATTGATAGTACATTATTCTAATATGACGTTCTTCTTAGCTTTGGGTACAAAGCCATGTTCTAATTCAAATAGAACATGGGCTGCACGTGATTGACGTAACAATTGAAATTGCAACGTCAGATGAATTTTAAACAACGCCAGAGATCAAAATTGTCATTTTTGTTGGTGTTGCTCGCTAGGAAATTAAATGAAAATATTCTAAAAGTAAGTTTAAATGTTTCTGTTCTTTTTTTATTGATAAACTGCTGATTTTCTATAACGTTTTTGGTTCATGAAATCAAAATGGCGACATTCCGAGCGTCTACTATAGGTCCGCTTCGAAGTGAAAACGTTCAAATATTCCTATTAGAATCGAAATAATTCTATCCTGCCATGCTCTATGACATTGATAACGCCTAGAAGATTATCATGTCTATCAGCCAACATGTGTATTTGCACAGACATCAAAATAGTGTCACTTGGTCATGTTGGTCCAGTCGGCCGGAAACTTCGGAGGATCGACGATCGTGCTTCACCGGAAAGTTGAGTCGTCCGAGAAAAATCTCTCCTTTATTCATTTCATTTGGTTACACGTACACTTCCGGTAAAGAATGGCACCGACCCCTTCAAGTATAATATCTCTTTCAACTGAAAATCCTAAAGACGATTTTGTTCAGGCAGCTAAAATAATTTTGAAATTTGCAGACAACATACTAAGTAACCCAAATGAAGAAAAATATCGCAAAATAAGACTAGGAAATCCAACTGTGGAAACCAAACTTTTACCGATTGTCGGAGCTCTTGAATGTATTTTTGAAATGGGATTTCAGGAGGTATTTACCAAGAAATAATACCAAAACACGACATTGTAAACCATTCAGTTTTGTCATTTGACTTTTTTGAATTCCATTAATCCTCCAGTTTATTCCAGACTAATAATTTTTGTTTGAATGTACAATGACAATGTATTAGACCGAATAATCTGTCTCTTGTGTACCCACACTAGTCCTATAACATATGACCTCGGTGGCATTATTTGCTATTTCTATTTACTGTTCTGATATTTTTTTTCACTATCAATGTGCCACCCGAGGTCATATCGCGGTAGGCAAAATTCGCGTAGCAAAAAAAAATTCTCAAATCAACATGTGTACCTTGTTTTTAAGTGTGTCCAATCATACTTAGAAGTGAAATATCATATAATATTGCTTTAAATCCAATGAAAATGTGTCATAATATAACAAATCAACATTCATCAACATCACGTTCAAACTTTCAAAACGGCTAATGCAAAAACAGATTTTCTTCTATATCAGGAATGATTTTATATTTAGTTTACAGTTGAAAACATTGCATGGGTTCAATTGAATATAATTGTCGTTTATGCTTGGCTTTTAAATAAAAATGGAAGTGAAAAACCGATGATAGTATCATTATTTAATATACAGTCTAGTTTGAACGGAACAGCTCCTTGGGCGAGCGAAGTAATCTTCATTCACCCATTAGTCGGATTGACAGTATTGACATTTATTATACAGTTCAGTTTTAACCGGTCAAGTCTCTATGTACAACTCCATGGGCGAGCAAAGCAAACTTCATTTACCAATTAGTCGGAATTACAGTATAGAGTGCAGTTTTAAACAGACAAGTTTCTATGTACAACTCCATGGGCGAGCAAAGCAATCTTCATTCACCCGTTACTTGTAAATGCCACAAGAAACTTTTAACTTAGTTTGTTATCTACACGTTCTAGGTTAAGGAAAGTCTGTACATTGAAAAAGCATCTCTTTTGGCATGGACATTTTTCAATGCGCACAGAACAAGATCTACAGGAAGAACAATCACATTGTTCCAAGTGGCATCCACTGCATATATTACTTTCCGAAAGACTTGCAAGTTGCAACTGTTTTCTGGTCTGAAAGAAGTGACAGTTCTTGCGTACGGACACACATGCTATCTTTGTTCTGTACGATTTTCGCAATATCTCTAGCGGTATTTTTCAAAAACACAGTGAACATGTCGTAAATGATGAGACTTAGCTCTTGTCGTCCATCTCTCGCACAACGGCCTGCCTCTTGCCAGTAAGAGAGTACAGATTTAGGGCATCCAATATGTACTACCTTGAGTCTATACGTCCCGTATGTTTAGACCCATACCCAAAATAACTATAGCAATCACACATCGGGTCCTTCTTTCTTTCAGTTTGAATTCTTTTAAAATTCTATCTTTTGAGTCTTGGTGTGTAGTACTGTTATGGAACATTTCTATGAATATATTATTTGGGTAATATATGCCTTTACTCCAAGACAGAGCAAAACAAATATATTTAATTTGATTTTTTCATTTTTTGGCATTAAGTTTTAATTGTCTGAAATACTTGCCATCGGACTTTAAGCACAAACAACTATTTTTTGTTATCTTTTTTGAATAATTGTAGACATCAAACATGTGTAATTAAATACATGCTACTTCGTGTATGATATGCATGAAATATTTCAGACTTTACTAATTGAGCAAATCAATCTATTCGCGAGAAAACTTGTCTATGATATCAACATGGTCACCAGCGGGAAATTACATGTGGCATTCTTTTTACACAAAATGCCTCAACACGCAGTGCGTAAGCAATTTGACAGGCTTGGTGGCAATTAGTAGGAACACCAAATTTGTAGAAGAACTTGTAGGTCGTATAACAAGTTGTGAGTCGGAAAGGCCGTCAGTAATGGTTTGGCTTGGAAAGGAGGGACAAAAGATACTAAAGGGACGGTCAAACTCATAAATCGAAAATAAACTGACAACACCATGGCTAAAAATGATAAAGACAAAAAGACAAACAATAGTACACATGACACATCATAAAAAGACTAAAGAATATATAAGCCACACGAACCCCACAAAAACTAGGGGTGATCTCAGGTGCTCCGGAAGGGTAAGCGGATTCTTCTCCACATGTGGCACCCGTCGTGTTGCTTATGTGATAACAAATCCGGTAAATAGTCTAATTCGGTATAGGTCACATTCATGGAAGGGAAGGTGATTGTTGTTACGACGTAAGGAACATATCCGATATCATTTGTGTAACGGTTATGCCATAACAGTCAACCATCTCGTGACGGCGTCCGTGAAATTTATGAAGGGGTGATTTCAACTTCACCATTTAAAACTCTTGGTTTTATAGCTTCCTTGTAAGTAGCAACTCCCTATCAAGAAAATAATGATAGGAAATGCAAACACGGGAATATCGTATCAATTGGAAGATATATACCCCGTATACAGGTGCTGCTGGAATGTTGCTACTTAGAAATGGAAAGTTTATCTATGTTCATGAAATGGTTGTTTTGTGTGTCCTTGTGTGGTCACACTTCCCCAATGGCCATTTTACTTGTACCTGGTGGATACTCACTATATATATATGATACCGAGACGGGTATGTTCCGACAGACAGGGTTGCATTTTCAGCTCATTTGTCTGAAATGGGGTTATGTTTTTCTCTCCTTGTATTTGAAGGGGTCAGATTTGACTATCTAGAACGGGGTATTATAAATACAATGTTACACTATTGTTTCAGATAAGGGTGAATGTTTGATACAATTAAAACGTTTAAACTCGCTGCAATTGTTTCTGTCCTAAGTCAGGAATCTGATGTTTAGTAGTTGTAGTTTGTTGATGTGGTTCATAAGTGTTTCTCGTTTTTATATAGATTAGACCGCGTTGTTTTTCCCGTTTAAGTGGTTTTACACTAGTAATTTTTGGGTCATTTATATCTTGCTGATCGATGAGAGCCAAGACTCCGTGTTGAAGACAGTGACTGTACTTTGTCAGACCTATAAGGTTCACTTTTATAAATTGTGACTTGGATGGAGAGTTGTCTCATTGGCACTCATCGGAGAGGGTAGGGGGTAATGTTTTTCTTTAAAACATAATGGTTCTCTTAGGAAAAATGTGGGCCTTTTTGCGATTGAGATTTAAAAAAAAAACCTATTCACAATGCATGATTGATCATGTGGTGTGAAAAATTAACTCCCTTCTTTCAAGGATAGATTACCTGAAATCATGTCGGAAAGTGCTAAAGGAATTTAACGTATCTCGATATGACTTCGCATTCAAAAAAAATAAAAAATGAAAATATCAGTATAAAAACGTTAAAAATTGAATAAGAATGCGAAGTCATATGTTATAGGACTATACCCACACAAGAGACAGATTATTCGGTCTATCAATGTATCACTATAAGCAAGGACGTATGTTAGATGTTAGTTATACGTCCTTGCTAATATGAGGCAGGCATTACCTGTAAATGGGGACGAAGTCTGTATGAATTATTTTTTTGTAACTTAAATATTTGTTAAAAAAAAGAAACGGAAATAGTGACACCGTAACATTTCTGATTTTGGTTCTTTTGTTAGGGATTTTAGTTGTGACGTTATTTATGTTATGACATCATATGCAATGTAAACAAAGAAACGCTATCATCAGGTAACATTTTTTCATATCAAGGTATTTTTAGAAATGAAATTGGTATTGCGTTCCTTCCTATTTTATACTAGACTGATAAATATATATTTTACTCAAAGTTTCATACAATCGAGACCGGAAAAAGGAAATACATTATAGATTTCTGCGCAGATGCAGGAATTCAAAACATGACATCTAAAAAAATTGAACGATTTTGAGTTCATTAGTACAATGAAAATTTCGGGAAAATTTTCCCGATTTTTAAATATTTTTTTTTATTGATTTTTCTACTGTTATTGGGGACTTCATTCCCATATCAGTGTCATACTTCACTGTCGGACATAATTATTTTGGCTGAAAAAAATACATACATGTATATATACGAATGCATGTTGTTTTGTAACCTGGTCAATTCGTAACTATGTTGATTTGTAACTGAGACGTTTCGTACCTGGTAATTATATATGGTTATACAGTGTTAGTTTAAATTAATTAGTTTAAATGAAACAGTTAAAGTTATTATTTATAAATGATCAAATTGTCCATTTAATAATAACAATATTGTAATGTTTTTAATTTAAAACTTTCTTAAATCTTTTTAATTATTGGCTAATTGGTAATTAGGCTGGGTGACAGCTTTAATGTTTTTATGACCACTAAATGACAGGTAATAAAAAGTAATTATAGGAGGTGTTATGTGATTATTAATGGCACACAACCTATGGCACACGTCCTAAAAATAATTATTTTTTACTTTTTTCTCACTTTTACATGCAATTGCATAACCCTCCTTTTTTCATCCAGACTGGTAATAGTTTTTTTTTTTTTTTTTTTAAATAAATATCATTTTTTAAGTAACCTACGACTCATATTATTATTATAGATCATTATATTATTATATATTGATATAAGGTACAAAAAATCTCAGATATGAAACGACCTAGTAAGTTACGAATCGACTAGTTACGAAACAACGACCTGCACCCGTATATACCTCAACATGATTATAACAGATAGAAGGTACATGTACCTAACTCATATATCTAAAAAAACGTCACCTATTGTCGAATTTTTGTTATATTTTTATACTGCTGAACATTGTCTCTCACTGACAAATGACAGAAAGTTTGAAACTTGTTATAGCGTACGTAAGCTGCATTAGGGTACAAGTCAAATCGTCACCTGGTCAAATCCGCATCCACAGAAAAAGTCAAATATGCACCTGGTTAAATCGGCTCCTATTTAAAGTCAATTCAGCATCCAAAAATAGTTGTATATAAATAATTCTAAAAATGTATAAATTCATGATCTACATGTATTTTGGGGGGGGGGGGGGGGGGGGGGGGGGATTTTATCATGGCATACATTACATCGTTTAAAAGCATCAAGCAGTTGGAATACATAAGTTAATTATTTAAAGTTTTCCCAACATTCTATGACTGATGTTTTTATAAGGTTTTTTTTTCAATAAATTCATGATATTAATAACTTTTATCAAGTACAGTGGCAGACCTAGAAATTTTCATAAGTGGGGGCCCACTGGCTGGCTAAGAGGGGGCCCGTTTCCGTCACGATTCAATGTTTCTCTATATAATCAACCAATTTTTTTTCTCTTTAATAGTAATACAAGACAAATACGACTTTAATAAGTCAAATATTGTTAAGCGAGAAATAATTGAACAGAATCAAAAAGTTGCAAATATCGACTCCTTCAAGTCGATAAGTTATCAAAATTAGTTAACTTCAACTTTTTTTTACTGATTTAATCATTCAAACTTATTTAACTTGAAAACGAGTTCATGGACCCCTCTTGTTTAAAATGCCATTTGATTTGATTATGTAAGAAGATTATGTGTATTTTCATGAAAACGTAAATAGTGCAATTTTTTTTAATTTGATAATTATACAGCAAAAATTTTGTTCTTTTCTACACTCATGATGTTTTGATAAATGTGAGTTATTTGAAGAAGAAAAAAATGCACAAATTTAAAGGACATCAAAATAAATCAGAATTTACAAATCTTTAAAAACAAAAAAGTTATGTATCTCTGTTGAAAGGAAAAATACGTACACAAATCCAAATTTTGTGCAAATATATAAAATTTCGACCTAATTTTACTCCTAAAGTATCATATGAAGGTATATTTTTTCTTACATACATGTATGATTTAATCAGGCAAAAAATAGCCTATATATGCAAATTGTTAGCCAAATTTCAATATGGGATCAAAAAGTATCTTATGCCCTTAATATCTACACAGTGATTTATCACACTGTTGTAACTGTTGTTGGAATCCTTGATTATAACAGCCTTTCAAGTTTGTCAGTTGTAACTGTTTTCATAATTTTGTCTTCTTACAGCTCAAGGCCTTAGGGAAATGTTAAATTTGTTTTCTTGTCGCTTGATTTGTCTTCTTGTCGCTAACTAGTGCGACCCTTGATTGTTGAATAAAAAGTATGTACATGTATATTTTAGTGATTATTACTTATTAGAGCAGCTCAGGTAAGAAGAGTTGGGTAAGCCTTGTGTGTCCATTGACAACATTGTTTAACTAATGCCCATGCCAATTGGTAGGGTATTTCACTGCATATATAGTACCGTTTTTAATCGTTTTTAAATATTCCAATCTCAAGATGTTTGAAAGGTTAGTTACTCTGTTTGACTAGAGATAAATCAGAGTTAATGAATTTTATTAGTAACAATTTCTGCATCCTTTGTTGTATGATCAGTACAAGAATGTGTCGGTGTTCATTAAGGTTTAATTTATTTTTAGGATGGAGAATATCTCACATTGCCAAGAACCTCTCCAATCTCTCAGGTTAAGACCATTCGAGACAGTCTAATTCAGGAAATACAGAAGGTTTCACCTGTGTCTGTAAATGGACCTCAAGCTGCAGGTGGCAGTGTACAACCCACCAGATCAATTTCTCAACCAAGACCTTCAACTTCTGCTATACTTCCAAATTATCAGGTAACATGCATATACATTTACAAACTTAAATCATAAATCAAGATCCATCAAATTATGAAGTTGTGAAATACATTTTCGTACCATAGTCCATCTGACTAGTCCTACTTTCACTAAAAGTCACAATGCTTTATAAATATAATAGTGATTACATGAAAGAAATATATATTTGCATTTTGCAATAATGGCATAGTGATGCTAGTAATAAATTTCCAATTATGGCTAACTTATGGACATAGACATAATTTTTTGACTAGAAGAATTTGTTTACTTCTTCAAGTGAATTTAATTAAAATAAACTGTCATAGTTCATTCTTTAAAAAAAATGATACATGTATGCTGTTAAAGATTTTTAGTTTAAGTCAAAAGAATATAAACATTAATTAAGTCAAAATATAATATAACTAGATATAGGAGGATGTGGTATGAGTGCCAATGAGACATCTCTCCATCGATATCCATGTCACAATTTATAAAAGTAAACAATTATAGGTCAAGGTAAGATCTTCTACACAGAGCCTTGGCTCACACCAAACAGCAAGCTATAAAGGGCCCCAAAAAAATTACTATTGTAAAACCATTCAAACTGGAAAACCAACAGTTTAATCTATAGAAAGAACGAGAAACACTTATGAACCACATAATAATAATAATAATACTTTATTCAGAAGCAATACAGCTTATAGAATATACAATTTTACAATATTTTGTATCAGTGAAATAACAACTACTGGACATCAGATTCCTGACTAAGGGCAGGTGCAAACAATTGCAGCGGGATTAATTGTTTTAAAGGTACCAAACCTTCTCCCTTATCTGAAACAATAGTGTAACATCACAGCATAGAAAGGTTACACATTTTCTTTTTTCAAAATGGTCAGCTGATGATACATTGCAATTTTCATTTGCATCTGAAGCATGCGTTACATTTGTTCCTCTGTATATAAAGTTTAATTCTTTATTTAGTAGGGAGATTTGGTGAAATTGTCTCCCTTCAAAGAAGATCATCCGGTAATTAAGAATTTTTATTTGCTCATATTTGAAAACTTTCAATTATTCTATTCTATACAACATTATGACAAACTATAAAAGCCAACAAAATAAATGTAAGAAATTAAAAAATATAAGTGTAACAAACTGATTTAATTAGTGCATATACATGTATCAGTTTTGCTAGTACAAATGTATTACAATTATTCAACTGAAATTCATTTGATAATAACATACTCTCTTGTTTCTTTCAGCAATTAGAACGCCAGTTTTTCCAGAAGATTGAGAGTAACTTGTCTCATGTTTTGAAATATGAAAATCAGGGTCTTCAGGCCAAAGCAAGACATGTTATACCAACACAGCATTTAATAGAGAAAGCCCAGAAATCATTTCAGGCTTTAGCACAGTCCGGTAATGTAGGTGACATTGGAATACGGGATTGTTTGATCCTAGAACTTTTAGCATGGTTTAAAAACTCCTTTTTTAAATGGGTTGATGCACCTCCATGTGATACTTGCGGTGGCAAACCAACAAGTGTTGGAATGGCAACTCCAACTGCTGATGATACTAGATGGGGAGCTGGTCGTGTTGAAAATTACAAATGTGAAAAATGTCAAAAGTTTATACGATTTCCCCGATATAACAGTCCAGAGAAATTGTTGGAAACCAGATGTGGACGCTGTGGAGAATGGGCAAATTGTTTTACACTATGTTGTAGGGCAATGGGATTTGAAGCTAGATATGTGCTGGACTGGACAGATCATGTATGGACAGAAGTGTATTCTCCTTCACAAAAACGTTGGTTACATTGTGATCCCTGTGAAAATATCTGTGATAAACCTCTTTTGTATGAATCTGGATGGGGTAAGCAGTTAACTTATGTTCTTGCTTTTTCTGCTGATGAAGTTCAAGATGTCTCATGGCGATATTCGTCTAAACATTCTGAGTTATTAACTAGGAGACATGAATGTAGAGAAACATGGCTTGTTCAAGTCTTACATAAGCTCTGGAATGGCAAGTTATCTAGTGTAACTGATACTAGAAAACAAGAAATGGTTAATAGATTATTAACAGAGTTAGTGGAATTCATCACCCCTAAGTCAACCGAAGGTCAGAATCTATCGGGAAGGACAACTGGATCATTGGCATGGCGTCAAGCTAGAGGGGAAGTAGGTACAACTTCTGCTGAATCCAAACCTGAATATGTGTTCAATCTGACAGAAGACGAGAAAAAATCCAAAACATTCCATATAAGATATAGTTGTGCCAAAGATGAATATGTTCGAATGAGCGATTTGGATGCAGATAAAGTTGTAGGCTTTTCTTCATGTCTGTTTAAATGTGAGAAAATGTTTAGAAAAGAAGAACAAGATTGGAAGATGGTCTACCTTGCTAGAAAAGAAGGGTCCTCAAAATCATCATTGACATGGAAATTTGATTTCAAAGGTATAGATTACTAGATGGAAAATAGTACTTTTGTTCAATTTTATGACAATTTCTAAACATACTTTTCTATAATATTTTCTTTTAAAAGTTTCTATAATATTTTCTTTTAAAAGTTTCTATAATAATTTCTTTTAAAAGGAAATGCAAAATAAAGTTGAGATTTATAGCAGAAATCTATTTATTTAAAGAAGAAAGATATTAAAATTTCTGCTTTACATATAAGAAAAAGAAGATGTGGTATGATTGCCAATGAGACAACTACGCATGTACATGTAGTACTCTCCTCAAGAGACCAAATGACACAGAATATATTTTTTAATAGCATCAATTATGTATGAAAAAAAGAAGATTTTCAATGTGCATGTAGCGGTACATTGCTTTCACTTACTTTAAACAGCTATCAAAGTATTTGTGTATTTGCCCCGGGATACAAATATACAGTGAATATTTCATATAAAACATATATAAAACCATTCAATGGAGAATGATGGAATGGATTCATTTTATAATAAGATACAATGTTTTTACAGGTCTAAAGATTAGCAAACTAGAAGTAAGAATTAGTAGTGCAGTTTATGAAGATGGTGTGATCTCTTGGCTGCTATGTAGTGATTCCACATGTGCAATGTTAAAAGGTAAAATGCATGTTATTGTGTATTTAAATAAGTACCAACAAAATTTACTTGCAGATAAACCATGTATATTTTTGTACCCTATAATAGCTAGCTTTATACCCTTCTTTAAAAAAGGGATTTACCTCTTTCTGAACTTTCTCAGGAACTATATTACAAGAATTTCTGAAATTTTGGTTTCAGGGTTTATATGGGTCAGCTATGATGTGTTTTCAGATTCATCATTCAACAACTTCCTGTTTACTGAACACTTACATAATTTTACACAAATTGAAAATTTGCTTCACATTTTTCTCAGGAACTAGTCCGAACTACATTACAAAGATTTCTGAAATTTGGTTCAGGATTTTATACTGTGTTTTTTTCAGATTCATCACTCCACAACTACATTTATGTCCATTTCAACAAAACAATATTTGTTACAAAAAATGAAAAAGACTGAAAGTGGCTTGATTAACATTGTTTAACGAAAAAGAATGTAATATATCATTATTCTAATTTCTTATAGGGTTAGAATCAGTAAAACATATTTATTACAAACAAAATGACTCAGAAATTAACAACTATAGGTCAGAGTACAGCCTTAAACAATGAGCAAAACCCATACTGCATTGTCAGCTATAAAAGGCTCCAAAATGACAATTGTAAAACATATCAAACAAGAAAACTTGCAGCCTTTTTATGTACAAATTAAATAAATTGATAAGCAATTTAGTTTTCCATTTGAATTTTGTTTAAATGGATTTTTTTTATAGTTTTTAATATTCTTTTTCAGGAAGTAACGAGTTTCAGACAGTACATGACCTTGAAGGAGAAGATGGTATGACAATCACAGCTGATCTGAGTGGAGGGAAGGGAGATAATGCATGGCAACATACCCAGTTATTCAGACAGTCTAATACTGATTTGGAATTCTGTCCTTTTGAAGTCAAAGTACATTTTGCATAAGTGTTTTGTTATGAATAGTATTATTGTTTTTCAAAGTTTTTTGAAGTTGTTGCATGGGAGATATTGAAAAAAAAAATCAAATTTGGTAGTTTTCTTTCAATTTTTCTTTAAACATAAATTCATAGATCTAACATAGTTAAACTGGAATTGCTGATTTGAAATTTATGAAAGTATTATCATGTGCAATAAGAAGACAATATATAATTAGCTAACATTTTAGCATCTTCAATTTATTACAAAGTGCTGCTTAATTTTGTGATCCTTCAGATAATCATTGTGCAATGATATTAAAGTTTAGAATGGTTCATTTTTTGCCTGTGAATGGTTATATATGTAAAAAGTTATTTATAAATATGGTCATTATTTATTAGAATTATATTTTCAAAATGTTTACTTTTACAAATTTTTCCTAATATGAAAGTGATATTTATACTACAGAAGCTTGAAAATCTTATGATTGATGTTTATAATCATGTTTTTTTCAATAGAAAAAGATTGCTTGATATAATAAATGTTATATTTGTAATACTGATTCATGACTTTAATAGTTTTAAGGGGGCCATTGATTTTGAGGCCATGGGAAGGGATCTGGCATTTTTTTTAAGATATAATACTTACACATTTTAATTTAAGATTTAATTTAATATAAATGTTCTTGGGATTTTTAATTTCAAAACTTACTCAGACATTCAATTTTCATTTTTTTTTTGGGAAACATAATCAGACAATTATCCTGTAGTGGAAAAAACCCTCTTAATGTGAGGGTGAATGTACAAATACAATTTTTAGATGTTATATAATTATCATTATTCCACATTCCTGTTTATTTTGAAGTTTTTTCTTACTGAAAAGGAAGCTTTAAAAGGAGCATTGGAAGAACAATCATTGTGATGTAATTCTGGTCAACGTTTTTACTTTTTTGTACTTTTTCTATTATTGAATTAGTCTTTCATCTGATAATGTGTATTTATGTGTGATTGACCAAAAAAAGCTATATATGAGATTGTCTGTATAAATACCTTTATAATTTAATGTACATTGGAAAGCTACCATAGCTTCATCTTAAATTTGTTGAAATTAATGTGTATGAATGATTGAAATTGGGAAATGAATCCTCTGATGAAATTCATAAATTTGTATAATTTTCTTACAATTGAAGGGAAAAGACTTTTTTCTATGATTTAAACAAATTTTGATTTTATACAGCTGAATTATAAAGTTTAAAGCATTTTCAAGGGCATGCTATCTTTCTTATTTTTCATGAAAAAACTTCAAATTTACTACTGAACTTTGTCTAAAGCTGCCTTCTTAAAGATATATAAATAAGTGTAAGGCTGTATTAAGGTATGTTTTTTTAATTATTATTAAATAATGATTATTATAGTGTTATTGTAATACTAAAAAATCTGTGTTATTGTCAATGATCAAATTGTTTTTTTTTCTGCATTTGACAACATAATAAATGAAAGATCATAGCTAATATTTGTCTTCATTTCTATACATGCACCTCACAGCGCTATTCAGTGACGTGAGAGTCATATAATTATAACAACTACAAGTTTTTGGTTTAATCCTTTGTATGGTAATTTATTTTTCATCTCTACAATTTTAACACAATATAAAAAAAAAAAGATGTGGTATGATTTCCAAAGAGATAACTCTTCACAAGAGACCAAATGACACAGAAGCTCACTACACTGTCCACTTGTTAGCTCAAATTTTACATGGAACAAAGTTGTGAACAAATGGAGAGTTTAAATGATGTGCTGTTTGTAATAGGCCATTCTAACAATTTGACCTGCTGCTCAATACTGACAGGGGCGGATCCAGCCATTTTAAAAGGGGGGGGGTCCCAACCCAGGATAAAGGGGGTTCCAACTATATGTCCCCATTCAAATGCATTGATCGGCCAAAAAAAAGGGGGGTGGGTTCCAACCCCTGGAACCCCCCCTCTGGATCCGCCACTGACTGAACACTTGATTTTGTGGACCTAGACATTTATTCTTGCAATATTCTTGTTCCCACAGCAGATCTTAATCTTGAGAAAGTAGATATCATATACCCTGTAAGCAATCATATTCAGTTGAGACTCTAAATAGGCACATACAATGTTCTTAAAATAACCTTTTATGCAAGATTGCTGGAATGTGTATATGAAGGGTGATGCCCAGTAATTAATATGACTGAATGGGCTTAACTTCAATGAAACAGCAACACAACACAAAATGTTCTGGTCTTACAAGATAAATTGGTGTCAATACACTCTAAATCCACCCCAAGGTAAATACAGATTAGGAATAACAGATGCTATCAAACTGTTTCCAACATCTTATTCTCTAAAATGAAAAACACACTTTATGATGTGAAAAAAATACTGCTATCAAGGTTCCTCACTTTTGAAAGGCTCATTATTATGCCATAAAAATATGTAGCTTATCTTGCCCAAGAGGTCAAGCGAGCTATTGCCATCAATTGTAGTAATTTAAAAAAAAATATCTTCTCGAAAAATACTGGGCCAAAGATAACTTTAGCCCTAGGATTACAATGTTCTATAATAAAGTGACATGGGCACAGCCATTTTTGAACAACAACACATAGAGATAAAATAAGCTACATGTGATTAGTAATTATATCATTTGCATATCTTTCTTCATGAAAGCATTATGAGAAAAGCTTCATGCAAGCACAACATTATCTTCAGAAGTATATTATTAAACCTTGCTGTGAAGGAGGTTGTACACTGTTTTTCCCCTTTCTGTATGTCTGCCCATCCCTCCCATGAATATCTGTTACAGATTTCTCATGATCTACAGATTAGAGCATCCTGAAATTTGCTATCAGGCTTCATATGAACATGTCAATGTGACCTACCGAATAAGACTATTTACCGGATTTGTAATAACATAAGCAACACGACGGGTGCTACATGTGGAGCAGGATCTGCTTACCCTTCCGGAGCACCTGAGATCACCCCAAGTTTTTGGTTGGGTTCATGTTGCTTAGTCTTTAGTTTTCTATGTTGTGTCTGTTTGTCTTTTTATTTTCAGCCATGGCGTTGTCAGGTTATTTTTCTATCTATGAGTTTGACTCTCCCTCTGAAATCTTTCGTCCATCTTTTATGCTATATGATGCAGTGTCTGTTTACACAACAATTTTATATTTAAGATTTTCAACCTGTATTTTTTTGTTGTTGCTAAAACTTAAAAAAAGAAAGAAACTGTAATTGGCAAAAATGTTCAGCACTTTGCATCAGTCAATATTGCCAAAATTGTCAACCTATTCCTCATACTAGGAATGACAATTTTTTCCTGAGGCTTTGGTTTGATATTTCAACCCTCCCTTATTAAATGAAGTCTTGATCAGTGGACCAGCAAAAGATACATAAAACTAACCAATAACAATTGAGTGCAGGAAAACCAAATATCTGAAAATAAAATACAGGTAAAAAAATAACACAGAAAATATTTAATAATGTTATACATATCAAAGACATTGAAGATGCCTTGCAGCAATGCCACACACAGTACAGGAATACAAGATCTTTTTCTTTTGAAAAAACAAACAATAAAATTTTAAAGCAGATTAACCAATACAGACACAATATGAATCTGCAAATTGATGTTCATGGATTCCAAACAAATATCTGAATCATTGAACAACAACTTATTTATAACCTCTATCAAAAAGTCTATCTTGTCAAAGAGAGTTTAGAAGGACACTTTCTCTACTTGTGTAAGCTTAATAGACAATATATCGGGAAAATTTTGATGTAAAAAAAAATCTATCAAATTCCTGCTTGGTTAAAGCATACTTCAACTATCAATAAATTTGATAAGATTAAGTGAAACTTTTTCAATGAAAATAATCTGTTTATTAAAATCTGAGTAAGTGACATTTGTTAACTAGCAATGATGCTTTTGAAAATGCCATCATGTCAGGCGCGGATCCAGAGGGGGGTTCCGGGGTTGGAACCCCCCTTTTTTTGGACGATCAATGCATTTGAATGGGGACATGTAGCTGGAACCCCCCCCCCCCCCCCCCCCCCCCCCCTTTGTCCTGGGTTAGGAACCCCCCTTTTTAAACTGGCTGGATCCGCCCCTGCATGTATAAATAATACTTGGTAATATTCTTTCTAAACCATTTCGGTAAGGATAAAATGCTTGTGGCGAACTTTAATCGGGGACTAAACCACATTCAGGACGAACTGAAATTTGGGTCGAAAAAACATAGATTAGTGATCGTAAAATTAAACTTCCGGTGTAAGATATTGATCAACCTGACCACTTACTGAAAGAAAAACATAGTGAAAGCTACAATGACAGCAGTCGTTCCTACATTTTCGATAGCCCCAGCCTTTTATCTGACGTTTTGGTGATCCACGTCCGAACAAGAAAGGTTAAATTTTACCCATTTCTTGTCGAGATCAGTAATCATACCAGCCTTATGACCATGATAAATTATTTCACGCACACGGACATATTATATTTTTCCCCAATTGTCGAAACCAAAATGCCATCGTTTGCTCGATTTGACATTGCAAGATGAACCATCATCACTGGATTCTAATTTGCATTGGCAACAACAGTTGTTGCAAGTGGATAGCCTCATGAGTTTATCCATAGGCATAGCCATGACATAGGCACTTGTTTTGTAGTCCAATTAATTATGATGTCTTGAAAGGTTATTATATGTTTTTTCTTTGACGCATTACGTCAAAGCAACATTTTTAAAAAGCCTTCCAAGACGTCATAATTATTTTGACTAAGGCACTTGTCTCTGATAAAAAAATTATTTCATTCCACGGTTGTCGTCTACTTTTGCCGGATAATGGCCACAATCAACTAACTGAATATTTTGCGCATACGGCCCCACCCCCCTTCCCCCCATTTTATTTTAATTTAGTTCAGCTTTGTCACTGAGGCTTTAAAAGCCTTGACTGACGTTGCTGATACAACCCCAGGAAGGAGAGAGTTCCAATCTTGAGGGGATAGGAGGGGTCCTGATCCGAAATCCCAGACTTAAAAAAACGAAATCCCGAGGTCCCGAATTTAAATAAAGTAAATCCCGACGTCCCGAAATCCCAAAAAGGGTCAATCCCAAAATCCCAGGCTTAAAAACACCCAATCCCAGAGTCCTGATAAAGGTCCTTTCCCCCCTCAATCTTTGATGTTTAGCGGAAAGAATATTTCCAGTAATCACTTGTAGCTGATGGAATTTTGAAGCTTCTGTCATGCATATTTCTTGACAATCATTTAGGTTGCATCAGAAGATCTTCCTTTGTCTCTGCAACTTTTTCATTTACAATTTTGAAGAGTATGGTGAGTCTTGCATCTTTTTGCCTTTTTTCGAGGAATCTCCAATCAAGATAATTAATAATCTTGCTTACACTTGAGTGATTATGATGTTTGTTCATCACATATTGGGCTGCTTGTCTCTGGACCATCTCTAGTCGGTCAATCTCAGTTTTATTGTATGGATCCCATACCGGACTGACTGTCGAAACTGTGATTGATCTTGCTAGTGTTTTATAGGCATTTTTCTTTACACAGAATTAGATCTGATATTCAAGTTTTGTTTTAGGAAGCAGCTTGTTCTTTTGGCTTTGTTGCAGACCTTATTTACATTCCATTTCAGTTGGGATGTGAATGTGCAGCCTAGGTATTTGGCACTTTTGACAGGTTCTAAAGTGTGACAATGTAGTTTGTAGGATGTTGCAATGGTATTGTTTTTCCGGCTGATGGTAAGTGCATTGCACTTGTCTGGGTGGAAGGCCATTTTCTATTTGGTTGCCCATCTAGCTAGTTTATCAAGATCTGTTTGTAGGTCGTTCAAATCTTTGTAGTTTGATATTGTCAGGTATGCTATGGTGTCATCTGCATGATGGATTTAATATCATCAGTCATTTTTTTTTATGTAGAACAGGAATAGGGAGGGCCAAAGGACTGAGCTTTGGGATACCCAAAATTCTACATCAATATGTGATGAGCTCTCTCCATCCACTTCTACTGCTTGTGTCGGATGTGACAAGAAGCTAGCAATCCACCTATTGACCTTTCCTCTGATTCTAGAGTTCTCAAACTTGTTATATATATGTCATAAATCTACAAAATTGAGTAAAACACACCAATATTTCTGTTGTCAGAATCATATGTAAATTCCTACCAATTAAGTAAATAGTAAATTATTTCATATTCTCACAGAGAACACTTGTTAGCTATCCTTATCAACCTTCTTGCTGCCTGTAGTTTTATATGGTTGCATACCATGTGCCAGAAAATACTTCAACTTGACATCTATGATGTCACATATCCAACAATAACAACTACATGTAAATAAGGCATCCCTGTGACTTGACTAAAGTCACAAACTAAAAACCAATGGCTAAGTACAAACTAAAGAAGTCTTTTTCCTTCTATAATCTTGACAATTGTTCTTTTTATAAAAATTTGAAACGTAAGGATCCCCTGCCCTCCTCTCGACCCTTTTAAAATTATGCCAACATTTGTGATAACATTTATCGGTTGATTATAGTCACACCCATTCTGAATACATTATTTTTGGCCAATGGAAGCACTTGAACGCTCTTTTGTGTGGAGATGAAAATACAGTAGCATATAGATTCTACAAACTTGATGCAGCAGGAAATGAAAATATATGTTGAGTGACATTCCATCATTTTTGCTAGTTACGACTGCAATCAATGAAAAATTTTACCTACTGGATCAGTCATTCTCTCTTAATCCTCCTAGGGTGCAGAGGAGGGGAGTGGATCGTAACCCTTGGCCAGTGAAGAAGGAATACTTTGAGCTATGCCAACTTAAGTGATCACTAAAGAAATTAGAATTGTCTAAACTGGCTATACACAACTTTAACTCTGATAAAAAATTGTGTTAAGCATGAAAATTAACAATCCTTTGTGATTTTATGGTTCCTGAAATAGTTTAGTTGCATTTTCATGTATTAATTTAATTACAAAGGATATTTTACTGTCTTCTTTTCACAGAATAGTATGCATATATATATTGTTTCTGAAATTGAATCAATTGCTACCGGTAATTATTTAAATCTACTGTTATGTTTTTCCATTTTAGGTTTAGGTCCTTTAGAAATGGCGACTATAGAGAAGTTAATTAAGGCATTTGAAGCCTTAAAAGTCTTTCATCCACAAGGGACAGCTACAGAGGAATCATCTAAGTGAGTTAACTTTGTCAATTTTGTTGTATGGTCAAATTTACATGCTGAGAAGTTTACATCTGTTACCATTAATTGACTTCTATTAATATCCTTACTAATAAAGGTATATCAGATGATTAGTAGGCAAATAAAATAAATCATTCAGATATGATAGAAATATGAGTGTTTATGTACATTTTTTAGATATCTATACGTGAAAAAAAGGATTATCTTTTTATTGTGGTAGTTTTTGGACTTATTCCATATTTAAACAGTTTTATTGCGAACCCAATGAAAGTTTTCCACAGTGCCATAACTATCTGACCAGGCTATTTAAACTGTTGTAAGTTCACTTGTCCTATTGAATGAATACAATAGCTACTGTTTTCTGTGTAGTTTGTTCACTTGGACCTTTTAAATTCTATTTAGCCTTCAACAATGAGCAAAACCTATTCTTTTAATTTAGCTATTTAAGATAGTAAAACAGTTTCTGTAAAAATGACATACAAATTACAAATCTACTTTAACATTAAAAATAACATGAGAGATGAGGTAGCTACTCTATTACATATTCAAACAAGATTTATTTGGTGTTGTTTGGTATGTGAAAAGATTTTATTTTAATGGTAATAAAGATACATGTATGTCCTTTTACTTTACTTTTTATACCTCAAGTACTATTATAACATTTTTCTTTTTTTTAGGAAGAAAGATGTTGTGGTTACAAAGAAAGATAAGATATTAAACTGCAACATAGTAGCAGATTGCATTTGTGCAACAAACATGAGGTACTTTATTTATTCTCCTATTCAGAATCTGAAGGACTATGGGTATTTTCGTGGTTAGTACACCAAAATGAAAATACTGTTACATCATTGGTTGAATTTTCTTTGTTAATTATGTTCTATGCCAATCACAACAATTTGGTATGTGCATTTGAAAATATTACCGAGAATACATTAGACTCTGAAAGGGTGAATTGAGATGTAATAATATATAAATGCAAGTAATGTTCATGGCACCCACAAATTCCTTGAAAATAGATATGCTAAAACATAATTAGAAAAACTTTGATACCTGAAGTAACATTCTTAATAAATTGTGAACATGCTTTGTTTCACAGAAATGCTAAATTTATATGCAGGCATTCAAATATATTTACTGCAATGAAAATTAAACACATGTCTTAAATAGTAAAATAAGAACTATTGAAATTGTATTTCTTTTGAAAAGAAATAAAAAATCATGTTGTCAGAATAGATTATGTTGAAATAAATGGTCAGAATTATTTATAGTGGATGCTTTAATAGCTTCTCTTGCATGTCTTGTTGAATAAAGAAAAAACTATAATTTACAGTTTGAAATAACACTGCAATCAAATTGAATATTTGAAATAGACCCTAATTATAATAAATTGATTTTTTCCCCAACAAATTTATCAATAATTTAATCAGTATATGTATACATTATACTTAATGATTTAATTCTTCTGCTTTTAGGCTGTTTTTGTTTCTAATAACTGCATAAATAATTGAAAGATAGAAGTCAAAAATGAAATAATTTCCAAAATATTTGTTTCACTGAAGTATTATTTTATATTACCAGAGCAATCACAGATTTTCCAAAATTCCTAGGAATTGCCATGGAAACATTTCTAGGTCTATGTGATGATGCTGAGTCAGATGTACGAATGGTAGGAGATGAATGCATTAACAGATCAATAAAGGTGAGGGTCGTCATGGAAACATTTTAAGGTCTATTTAATGAAAAAAAATCAGATATGTATGAATTGAAAGAATCAGATCTAGTAAGATAATGTCTATCTGGATTTTTTTCTGTGACACTAATTGCTCTTATATTCCAACTTTCTATATTCAATTTGTCTTTTAGTGTATGTAAACATGTCATTTGATTATTTCACATTCCTTAGGCTGTCTTCCCCTAGTGACAATAACCTAAGAGCTAAAGGCTAGTATCCTACTGTCTTCCCAATGTATGTTGTATTTCTGTCATCTTAGATATTATTCAGCCTGGTGAAAAGCCATGTAAAATACCTGATTCCTGCAGGTTGTTTTTGCAGCCTTGGTTTTGTTCTCCTCTTGCTTGCATTTAGCTAACTATTTTCATAATCCTGAGTTTGTGGCTTTGAGGTGTATTCAATATTTACCCACTTTGGTTCTAATTTGTAAGCAGGTATAGTAGCAGGGCTTCCAAAACGGTCATATATTCCGGACATTTGTATTATGTCCGGTAAAAGTCCGGCTGGGCAAAGCATGAAACGGTTATATACATTTTAGTTTTCAAGGCGTTTTTGGTCATTTTAAAATAATTCACGATCTTTTTGACCCAACCTTTTGCCTTTAACATCCACACATTTCCATTCATAAAAGTGACATGATGATTAATTACTATCAAAACAACCCCTACTTCAATACTTTCTAATTTTAATCAAGGCTAATTAGTTGTTGGACAGGTGAAATATACCTGTTCAGGTGACAGGTAAACTATGTTAAGTACCAGACATCGTACAAATTACATTTCAGCGGTTTGTAGCTCATTGATTTAGTCCAAAAGATTAAAATTATAAGAAATTAGTTTATCTACACGATTTGATGAAAAATGTTATAAGGTTTAAATGAAAAATCGTCAGAACTACGTTGAATGAACTAGAACAAGTGTGCGCATGTGCAAAGGTGGGAAATTTAATTATGCATCCTTTATTTCTTCAAAATGCTAAAATTATCATTGATACCTGCATCTAAACGTTCATTTCAAGTATTTTGTTGAAGAAATAATGTGGAAAGAGCTTCTTCACTCAGTCATGCTTTGTAAACGTACACAGATTTTACGTATCCGTTTATGGTCCATGTTTTACCATTGTCAAGTCAACATCCGGTTTTAGAAAAACATGATTTTAAAAACAAAATTAAAGTTTTTGACATGTCATTTTGCACAAATAAAGAGTCTATGGCAGATATGAGCACGCTGATGTGCACACTTTGAATGATGCACTGCCAATTTAACAGTTTACATCCAAACATCAAATTCATATCAAAGTAAAGTTTAAAATCGTTTTTTAATCTAAAGTCATTATCATTGGAATGGCCATCTGATTACCATAATTGCCTTTTGTGACTAAGTCTTAAGGGATTAAAATCGGGATCAGATATAAAATGTCCGGCTGGCTCAAATGTTTTTTGGAAGCCCTGTATAGTAGTGTGGAAGATTTTTAAGCTCAGCTACCTCCTTTATAAAATTCTACTGCTTTGTAATACAGTGAAACCTGTCCAAACCGAACACCCACGGGACTTTGCGTTTTGTTCGGTTTTCACAGGTGTTCGGATTGTAGAGGTAGACGGAAGTCGACACCAAAATAATTTTGGCAGCAATAATAGGTGACACAATAGCCGACAGTTTATTTTTATGTTGATTTAGATGTAAATGTAAAAAAAGATAAAAGATAGACGTTTTGCTACATTTTTGTTTATAAATCAAACGCCACTCCGTCAATCACGGTCGTCGTTGGGAGATGTCCGACGTGGAGCGATTTTGCTTTTTATAATTATTTTCTCATCCGTTAATTCACTGACTAATTCAGATTCACAGTCACTGTCATATGACGATTCCGTAGTTGAATCAGGAATGTCATTGTACACACGAGTTCTCGGACTAAACTGGTCACCCGCTGATTGATACTTCGGCAAACGATAACAGTGAAACAACAGCAGGGGTCCAGTTTATTCTCGCACTTTATCGTTGCTAAATAGCTAACGGAAGTCTTCGGGAGAATTCGAATCAAATATATAGGGCCTCTATTTGATTAAACAGTTTAGCTACAGAATGGCAGTTTCGATTTTGTGGCCGTAATTATTTGAGTAAGGTGCATTTAATTGATCTGAGGGAAAGTTCCTTTCTTGTCATTATCGGCGATGGGGGTAGCTGACCAGTTTAACGTTTCTTTACAAAAAAATAACTTTATACATGGACACAGACATGCTAATTAGTTTGTAATAACAACTCACAAGTTCATTAAACCTCAAATACCTTCGGGATACTCTGCCATCCTGTGTTTGTTTAATTAAATCATGCAAATAATTAATTATATTTTATTGTTTTGATTGGTATTGATCGATTTTTACAGGTAATTTTTAGATACAAATTTTCTAACGAGCCTTCAAAAAGCGTTCGGAATTCGGTGTTGACAGGGTTCGTTTTTTTTCAGGTTAAATTAACGTTAATTGATAGGGAAATTTTGTGGGACTTTGAAAATTGTTCGGTTTAAACTGAAATTCGGTTTTATCAGGGTTCGGTTTACCCAGGTTTCACTGTAATAAGGCTGAATGTCAGAGTGGCAAATATAAACACTGCAACACAATCTTTACATTAGACATCTCTCTCGTGAATAAACATGATTTATTTATTTAATGCAAAAAATGTGAAATACTGATTAGTCTGTCAGAGTGTTAGGCCCTGCCCCCTAAGTCATGGTCTAGTAACATTGAATATTCTGCATAACTTACATGTAAAAATATTGCTATTTCACTTTCTACATTTGCATTTAATTATCAAAATAACAAAAAGGTGAGACAAATCTCTGTGTTAATTGATTATTCAAATTATATTTAGGTCCTGTTAGAGACAAATTTAGGAAGATTACAGGTAGAGTTATATAAAGAGATAAAGAAGAATGGTGCATCTAGAAGTTTAAGAGCAGCTGTGTGGAGATTTGCTGACATGGCACATCTGATCAGACCACAGAAAAGCAGGTATGACACAATTTGATTTATTGGTAATGTGTTTTGTAATTTTAGATAAAATCTTATGGACTGTACTGATTATCTGGTTTTCATTTAATTCATATTGTAAATTATCAGCAATTTGTATACTTGCCATTTGATCTTACTGCAAAATATTTTAAAGATTACAGACATGGCTTGATAGTTGAAAATATTAGGCAAAGACTTCATGTATCAATGCAGCAACATCACAGCATAAATTTATGAATGTAATGCACACAACTTTATTCATAAAATCAAGCATCTATCCCAACGTTTAGTACTCCTAAAAAAGAAGTTTTACAAGCTATTTCAATTTATTTTATTTTCTTAGCCGAAAAAAATAAATTCAGTGAAGACAATTTGTGGATAAAAAAAATAATGGCATTTTATTTTCTAATACTGACTTTATCACCTTGAATATCAGCTTCTCATAGTGGGCTCACTTGATATTCTTGCTGATAAAGCCAGTATCAAAAACAAAAATGCCAAAATTCTATATATTATATGAGCACTATAGAAATAATTAGTGTTCACAATTTATCATACAAAACTTATTTGTTTTCTTTCACTCTTCAGCTATGATATTTTTTGTTCTTTTTTTGTTCTTTGATAATGAATTTTGATACCTAACCATACACCCGTGTGTATCTTTTAACTTATCTCTATATTTACAGACCATACATAGTGAACTTATTACCATGTTTGGCAAGGATATGCAAGAGAGAAGATGAAGCTATCCAAGAAACACTGTCAATAGCCATGCAGAAAATCTGTCCTCCATTGATGAGCTTTGCAACAGAATCAGAAGTTAAGGTAAGGTTCATTATTTTACTTACTTGTACATGTTAAATATAAATAAGAAGATGTGGTATGAGTGCTAATGAGACAACTCTCCATCCGAGTCAAAATGTATAAATAGTTTACTATTAAAGGTCAAAGTATAGCCTTTAACATAGAGCCTCGCTTATCTTCTAGTATATAACAAACGAGAAAAAAGAAACACTTATGAACCACATCAACAACTACTGAACAACAGGCTTCTATCTGTCCATATTCCTTCACTTACATGATAAATGTCCATGTACCTGGTAACATGATTTGTGTGTAGTTGTAGTTATCAGAGTTTTCTTGCTTAACTTTTGCTTTGAATGATGTCTCCTATTGCAGATTATTGGTGTAATGGAACTGTTCAATTTTACTTTCAAAGGGAGATAATTAAAATAAATATCCAAAAACCAAACATTATTCTAGTAAAATGATTTTTTTTTCCAAAATAATAGCAACTCATCTATAATAAAATCCTAAAAGAAAATCTTATTTGACAGCATCACATTCAAGCAATATAACATCTTATTACCATGATATTAAATGGTCTTTTGGAGAACTTGCACATTCTTGTTAGTCTTTATATTTTGAATGCATGGAAACTTGTTATACAAGGGTGTCGTGCTGATGACTGTTAACAAATATGCAATAGTGAAGGGTGAATTAAATCCATTACTTGTTTTGATATATATATATTATTGTAGGCCCTCCTGAAAGCTTTTTTACCAAACCTGCCGTCAAACCTTGCATCATGTAGAAGGAATGCTGCGTCTAGTTTAGTATTGATCTGTCGTTATAGTAGGAGTCCAGGCTCTTTCTTTAAATACTTACTAGGAATACTTGTTGGTAAGTTAGTTAGGAAATTTGTGGTATAAAAGCATTTATCATTCGAAATTATATTTTTTCTTCTTTTTGATTTTCATTTAATATTTGAATGGCATATAAAATATAATAAAGTTAAACATTCTAAATATGAGAAGGGTTTTTCTTTCAATATGGTTTTGTTCTGAATCTACTTAGCGTCTTTATTGCAAAATTGAGAAGGGAAACAGAAACATGTCAAAGAGACAACAACACGACAAAAGAGCAAAAAATAGCCCAACTCTGCATCCAAGTCACATGTATAAAAAAGTTAACAATTATAGGTCAAAGTACTATCTTCAACACACAGCCTTGGCTCACACGGAACAGTAAGCTTTGTAAATGCCTCATGAGCAGGTTCCAATCTAACCTATCTGACATGAGCTAGTTAATTTATGTTGTATTTGATGTTACAGATTATGTAATACCAGTCGATGGTGATCAGCCACAATACTTGTTGCTTGGTATTCTACTGTGTCTAAGAACGTTGACTAACCTACCTGACATAAGTAAGACAATTTATGTTATATTTGATTTTACAGATTATGTAATACCAGTCGATGGTGACCAGCCACAATATCTGTTACTAGGTATTCTGTTGTGTCTAAGAACGTTGATCCCCCATTTGTCTGACCCTGCCAATCAAGATCATGGAATGAAGGGAAGTTTTGGGAATACAGCTAAAGATAAAGAGGATACAGGAAACAAAGAACAGCTGATAAAGGTAACATGCTAACGAATACAATGTAATTTTCTATTCAAACTTTTATGGAAAGATTGTAAGTGCATTTACTCAGTTTACACATCAGTTGACAAAATGTTGACATAGGTTTCAAATGTAGTTCTGGCAAATGTTCTGTCAAAGTGTAGACCAATTAAAGAAATTCTTAAGAAACAATCAAATAAAAGGATTTGTAGATATGTACATTATTAAAAAATTGTTGTCAAATCAGAACAGAATATGTGACTTTCTTTTTAAATCAAGCTTAGTGAATGCTTTGTGCAGGTTCTGATTAAAAAGCTTTTCAGTATACACTAAATAAAATGATCTGTTTTTAGTTTAAACAATATTTTATTCAAATAAATTGAATCGAATTGGGCAACAGGCATAGCCTATGTAAGCCCTCTCCACAATGAAAAAATGATCTTTTTAAAGCATGTTTGCATGAATCGGCTGTTTCCAAGTGAGTATATGACTCGATTGACTTTGTGAGTTCTCTAAACCTTATCAACATCCTGAGTATTTAAATAATAAAAATTAGGGTAATTTTAAGAGGTCACTATGATATTTTTTTTATCTCCTACATGTAGGTTTTACAAATATTGGTGTTCATGATGAACCATAAAGACCACAACGTTGTGAATGCTGCTTTAGAAGTATGTCAGCAGTTGTTTAAACATCCCACACCAGTGTTACTCTCCATACTCAACACTAAAGGGAGTATTAAAAAGACAACAGTGTACAAGGTGGATGTCTTATCACAAACAACTGACCTAGGTAAATTGTGCAATTGTTTTATTCAATAGTCATGTTGGGTATTTTTCTAAAATAAAACTTATTTATAGTTGGCTAAAATAAAAGATATTTATAGTTTCTTAAAGATAAAAGTTATTTATAGTTACCCTAAATATTAGTATTTAGTTGACTAATGGCAGTACATGAGATAATATTTCCATGAAATACTAGATTATAACAAAAATAATGTTTATATGGAGGTATTAGCACTGTTGCAGTTCATCATTTAAGGTTTTTATAGATGAATAAAAAGGCTTGCATTTTACAGCCGTGTTAAATCTTTCTTTATAGGAATTGTTTTGATATACACTTAAAACCAAAACAATAAATAAAAACACTGACAAGTATCTAGGAAGAAAGAAAACAAATGTTATGCCATGAATAATGTGGCACAAGAATTACCACACTTAAAAATCAGTCCTTATAAAGCACTTCACTTTTTCAATGATCCCCAGCAACATTAAAAACAATAGTTTAAATAATTTATTGTAAAATAGTGGTACAGACTTTGTCTGTTCAAATAAAAAATCATAATATCTTGTACTTTGTGTTCGAATGATTTCAATACATCTAAACAAAAAAATAATTAAAACAAATTTAGCTATGGGAATAAACAAATTTAACATAAAGTAAGGTTTTGATGTGTCAATTATCGAATCAATATTAAAAAAGCACAAAAAGTAAAGGCAGAGCAACTAATTTAACAGGTTGAACAAAATATTAATTTTATGCTTAGGTCCTGGTTCAAGGCTTCCAAAACGGTCATATATTCCGGTCATTTGTATAATGTCCGATAAAAGTCCGGCTGGGCAAAGCATGAAACGGTCATATACTTTTTAGTTTCAATGCTTTTTCGGTCATTTTTACATAATTTACGATCTTTTTAACCCAACCTTTTGCCTTTTAACATCAACACATTTCCGGTCATAAATGTGACATGATGATTAATTACTATCAAAACAACACCTACTTCAATACTTTCTAATTTTAATCAAGGCTAATTAGTAGTTGAACAGATGAAATCTACCTGTTCAGGTGACAGGTGAACTATGTTCAGTACCGGACATTGTATAAATTGATAGGTTTATTTACAATTATTTTCTTACATTTCAGCGGTTTGTATCTAATTGATTTAGTCCAAAAGATTAAAATTATTAGAAATTAGTTTATCAACATGATTTGATGAAAATTTTTATAAAAAGGTTTTAAATAAAAAATCGTCAGAACTACGTCGTATGAACTAGAACACGTGTGCGCATGTGCACAGGTGAGAAATTAAATAATGCATCCTACATTTCTTTAAAAATGCTAAAATTATCATTGATACCTGTATCTAACGTTCAATTCAAGTATTTTGTTGAAGAAATAACGTGGAAAGAGCTTCTTCTCTCAGTCGTGCTTTGTAAACGTACACGGATATTGCGTATCCGTTTATGGTCCATGTTTTACCATTGTCAAGTCAACATCGGGTTGAAAACGAAAGTAAAGTTTTTGACAATGTCATTTTGCACAAATAAAAAGTCTAAGGCAGATAGGATCACGCTGATGTGCACACTTTGAATGATGCACTGCCAATTTAACAGTAACATCCGAACATCAAATTCATATCATATCAGTAAAGTTTAAAATCGTTTTTTTTTTTAATGTAATGTCAATCATTGGAATGGCCGTCTGATTACCATACTATTGCCTTTTGTGACTAAGTCTTTAGGGATTAAAATCGGGATCAGATATGAAATGTCTGGCTGGCTCAAATATTTTTTGGAAGCCTTGTCCTGGTTAGCATTTTTTCCCAGTAAAATTAGGAAAACTCATTGAAATGATGTTTTTTCTTCTTCATAGGGATGAATGCTGTACCAAGTATGTCTAAATTAGAAGACGACATTTCTGTAGATGATGATACAGACATTTCTGAATCCATAGCAGACGAACTTGTTGACCAATCACATCTCATGACAGAATTTGAAAATGTTTTACCTGACAAGATATTGGATGAAGATGATGGAAAGGCGCAGAAATCCGAGAATGTGAAAATAAATAGTGACAGCAATCAGGTTGTGTTTACTACATCAGACACAGAATATTCTGGTCTTACGATCGGTGATTTGAATGATGACAAATCGGAAAGGTCCAATTTATCACAAATGAGAACTGGTAGTCAGGAGACATTAGATAGTGTCCAGAGTCTTAGTCCAACACATCAAACTCAACCTCAGTTGTCTGTTATACAGGACATGAATGGAAATCCTGAAATCGAAATAGAAGTTTCCTCAGAACAACCAGAAAATAGTTTGAAAGATACAGACATTCCCTTAGATCATATAGGAGCTTTAACCGATGATGAAAAACCTATCGTTTTCTTTGCTAGATATATTTGTCGTAAATTTTTACTAGCTGGACAAAAAGGGGAGATAATTACCGACAGGAAAGTTCGTGTCAGTATCAAATCCTTAGCCTTGGGATGTATCAGTTGTATACTTAACATTTTACCAGAAATCTTCTTCCATAATGTGTTCAAAGATGTAGATACTGGTAAGTGTAGTCAATTTATTTAATATCAACCTTGGTCAAGCGTAACTGACATTCAATATCAACCTTGGTCAAGCGTTACTGACATTTAATATCAACCTTGGTCAAGCGTTACTGACATTTAATATCAACCTTGGTCAAGCGTTACTGACATTTAATATCAACCTTGGTCAAGCGTTACTGACATTTAATATCAACCTTGGTCAAGCGTTACTGACATTTAATATCAACCTTGGTCAAGCGTTACTGACATTTAATATCAACCTTGGTCAAGCGTTACTGACATTTAATATCAACCTTGGTCAAGCGTTACTGACATTTAATATCAACCTTGGTCAAGCGTTACTAACATTTAATATCAACCTTGGTTAAGCGTTACTGACATTTAATATCAACCTTGGTCAAGCGTAACTGACATTTTGTTGGAAGTTGTAAAGGATTTTTTTTTTTAAATCTAGTGAAAAGCAATTTCAGATGATCACAATGCATACTGTCTGTGTATCAATCCTTATGCCAGTCTTTATATTTTGATAGTTTTTAGAACATTCTTGTGACCTTAAAAAAAAATCATGTATTGAAATTTTTGTAGCACCTTTCAATTTGTTCAAAGTCAGACTAATATTGAGTATTGAAAAAATAATATTTCATCAATGAAGGGCTTTAATAGCATTATTTTTATGTCATGACATATAGTGATCACATTTTTTTCCAGAACATTATCAGTTGATACAAGATGTTATGATATATGCTAGTCACCTTGACCCACAGTTGAAGGGCAATGTGACATTGCTGATTGGTAACTTTGTTCGTTCAGCCTTGAAGGCAGCTAAAGGCAACTTTAACAAGTGGACTGTCACTCTTGGTTATGATGTTAAAGGTATGTTCCATAGTTAACCAAAGCCATACAGTTACCTATAATTGCTTATATCCACTTCATTTGAACTTTGGAGGATAGGTGTTTCATTTACAATCATGCCACATCTCCTTATTTTTATATAAGCTATTATTCATTTGATATAGATAAGACGCCACCGGGTGCGGGAATTTCTCGCTACATTGGAGACCTGTTGGTGACCCTTTGCTGTTGTTTTTTATTTGGTCGGGTTGTCTCTTTGACACATTCCCCATTTCCATTCTCAATTTTAAGGTTGTAGGCTGGTCAGGTCTATATGTAGATGAATTGGATGACGATAAAGTTCACTTTTATTTTCATTTTTATGGTTGACTAGATCAAGAATCAAAGTTAAACCACGTTTGAAGGGGTGATAGGCTACATTGAATTTGATTAATATACACAAAATTAAAAAAATTATTGCAAAGATTTTAATATTTTTTTGTGACTTGATTTAATTAAAAAAACACAATATTAAAAAATATAAATGCATGCAATAATTTCTGAATGTAAAGTATGTGAAACTTTGTATGCCTCTACCTCACAAAGGGCATCTAGAATAAATTTAATTAGGGCCCCACCAAAGGCGGGTCACCCTATAGTGATCAGTCTGTCCGTCCGTCCGTCCGTAACACTTTGTGTCCGCTGCATATCTAGAGAACCATTATGATTTCATACTTTATACTTTACATGTTTATTAACCACCACCAGAGGGCGTGTCATGATGTATGTACAACTTCCTAGGTCAAAGGTCAAGGTAAAAAAACTTTGGTTTCAGTTGACAACCCTGTGTCCTGTGGTGAAGATCGTGTCCGCTCTATATCTTGAGAACCGTTATGATTTCAAAGTTTATACTTGACATGTATATGAACCAACACCAGAGGGTGTGTCATAATTTATGAACGACTGCCTAGGGCAAAGTTCAAGGTCAAAAACTTTGATTTCAGTTGACAACCCCATGTCCTATTGTAAAGATTGTGTCCGCTCTATATCTTGAGAACTGTTATCATTTTAAAGTTTATACCTGAAATGTATATAAACCAATATCAGAGGGTATGTCATAATTTATGTACAACTTCCTAGGTCAAAGGTCAAGGTCAAAAACTTTGGTTTCAGTTGACAACCCCATGTCCTATGGTAAAGATCGTGTCCGCTCTATATCTTGAGAACCGTTATCATTTCAAAGTTTATACTTGACATGTATATGAACCAACACCAAAGGGTGTGTCATAATTTATTTGCAACTTCCTAGGTCAAAGGTCAAGTTCAAAAACTTTCGTTTCAGTTGACAACCCCATGTCCTATGGTAAAGATCGTGTCCGCTCTATATCTTGAGAACCGTTTTCATTTCAAAGTTTATACTTGACATGTTTATAAACCAACACCAAAGGGTGTGTCATGATTTATTTACAACTTCCTAGGTCAAAGGTCAAGGTCAAAAACTTTGATTTCAGTTGACAAACCCATGTCCTATGGTAAAGATACAATTTTTTAATGCACATTATTCACAGCGGGGCCCACAGAGATGGCTCCCATCTCAATGATATCTAGTTTAATTTGTTTTTATTTTAATCATTTTGTAGAGGGATAGTGGGCTTTAAGTATTCTAATAATCATAGAAAAGTAAATTTTGTCTGTTATTTGTAGACAGGTACATGTATTCCATTCTTTAATCAAAAGATATATTATATTTTTTCAGCTCTTACAATTTCCACATTGTTAGAAACGATCCTTGGTGTGTTAGATGACAGTTCCTCTGTTGCTGTCAGACTGGCATTATCAGCCTTACAACTATGTATCCATGATCTGTTACTAAGTGTGGATAGTAACATAGGGTTACAAGCTTTGCTTAAGTTACTGGAAATCAGAGAAAATCCATACTGGTTAGTCAAGGTAAGTCTACTCTTAGAAAAGACAAAAAAATTGTACTGATTAATGAAGGTAATATAGAATAAGAAGATGTGGTATGATTGCGAATTAGGCAACTCCCCACCAGAGACGAAATGATTTGGAAGTTCACAAGTCAGATAAGAGAAGAGCAGATTTGTACTAGACAGTCCAGCTAATTCTTCTCTCAGATAACAGAAAATTGATGAACAATAATACCACATGTCTATGGTGATATAGAACGATTGGTTGAATGTTAAATTTTTAATGTACATCAGCAAATATTAGAGAAATAGAAGACTTTTGTTGTATGATGCAATAATGTATTAATTGTTACATAGATATAGGAAGATGTGGTATGAGTGCCAGTGAGACAACTCTCCATCCAAGTAACAATTTATAAAAGTAAACCATAATAGGTCAAGGTACAGCCTTCAAGACAGACCTTTGGCTCACACCAAACAGCACGCTATAAAGGGCCCCAAAAATTACTAGTGTAAAACCATTTAAATGAGAAAACCAACAGTCTAATGTATGTAAAAACGAAAAAAGAAACACTTATGAACCACATAAACAGATAACAACCACTGAACATCAGATTCCTGACTTAGGACAGGTGCAAACAATTGCAGTGGGATTATATGTTTTAATGGTACCAAATCTTCTCCCTTTTCTGAAACAATAGTATAACATCACAACATAGAAAGACACACTATAAAATATCAATTGGAATGACCTAACTCAATCAAAAAACGTAGTAACACATTTTAAACACAATGAATGAAAAAAATTGATCTGTGATACAATTTAAATACATAGGTGATATAAAAAAATAAAGGATGATTAAAGTAAAATTATAAAACGGCTGTGAAATGTTAAACAATTTTAGAAAAACATCAACTATGAAAAATTGTATTGTTTTCTAGGTAGAGATATTAGATTTGATTGGCTCTATCAACTTCAGAGTGGTTACACATCTAGAATCGTGTTGTGATGATGTACAGAAGGGAGACAACCACTACCTAGGAGTAAGTAGTACTAAGTACACATTCTCAATTTTATTTAAGTTAAAACAGAATCAGTTGACGACCCATTGGTGACCTTCTGCTGTTATCTGCTATTTGGTCAGGTTATTGTATCTTTGACATATTCCATATTTCCATTCTCATTTTATCAATCATTAACAAATTACTAGAGGATTTTATCAGTAACAAAAGACTAAAGAAATACCTAAGCAATTCACATTTTTTGGGGGGGTCTGCCATTAAAGAAAATAAATAAGTTTTCCAGTAATTTTCTATCATTAAGTATTTTTATAATATCACATCCTGTCTGCAAAAAAGATAATGACAGAAGGAACAAAGGTAAAATGTAGAAATGCCAATGAAATGTTGTCTTGACTTTGTTGAATATAAAAAGTGATTGTCTTCATAATTCTTGATGATTTTCCATTGATAAATCTAATATTTTGTTTAATTTTTTCTTCAGAAATTAAATTTACAAAAGCGAGTTGTATCAGATATCATCATGGCCTATTTTGGTTCAGATGACATTAGAGTGCGACACAATACTGCACAGACACTTGTCAAGTAAGTTCTTATGAAATAAGAGTATGTCATAATGCTGCACAGACACTTCTGATAGTATTGTCCTGCTATTCAGAGATTTTTTCCTGAGTTTTAAAGATGCCATAACACAGTATTCAGGCTCTGAACATACTCAGAACCAAGTCTAAGATCTAACACTTACATTTAATCTTGGTCTTCATTTATTACAGGATCATATGGAACAACTTAAGTAAGGACATTTTTAGATTGTATTGTATTTAAATTCTGTTATCCAAAAGACTATTGGAAGTCCATAGAATGATTTCTTAATTTTCAACATAATTTTAAATTACTCTGAATTTATACATCTTTGCTGCAGAAGTTTTTGTGCAATCTTGTTTGGAAGTAAAGTAACAACAAAAGCTAAAACATAAACTTTAACTATTTACTTGCTCAATTGGAATATGTCATTATTTTTCAGATTAATTCCCAACCTGTTCTTTCCTGTTGATCATTCCCAACATGATCCTATTATAACAGAATCCAGATTCCAAGTGGAGGGACTGATGTGTCATGTGACAAGAGATAGCAGTCTAGATTTACCTCCCCTTGTTCTGGGTCTAGTCAAACCATACCATGTGATAAATCATGTGCCTGTTCAGTCTGATGTAGAGAGTAATTTATCAAGAGTTGTAATGAACTTACTACATATCCTAAATATGTCAGATTCCAAACAGCTGACTGTAAGTTTACTCAGATGGAAAACGATTTTAGAATATCATAGTTGATACTATAATTCAAAAAGTATTGCGTGCATTTATTATTGCAGTTTTTATACGACCGCAAAAATTTTAATTTTTTGGTCGTATATTGCTATCACGTTGGCGTCGACGTCGTCGTCCTGCGTCGTCGTCGTTGTCATCCGAATACTTTTAGTTTTCGCACTCTAACTTTAGTAAAAGTGAATAGAAATCAATGAAATTATAACACAAGGTTTATGACCACAAAAGGAAGGTTGGGATTGATTTTGGGAGTTTTGGTCCCAACATTTTAGGAATTAGGGGCCAAAAAGGGCCCAAATAAGCATTTTCTTGGTTTTCGCACTATAACTTTAGTTTAAGTGAATAGAAATCTATGAAATTTTGACACAAGGTTTATGACCACAAAAGGACGGTTGGGATTGTCTTTGGGAGTTTTGGTTCTAACAGTTGAGGAATTAAGGGCCAAAAAAGGGCCCAAATTAGCATTATTCTTGGTTTTCGCACAATAACTTTAGTATAAGTAAATAGAAATCAATGAAATTTAAACACAAGGTTTATGACCACAAAAGGAAGGTTGGGATTGATTTTTGGAGTTGATGTCACAACAGTTTATGAATTAGGGGCCAAAAAGGGGCCCAAATAAGCATTATTTTCGGTTTTTGCACCATAACTTTAGTATAAATAAATAGAAATCTATGAAATTTAAACACAAGGTTTATGACCATAAAAGGAAGGTTGGGTTTGATTTTGGGAGTTTTGGTCCCAACAGTTTAGGAATAAGGGGCCCAAAGGGTCCAAAATTGAACTTTGTGTGATTTCATCAAAAATTAAATAATTGGGGTTCTTTGATATGCCGAATCTAACTATGTATGTAGATTCTTAATTTTTGGTCCCGTTTTCAAATTGGTCTACATTAAGGTCCAAAGGGTCCAAAATTAAACTTAGTTTGATTTTAACAAAAATTGAATCCTTGGGGTTCTTTGATATGCTGAATTTAAAAATGTACTTAGATTTTTAATTATTGGCCTAGTTTTCAAGTTGGTCCAAATGGGGGTCCAAAATTAAACTTTGTTTGATTTCATCAAAAATTGAATAAATGGGTTCTTTGATATGCCAAATCTATCTGTATGTAGATTCTTAATTTTTGGTCCAGTTTTCAAATTGGTCTACATTAAGGTCCAAAGGGTCCAAAATTAAACTAAGTTTGATTTTAACAAAAATTAAATTCTTGGGCTTAATTGATATGCTTTATCTAAACATGTACTTTGATTTTTGATTATGGGTCCAGTTTTCAAGTTGGTCCAAATCAGGATTCCATATCAAGTATTGTGCAATAGCAAGAAATTTTCAATTGCACAGTATTGCACAATAGCAAGAAATATCTAATTGCACACAATTAATTTTCAATTGGAGTTATCTTTCTTTGTATAGAATAGTAGTTGATAATATATGTTGGAAATTTGCCAGACATGACTATGATGTCATTTTCTATTTTTATTTGCCAATAACTTTATGTAAATAACTTCATTGGAAATTTGCCAATATAAAATGTTGCTGATGAAGCTTTTTTTCCTTATCTTATCTAAAATGTTTTTAGATAATGTATGTTGGACATTTGCCAGACATGACTATGATGTCATTTTCTATTTTTATTTGCCAATAATTTTATGTAAATAACTTCATTTGAAATTTGCCAATATAAAATGTTGCTGATGAAGTTTTTTTTTCCTTATCTTATCTAAAATATTTATAGATAATATATGTTGGAAATTTGCCAGACATGACTATGATGTCATTTTCTATTTTTATTTGCCAATAACTTTATGTAAATAACTTCATTGGAAATTTGCCAATATAAAATGTTGCTGATGAAGCTTTTTTTCCTTATCTTTTCTAAAATGTTTTTAGATAATGTATGTTGGAAATTTGCCAGACATGACTATCATGTCATTTTCTATTTTTATAATTTTCTGATGTATTTAAATGAGTGTTTATGGTTGCAAAGTCCATTTAAAATTTGAATTGAGATGATGATGATGGAGTGGCTTGACATTTGTTTTGTGTAAAAAACCCATATAATGTCAAAAATTTGATCACAATCCAAATTCAGAGCTGTATCACGCTTAAATGTTTTGTCCATACCTGCCCCAACTGTTCAGGGATCGACCTCTGCGGTCGTATAAAGCTGCGCCCTACAGAGCACCTGGTTGAAAAATGGACAAAAAAGTTAGTTCAATTATTGTTATTTCAGGAAAATCTGTATATCAGATAAAAGTATGTGAGAATTTATTATTGCAATAATCACCAAGCTGCATTATTCACTTTAATAAAAAAAACCTCTCAAAAATTTCTGAATTTACAGTAGTTTTTCTTCATGCCTTTCCAGTCTCTTTCTGATCGTAGAGACATTTAAACAAATTTTAGAAAAATACAAAGGACCCAATTTGTTTAAATTTTTGTGTAAAACTATTGTTGACTAGACTACCATTTTCATTGATTTTGCATTAACGATTTTTTGGTTTTGGGCACAGAGAACCATTTAAATTTGTGGTTTACTGATACCTTTAACCACAAGAAGCACAAAAAAGTAATATCCCACCAATAATAACAAATTAAGAAACCATTTTTATATGACTACCTGATACTACCAATGCTATTCTACCTAAGCAAGCAGTAAAGGAACAAAATATCTCTGTAATATTGTGCTTAGTTTGTATTTATTTTTTCCTGTATTGTAGTATGGGTGTTGTCATGCCTTATGTCTACTATCTGAGACCTACCCAGCAACAGTCTACTGCCACTCATGGTGTTGTGGTCCACCTACACCATTGGTACCTAAAGATAGTACAGCCAAACAAACTGGTAAACGTCCTCCATCAAGGTCATTAAGTTCATGCAGGTTAGTGATTGTAATTTCAACCATCAAGTTTTTTTGCACTCACCATTGTAGTAGTTTAAGAGATAATGGATTAACAAGATAACTTTCTTAAAAAAAAAAAACCCAAAATTTTTTTACCAAGATGAGTAACTCTATCCTGACTTCTGCCATTTATGTTAATTTGTTTTACCTACACAACTAGTACTTATAATAAGTCATTGACAAACCTGACAACGTTCTCGATCAAGTTCATTTTTGAATAAAATTAGATTTTGAGTACATGTTAAATTACACAAATAACCGAAGGACATTTAGAGGTCAACACAGTCTTTAACTATAGATAGATGTCTATACAATATCTCAAGCTGTATTGAAATAATTCAGAGTATAAAAAAGTAGTGAATAAACTCAACAGAAACAGTCATTAAATATCTTGCATAAATGCTTAGGCCTCCAAATAACCAAAAAATATTAAGATATGAGATAAGCCAATCACTGACAAACAGTCATGGGGTATAATCTTGGTGAATCCATGATATCTCGGCCTATAACAAAATCGGACTATAACAAACTCGGCCTATAACATAATCGGCCTCCCAAAATCGGACTATAACAAACTCTGACTACTAGAAGAATATAAGTATAATGTTGGTTGTTGTTGTTATTTGAAATTAATTTTCAATTCTTAATTTAAAATGAATTGTTTTCTAAAATTAATTAAATAATTTATTTTTGAACATTTTTGAAGGGGATAAAAAAATAACAAGATACATATACAAAGTACAAAAACTTCTTTTTAATACTGATACTAGAACACACCCGTGAAATTCACCACTGATTTGTCTTTTAAGTATTATTATTTGTAATAATGTTCTTCCAATTCTTGAACCAATGCATACAAACATCATAAACTTAGTCTTCTGTGCACGAATTTATCATTTTTTTGTGTAAATTTCGTATAATTGTTATTTTTTTTTCAATTGGTCAGTGTTGTTGTGAAAATATGACAGGTAATTAAGGTTCGTGTTTTGAAGCCGAAGTTAAACGATTGTCACCTGTTTGTCAACAATCGACCAAAAATAAACAAAAAAGCATGTAAATTGAGCATGTGTTAAACATGTAAATTCAGATAATAGTTTATTTTAAGAACATCCATGAGTATTGTGATCACCGGATTTTTACGAGATGGGTCATACTGAGGTCACTTTGCATATGGAAAATATGTCGGGGGGAATTGCTTCCTGGAAGGAAGCAATTAAAATAAAGTAAAATTCTTCTAAATATGAATAAATTAAAGAATTTTCTTCAGAAAAAAGTATATGTACATAAGTTTTAAAATGACAACTATCCATTGAGTTATAAAAAAACGTATGCATTATTTTTTTTGATATGAGGTGACTTTAATAAAGATCATAAAGCACATTTTAAACTCGAAGGCATTTTGTCATCATCTCAGATTGAAAGCATGCAGATATAAATGGTCATTGTCAAAGCACACTTATTAAAGCATACATAGCACATTTAAAACACACACATATCACATACAAAACATACATAGCACATTTAAAACACACACATATCACATACAAAACATACATAGCACATTTAAAACACACACATATCACATACAAAACATACATAGCACATTTAAAACACACACATATCACATACAAAACATACATAGCACATTTAAAACACACACATATCACATACAAAACATACATAGCACATACAGACTTCTAAGTCATATCTGAGGTAACATGCAAACATGAATGGTGTTGTAATTTAAAGGCAAAAGCACGAGTATAAACATAGGCAGGATTAATTAACAGCTATAGTCATTTGGATTTTTTTTTTCATGATATTTTATATTTATGTATAATACATGTTTGCCTCGGCTTGCCTTTCTAAGAACAGTGTATCTGTTTGATGTGACCATTTGAATATTATTACCTTTCAATTGCTGAATCCATTAATAAAGAACTACAGATTAGTGAAATTGTTAAGAAGCCATTTACTGTCAATCAAATTTCTCTTTGTTTATATACTAATCATAAACACCAAGGATTAAACGCAATAAAAACACAAACACACGCCAATCATTAAATATCTTTTGTCAATAAACATAATGAATCACAATAATATTTCAAATAGAAGTTAATTATCCTCATTTAAACCAAGGAATTGTATATTTAAATATACAATTCCTTGTTTAAACATATCAATTCAACTCATATATCAAATATTAAATACATTTCTATATATGGTCTTTTTTTTCGAAAATATTCATTATAATCTCATAAATTCGTATATAATTTTTAATATACATTTTATAAAGTTTTTTTTATTAAAGTAAAAAAATAACAATCTACTTATCGTAGTCCGAGTCTGTTCAATATATTTCTGCATATAAATAATGGAAGGCCGAGTTTGTTATAGTCCGAGTTTGTTATAGTCCGATTTTGTTATAGGCCGATTTTGTTTTAGTCCGAGTTATCCAGCAGCGATCTTGATCAGTAATTGTTACCAGCTTTTATTGATTACACTTTGCAATATCTGATTATATGTAATCGTAATTTAATCCATTACCATGTAAAATACAAGTGTAATTATTATTTAAATTTCATTGTTATTGTAATGTAATCTATTACATTTAAAAGTTCCCATTCCTACTGACAAAGTTCCTAGCTTTAGACATACACAGATTTTTGTGTCAGGGTAAAACTTATGGTGATTTAACTCCTTATTTCTATTCTTGATGTTATATTGAAATAACCTAAAATATGGAGGATATAGCCACTCGATCAGGTTGACCATTGGTTTGCCTTTGTTGATAAATTCATACTCAGACTATATTATTTATTTGCAGTACCCATAGTATAGATGAGATGACCACAGGGTCTGGTGGTGGACTTTTGACCATTGTCCTGTCCTTGCTTACCTCACACATGGTCAGTCTGGACATTAAAGCTCATAGTGATGCTCTGAAGCTGGCAGGAAATCTAGTAGCTGGTTTGTAAACATTCTAGTCCAGATTATTCAACGGACATGTAAATCCACCCTCCAAATATATTCCTTTATGTCAATGCTGTTCATAGTTTGAAATTGCTTTTGATATATGTTGGACCAATTTCCAAAAAAAGGATTCTATATATTTATACAATACATTTCCTCAATAAGATATATAAAGATAATTCTGTTTTCATATGGATGACAATGCATATTGTTTAAGATTTACCAAACAGCATTGTATTGTAAAAAATGTAGAAACATGATGTAAAATATGATCTTAGTTACTTTTAATTTAATATTCAAAAAATTAGAATTTGACAGTATAGAAGAATGACAGTCAATCAAGAGGAATTTTCTGACAAAAATTATCGAATAATACATAGATTTATAGTTGAAATGTTAACATTAATCAAAAAGTTGTAAAATTTACTCAGTATCCTTTATATTTAAAGTAACATATTGATTTGGAAAGATATTATCAATATAAAATCTTTTTGGGAATTCAAGCAAAAATCAATCAGTTAATCAATCAAACACTATTTATTCAGGAGCCACATATAAGTCCTTAAAAGTTATAGATGATAGTCATCATACAGAAGAACATCCTGAAACTAAATGGGCAGCAATCTCTGACAGAGTACTGGTTCCACTGATAGATCAACTGTTTACTCATATAGCAAGGTCAGTTATTTCATACCTGGTATTCTGTTTGATAGAATCATGGTTTCTTTGATTTCAGATGTTTTCTTTAACACACTCTATTACTGTCTATCAGAATTGATGATGAAATAGGTAAAACTGATTATATTCATATGTACATGATTGAAATGTCAATTGGAACAAAACACAAATATCTGCTGCTTGATAGCAAAATCAATAGTATCAATTGCAATAAGGAACAGCTTTTGTATTGTATCTGCTGTAGTCAAAGGCAGAAATATGATGTGTTTTATATCAATATTTATTGGTATAACAAGAACTTTAACCTAGAAAATGTAATGTTCAAGTTGATGTGTAATATTATTAAAATCACTTGATCTTCATTTTATGTCGACAGAATAATCAAGAATCTTTAGCAACCGCTGAATTCTGTATTCTTTATAAAAAGACTTTAAAAGTATAGTAAATATTAGAGTTTTTTAAATCTTTGATGACAGAAGGATATGTAGAGTAAATGAGACAGCAACCCAACAATTCAAACCAAGTTATATCTTAAGTTCAATATGTTAACTTTAACAATAAACATGTATTTGCAATATTTCAAGCACTTAATTTGAGGATTTTTTTTTTAACTGAAAAACATAGACTATCAATGATCTGCCGTCAACACCAAATCCAGTTAATGTATATTTTGACTAATTAGAATATAATTGGCAATGCTTTTTTTCAGGTTGCTGAACATATTTACTCATGTAATAGAAGAAAATGTGCCTGGTCCTCCACAGATGAAACCAACCTTACCCTCTTTACCAAATGCTCCTTCTTTGAGTCCAATTAAACGTAAATCTAAGGTAGAGAACTCACCAGGTGGCACCACTACTACGCCAGATAAATCAACACCTCAGAAACAAACCAAAGGTACAATGTACATGTATATAAATATAATAAGTGAGAAATGTGTTGAGATGCACATTTAGTCAATAAATCAATTAGATCTTCTAATTCATGTTCAAAATTGAATTTATAACATACAATGTGAGCCATTGAAGAAAGAATAAAGTAAATTAGTTGAAAATTGTGTACTCAATGTAAAGTATTTCTTATTGCATGTTTTTTTTTTAAACCTGAAAAAGTTAATGTAAAGACTATTTACTGCATAAAAAAATTATAACTCAAAACTTTAATTTGTTGTAGGTCTGTTATGTTTTCCCATTTTAATAGGAACATGTTATTGAGAATTTTACACATACACATGTACATATAAAAAAGCAAGTATCTGCATAAAAAAACCCTCATCATTGTTGTAAATAATTTTGTTTTTATTACAGAAAAAGATAAAGAACCAGATAAAGAAAAGAATAAGAAAGATGCAATTGGATTATTTTATAATACTCCTCATTATATGAAATTATATGAAGTGTTCAAGGGAGCTTACTCAAATTATCAGGTAAATATTCTTTCTTTAAAATGGTGTTTTGTGTAGACTTTTTGAATAGCTTTTACTTTTCAGACAACAGTATCAGGGTCATCAGCATCAAATGTTAAGTTATCTGATTGGGCCATTCTAGAATAAGTACTCTGATACAATATTGGTATCCACTCTCATATACATTGTACATCCAGTTATATGACAGATTTTAAAATTAATTTACTGTTATGATTTAAATGCAAAGTACAAAGTGTCCACTGTTGCATTGTTTGAATTATAGGTATTAAAAGTACTGATTTTTTAGTATTAAAAAACTACAAGTAGATGCAATTTGTACATATTTATACAGTTTAAAAATAGAGGCCAAAAATATCAAAGGCATTTTAACTCATAAGTCCAAAAGAAACTGACAAACCCATGACTCGAAAATGGAAAAAATAAAAAGACAGACAACAGTTCACAAAACACAACATAGAAAACTGAAGACTGAGCCACGCAAATATTTGAATTTTTTATCTGGAGCCTTCTGTATTGTTTGAAGAATTCTTGCTGGGTTGACAGATCTTATGATGAGTAAAGCTCACTTTGTTTAGTGCATCGACAGTGTTTATGTTACATAATCATTTCTAAACTTCTCTTTCATAGCGATCCTTAGACCTGAGTTCTACAGACAAGTTTTGTACAATATTAAAGACAGCATTAGATGTATTGTCCCAGATTTTAGAAATATCGACGATATCAGATATAGGGAAGTCTACAGAGGAGTTCTTAGGATACTTGAGAGTGACTGTTTCTCTGGAGCCTACCGTCTCCATCCTTTGTGTACAACAGGTATAGTTCTTTTCATATTAATTGGAAACACATGACCAAATGTAAGATTTGCAAAACTAGAACAGAGATTAAGCTGTTGCTTATTTAGTTATACTAAAATTCAATAACTCAAAAGGAGGAAGGAATATTACTAAAAAACAAAGTCTGATTTAGTGCTTATATCTAGCAGAGAGATTGAAAATCTATATCTAAACCATTTATCATACAATTGTCCTAAATTTGGTTTCTCAAACTTTAAAATTCAATAAGCTATCTCATTCTAAGGCCGTGTTAAATAAAATTTCTGGTTTATGGACAATGACTTTTGAACAACTTGATGAAGGTAGAAAGGTATAATTTGTACTTTATTTTCAAAATGACTTTAGTCTTGTATTTTATGTTTCCATAGTATACACACGTGCTATTTTAAATAGTAAAATAATGTAATGGGAAAAAAAGAAATTTTAGTTTGTCTAACTATATTTGGTACTACATGTCACACTCTCATACAATTTCTTTTATCTATTAACCTAATGATATTAACATTGAATTAGATTTGTCTGTCTTTTTTTACCATTGTTTTCTCTCTTCTGTGTTGCAGATGCTAAAAGGCTTATTCGGAACAAACATAGTAAGTCAGTGGGAACCTCAGCAACTACCAAACATTTCACATAAACCTGGAAAGGCCACAAGACTGACAGGGAATGTCAAACCTGGACTGTACCATTACTGTTTCACTCAACCATATGCTCATTTTACTCAGTCATTAGCAGGAGCAACATTTAAAGCTACCTCTCAGGCAGAGCCAGAGGATTCATTAAGGTAATAAAATGGCCTAAAGTCCTCTAAGTTTTGCTCATTTTAAAACTTGATTTACTCAACTGTTTGCTTGATGTGATTATTAAAATTTACGGGACAGGGTAAAACCTGAAGCTAAATGTGACATTCAACGTATCACAACTAATAGTATTTCATTTAATCAATAACAAAAAAACTATAATCAGTTTTTTTGTGATATACAAATTTTATTCAGCACATCACTTACAGAGTAACTTTTCAACTATTAATTTTAAATACCATATCACTTGTTTTTGTTGGAGAATGGACATTTTTTTGTATTGATTTTTTTTTCTCACAAAATTATGCATGATGGAGGAGCCACATTGATAAATTTGTCGCGGGACATTTGCATGATATTAGAGCAGATTTTACTATATAGTAGCAGTTTACAAAATATGTCATTAAGCTCCCCAGTTTAATATTTTTTAGAATAATCTAAATCTGTTGTTTTAATATATTATAGTAGTTTGAACTGGATTCGAAAATGTGTGGAGAGAAAGATACCAGCCATTTTGAAGCCGAGCAGTAAAACAGATAAGGTAGACATGTTATGCATTGTTTATTTGTTTGTTGCATGATCTAAATCTATAAAATCTTCAATTGAATTGAGTAGTTCATCAATTCCATACATTGCTTGAAATATAAAAATAAGAAGAAATTGTCAATCAATATCAGTGTAATGCATAAAAGAAAACTGTTGAGGGTAAACAAACTGTTTTTGAAGATCTGATAATGTTTGCCACATTTTTTTTATCTAAACAAACTACTGCGGTTTGTGCTGTCTCATGAACTTTCAATAAACCATTAAATGCTTATTTTCCCTTTTTTTTCAGTCAGCCATAGCAGCATATATTCGTCTGTTTGAACCTTTAGTGATAAAGGCCCTGAAACAGTACACAGTGACTAGTGTGGTACCACTACAAAGACAAGTGTTGGACCTCCTCTCACAGCTGATACAACTGAGGGTCAACTATTGTTTATTGGATTCAGACCAGGTCTTCATAGGCTTTATCATCAAACAGTTTGAGTTCATAGAGGAGGGACAGATCAGGTAGATAATACAGATAAAATGTATTCAACAAATAGTGCATACATAAAATGCAGTTTTAAAATATAGGATTTCCAGCTGGAACTTTTATACTATGTTGATTGTTTTACGTATACTTAAAGTGTGCATATTGTTAGAACTATGATTGTTTTAAAGCTCGACTAGCCAGTATTTTTACCCTCAGTTTTTGCAAAAAAAAGCTGATACTTTAGATGTTTTCATTTTGTTTCACACTTGGTTCTACTTTCCATTTGAGAGATTCAGAAGAACTTATACCTAATATATTTAACTTCTTGTTTTACACTTGTTTCTACCGTCTCTCTCAGGTATTCAGAAGATTTACATGTAATACCTAGCATATTTAACTTCCTGGTTATGTTGTTTACTCTTTATTCTACTTTCTATTTCAGAGATTCAGAGGTTCTAATACCTAACATATTTAACTTCCTGGTTATGTTGTTTACTCTTGGTTCTACTTTCTATTTCAGAGATTCAGAAGATCTGATACCTAATATATTTAACTTCCTGGTTATGTTGTCCTATGAGAAATTCCACAGTAAATCAGTGATAATGATGCCTAAGATTATACAGTTATGTGATGGGATAATGGCCAGTGGACTGGATCCTGTTACACATGGTAAATATTGCCATTGTTGTCAAATGTGATATTTTTATTCTTTGCAATTACAATATAAGACACATAAAAACTGCAGAATTAAAAAATACATTATCCAGTTTTGGAAAAATGTATCCAGTTTTTGGAAAAATGAAGTCTTTTGTAACAGTTATGTTGTTATCTACATCCATCTAAAATGGACAAAAAAGTAAACCAGAAAAATGGACCATAAAACAACCCCAAAAAATGAATCAAAAAGCAATAGACTGAATAATTTGAATTTTGATAACTTTGTCCTTGTTTGGCTTCAAAAACTCCACAAACAATATTTATTTGATTTCAGTGCTAAAATATGAAACCAATTTATCATACAGTGTTGATATACAAGGTTTAGCAGACTTCTAACTGTACATGAACACATAAATATTTTTAATGTTTTTTTTCAAAATTTAAGTTATTTGACACAAAAGTTTACAAACTTTTGACTTCTGTAAGGCAATAAAATTTAGTTTTTGTGAATTTTTTTATAAAACAACATTTTGAAAATCATATTTACAGGTCACTTAGAATTGATCCATCATTTCATGAAAAACAATAACAGCATTGAATGTTTTTTGCCAGGCAACACATCTCATATCAAACTTGGTTATTTCAGCTATTCCTGCCTTGAAGCCCATTGTATATGATTTGTTCTTGTTACGAGGAGTGAACAAGGCTGACATTAGTAAAGATTTAGAAACACAGAGAGAAGTTATAGTGTCCATGTTACTCAGACTCATCCAATACTATCAGGTAAGGGTTTGGGATATTTTAGAGACCTTAGTGGCTAAGCGGTCAAGGTAGTTGAACTAAAGCATCATTAACCTGTTAACACTGGGATTTTTGGTTTTAAACCCACACTTAGCAAGTGTGCTTGACTCCAATCTTAATTGATTAGGATTGTGGATTTTCCTTCCAAAAGTCTGTGGTTCTCTCTGGGCACTTTGGCTTCCTCCATCTTTAAAAACTGACTGCCAAAAAATAGCACAATAGGTCGTGTTTAACACCAATCAATCTAACCATGGGACATTTCATGGTAGTTTACTTTGTTAAAAGTTCACAAAATTCTAAGAAAAATTCAAAGAAAAATTCTAAAACACAGTTATGTTGCAAAACTAATTAAACAAAACATGTTTAATCAGTAATTTTCTTTTAATAAAATTGTGACAAACTGGTAATAATGATTTTTTTTGTATTAAGGAATTAATTCTTTCACTTCAAATGAAAGAAGGGGACACTTTGGGTATATGGAACTTTAGGGAAACATCAAATAAAACAAGAAATCATTAAGTCTCTGTTTAAATATATATAATCCATTTAATATATCAGAATAAGGAAATAAATTATTTTAAAGATACAGACCACTGCTCCAACAAAACAAGACAAAAAATGCTTTTTACATATATTGGGGAAAATAAATCAGATAATAAATACATGAATGAACATATTTTGTAGACTTTAGACATCCTAGTCATTGTATTACAACAAAGTCATAAAGAGAGTGAGGAGAGATGGAAACGATTGTCTAGACAGATTACAGATGTTATATTACCCTCTCTAGCTAGACAACAGGTTAGTTTGGAGAAGTTGATAGTAGGGTCTGCGAAGACAGGTAAGAAAGACGGATGACATGTGTTGAAACTGTTTAACTGTTTTAACTGATATTCAAAATACACTCAGATGCAAATTTCCTACCAAGTAAACATAATGTCAGCATTGATAGCATACATTGGGGGAAAAGATAATCAACTAAAATTACTGGTGTTTTACACAAGCCTGCCCAGGAAAGTGCCCTCCCTGGTTCATTTTGAATCAAATGTGAAAAAAAAGAGACGTCTATATTGGCACAAACTGAAAAACAGTAAAAAAAATACACTAGCAGTAGATGATAAGTGTGTGTGTATTGCGATGGTCACATGACCCTGTATAACTCTGATTATTAGCCTGATTTCATGGACATCAAATGACATGTTTTTCAGATAAACATGGATAATGCTGCTTCTTTAGATGTATTACACAGATTGTTTGAATCCCTGGCTCCTATTGTATTCAGACCAGTAGATATATTGCTGAAGACATTGTTACAAACCCCTGATAACTTGGTGAGTAAAATAATATCAAGGGAGATAACCGAGATACACAAACTAGCTGCACTGTTAAAATCCTGTGTGCATTACAGTTGGTAGTCCAGATTAATGGCAGAAATTGATATACTATAAATGTTTTTCAATAGATTTATTGTCAGAACATGTCATACATTATCATTTTTTCAATCAAAATAACAAAAACAAAATAGCACTATAAATAAAGCAGAGGTCACTTCCACACTGGTTCATATCTTCCCATGATGCATTGTTTTTTTCATAAAACATTTGGTAACATTGTTTAAGACTCTGCAGTATCTGAAAGGATGTAATTTGCAATAACTGTTTATGATTTGATACTAGTCTACCAACTCCATGATTTTTTCATAAAATATACTTGGAAGTTCGTATGTCTTGTTACCATGGTAATGTTATCCTTCCTTGTAGCTGTGATCCTCACTGTGTACTGAATATATTTCAGTTCTCCATATCTTTCATATGCACTTTTCAAGGGCTTGGATGCCCTTTGCTATTCACTTTTCCAGGGCATGGATGCCATGTATTGGTTGTACATCTGAGTTTACTGTTTTGTTCAGTTGAATGTTCCCTGTTCCAACTGTTCCTTTCTCCATTTAATTCTTCTGTTTTGGAACCAGACTTTAACTTGTAATACAGTCAGGTTGAGGGATGCTGCAAATTCAATTCTGAAATAAAAGAGAAAATTTTAGTATGATTTATACCTTGGATTTATGTCAAGTGGTATTTATCAATGTTTATGAACTTCCATGTTCCACACTTACAAAAGCTCTGGAGTTAAACAATGTAAATCCTCATAATGATTTTCATGCAAAAATTTTTAATTTGATCATTTACTTGCAATCATTATTAAGCATAATTTGATTAAGAAAGCTACATACTTAGATGCAGAAAATTATTTTAAGTTTCAGCTATTAGGCATCAAGATTTCTTGAATGTGTAGGGAATTGTTTGTTGTAAAAAAAAAAGATTGGAAAAGAAGAAATAGGAGGAGATAAGTTATTCAAATAATCTATGAGCTAATAAACAAATATAGACTAACCTTTCCACTCCCACTAGGTATTGCTGTTTGGTGAATTCCATTTCCAGAGCATGTAACTGAACTGCTGTAAATGCTGTTCTGTTTCTCTTTCCTTTAGCTGACTTTCCTCCTGTGTGTTGTTGGGTTTCTACAATAATGATACAGTTGTAAAGATTTTGTTATGTTTTTTTATTGGGGGAATGGGTTTTATTTTTGTTAATGTTGTTTATTAAATGATAACTTTTTCTTTGAAATCATGTCAGTTTAATCATGATTACATTTTACTCAAAATTATTAACATAAGATGATACATATTAAAGGAGATGTAGAGTATATGTCCATGTGACCTCAACATTTTCTTTGTTTATTTTACAAGGCTGTTTAAGCATGTTTTTTTGTTTCTTTTATGCTGACTCATATTTAATTAGTATATGAAATATAGATCACTTACCTGATAGAAAGGGTACTGGTAGTTGTGAATTAGTTTTATCAGGTGTTGTCAGATTTTGTCTTGATGACAAATATGGGTGTGGTCTATCATGTCGTCTGCTGACAGAAGACATGACTTTCCTACCTCCAAAACAGGAAACATAACCTTGATCATTTGGACTGAAATATCCTTCTGATGATAATAAACTGGTATTCTTTGACTCTGGTGTAGATAAATTGCTGTTGTTCATGTCGTTGCATCTCTTAAGTGAGTTGACAGGAGTCTTGTACATACATTTCAGTCCTGCAGGTGTTCCTTGACCTTCATTTGTCATTGGACTGTAACATTCCTCAGGTCTGAAAAGTCCACCAGTCATCATTGGACTGAAGTATGGTGCAGCAGGCAGAAAGTTTTTGTAAGGAAGCATGTGACTTTCAGATCCATCTTCAGTTTTCAAGGGCAGATAACTGTTTGTATGGCTTCTTATTGTTACTTTGTTGTCTGCTATCCTCATCCTTGGCTCTTGTTTTATTGATGTACTTTGTGTCTTCACAGGTGAAATATTTCCAAAGCCGAGCAGATCTTTAGATATTTGATTACAACCAGAATACTGTTGTTGTATCTTGATTTTCTTATTTTCCTGTTCTCCTCCCAACAGAGCATCAATAGTAAATGCCTTGGCCTTGTCACTCAATGGTTGATGTTTAGCTATACTTTTATAAACATGTGGATAACTTGCAAATCCAGGTAGACTGTGATGAGATTCGTAGATGAATCCAGGAAAACCTCCATTGAAGAAAGGAGTAGATTGGTTTGAATATTCCATCTTAATGTTTGTCTTAAAACACTACTTATGATTATCAGTGATGATATTGAAGTAGAAAATGTTTGTACTGTCATTCTGAAAGTTGTCATATTTATATTAGTTTGGAGTAATAATCTGATGACCAGTAATTAAAGAATAATTACATTGTAACAGGATTTTGAATTAATAAATCAATTTGATTGGTCAATGAGGTGCAGTAATTATTTTCCAATAGTCAGATGATATGTATAGGTGTTAATACAGTATTGGTCAATTAACTAAAGAAAAACACTGCCTGAAGCAGTTTTTTTACTATTCATATTTTAATTTTACATATGAAATGAACAAAATAGTTTATAAAATATTAAAAATTGCAAGTTTATTAGAAAAAAAACCACTCAAATTCAAAAAAAATTAGTATGAAAAAGAAAGTTGTTTAACAGCAAAGAAATAAAAAAAAAATTAGTCTAGTATTTTACTGATTACTGTTAAAAATTAAAAGTGCACATATGTTTTTTGGTGTTATTTTATTTCATTTTAACTGTGAATAGTACTTGTTCAGTGAGTGTGTTTGTTTTCAATATTTCAAATCTTTATTCAAAGAATAATAGTATTAAATTCATTTTGAAAATTTTAATAATTTATACAAATTGGAAATAAAGTTTCTTTGACATTTGTGATGATTAAGAGGTTGAAAGTAGCGAAAAAATTCAGATTTAGGAATATTTAAAATAGGTACTATTGCTTTTGTGTACATCTTTTGATGTCAGAATTGTTTATGAATTTAAAATAGGTATAAGAAGATGCATAAGTTGGGGAATGTTGATATGTTTGACAGTTTTGTTGAGAATTCAATTTGCTTTAATTGTTTTTCATTTATTACATAATATGAATATAATAAATTATTTGTAGAATTAAACGTTCAAAATTCAGACATTTGGAAGTGGTTTCAGGGGTTTTAAGAGCCTGTGTCTTCTGAATTTTAGTAAAATTTATATAATATTTGATTATCTCCCTTATTTGGATTGAAAATTTTTGCATTGAAAAAAAAGAGGCATAATTAGAATTTTTTATTGGCTTGTTCAAAATCAAATATAAACCACTGTTGACTTTAAAGATTGATTTTTTTTACCACTAGGCAATTTGCAAGCAAAGTCATATTTTTTCTCTAGAAAACAGAAAGCATCTGAACAAATCATTGTGATATATACTCAAAGACAAATTACAATGTGTATAGTGGGAAAACAGAATGGAACACAAGGGTGTGTGTATTGGGGGTGGGGGAGGGGAAGAAATAACACACATTTTGGACTTTTTTAACAATTTGTGAAAATGAATATGTTGTTAAAATTTCAAAATATGACTTTTGAATTGTTTTGATAATTAACATTTTTGTAATATGGTTACTTTGTGTGATGTTTATACAAGCATGATTAGAAATGATAATAATATATAATTATTTTCCCATTCCATAACCTGTAGGAAAAATGATTAACTAGTATTAAATTTCACACATGATAAAACAAAAAAGATTGAAGCTGTAGAAATGTAACACTTTATTAGTGGAATAATTACATGTAATTACATGTGTTGTACACTTTATTAGTGAGATAATTGTTTGTAATTATAACAGATAAAATCATTGTTTTACACTAGTTTCAATGTCCTCCTTTCCTGTCTGTCTTCAGGCTTTTCTTGTACATTTATTTAATCTCTGATCATGAAAGTTAGAGTATGGAGTCAAATAGACCAAAATTCAGGACTGAATATCCAAACTGTAAATTATAAGAGCACTAAAAAAATTGCTGCATTAGAAACATTATATATGAGATTTAAAGAAAAAAAAATCAAAACCATGCAATATTTTATTTTAACATCGCCCATAAAATCTGTATTGGTTTCTCCGATCGGTAAAAATGTCAAGCACAAAGAGATTCAGATTTATTTTGTACAAAGGGTTCTTTAATTTGGTCATACTCGATCAAAAACTTATACATGCTAGGTGAATAACATTATGCTTTTCTCATTCAAAAAAATATATGGAATGAATTTTATAAAATATCAAATAATTCCATATTTTACAAATGATATTAAAACAAAAAAAGATAAAGCTGTAGAAATGTAACACTTTATTAGTGGGATGATTACATGTAATTACATGTGTATAATAGATGAAATCATTGTTTAACAGTATATTAGTGGAATAATTACATGTAATTACATGTGTTGTACACTTTATTAGTGAGATAATTGTTTGTAATTATAACAGATAAAATCATTGTTTTACACTAGTTTCAATGTCCTCCTTTCCTGACCGTCTTCAGGCTTTTCCTGTACATTTATTAAACCTTGGATCATGAAAGTTAGAGTATTGAGTCAAATAGACCAAAATTCAGTACTGAATATCCAAACTTTAAATTATAAGAGCACTAAAAAATTGCTGCATTAGAAACATTATATATGAGATTTAAAAAAAATTAATCAAAACCATGCATTATTTTATTTTAACATCCAAAATGTAAAATAGAAAGTTTCATAGAACAAAAAAAAAAATATGAGATTACAAAAACAATTTGAACAGAGAATTATTTTAGTTCAATGTCAGCTCTGAATTTTTTCTCTGTTAAAATGTCAAGCACAATGAATTTGAGATTTATTTTGAATTGGTGTTTCTTAATTTTATCATTCTCTGTCTAAAGCCAATATACCCAATGCACAGTACGTTTTGATGTGTGTGATCAATATTTTTCTCTAATTGTATAAAAAAAATTAAGGAACTACATGAATAAGCAAATATGATAAGATATGTAGGACTCAGAGGTGCGATGGGGACACTGAAGTGCGATGGTCCACACTGAAGTACCATGGTCCCTATGCTGAGGTGCGATGGAGCATGACGCTAAAATATTGTGACATTTTCAAATACAACATAGATTCGAAGCAGGATGATAGGGTTGTAGATGAAGGTTTCATGCTAAATGAGGAAAGGGAGTGAAAAAGAAAGGAACGAACATTTCAAGTCCTGGAAAGTTTGTTGCATTATATGTGGAGGCAATTTATTGGAAGCAAACCCATGAAAGATAAACTTGACCAGCAAATGGGCAAACCAGTGTTTGGAGTTATGCCACAAACTTTTTGCACTATAAATAATTTATATTTATCTTTTATATATTAACTTTGAGTTATCTTTAAATAAGCAACATATGGACAACTTAATAAAATAAAATTGCTAGTATTAGCAATGTTTTGAACTATCAAGTTGGTATAATGTTGTTTTATTTACGAGATAGATCCTGATTTGTAATAACACCGTCGCTCAAATATTATTTTATTGTGGCTATTGTGAAAATTGTCTACAACATGACTGGTTCCTATGTGTACTTCTTAGCAATTTAGCATCCCCAGACTAATGCATGCTAATCAGAAAACATATTTGAAATTAGATTAAAAAACATTAAAAAAAATTATTTGACCTGAACAGAAGTTAAAAGATTTACAAAATACGAGGATGGCAAACTATGGTTGTCAAATCTAAGGGAAAGACTGACAAAAAATATATTTTGAATCCAAGATTTTTCCAGTACCTTTATTGTGTTATTTCTTAATATAGTTCTTTTAAATAAATTCATCGAAAAACTATACAAAAAATGTTAGCGCATTGCGTGAAAAACAAATTCTGACCAAGACAAATACCATATCCCCCCTTTAAAAGTTAAATGGTTGCTCCTTTAATAATACTGTTTCATTTAAACATCTTGTGTCTATTTTGCTTGTATAATCAATGTCACGGACAGACCATCACACGTCAGCATAACCACCATTGCACTTCAGCGTAGCTATCAACAAAGCTAACGTCACAATGCCACCATCACACTTCAGCGTGTAAACCGTTGCACTTCAGCGAGGACCATCGCACTTCAGCGTGACCATCACGGTTCCGAGTCCTACAGATATATCCAATAATTTATGGTGACTAATTAAGCTGTATATGGGAAAATCTATTGTACATTTGGTCTTCATAGCTTCTCAACTTTTCAAAAACCAAACCACATACTGTTGATTTATAATAATTTTTGGACACCAATTTTTCGTGGATTTCAAGATTACAGGTGAACCAGGAATTTTAATGTTCAACAAATAGCAAAAATTATTAATTGCTTACATGCAGTCTTCAGCAAAACCACGAAATTAAATATCCACAAAATTTGGTACCCACAAAAAAATAAGTTAATCCACAGTATGACATATAAAATTATTTACTAGGCTGGTATCTTTGATGATTTTTATTTACTTTGCTTTACAGGGTTCTGTTGAGAGTCTGCAGCGATGGCTGTGTATGGTTTTATCTTTACTACGGGTGCTGATGGCTCACTCAAAGGAGGAAGTTATTCTGACCAGGATGCAGGAGTTAAAACTAAAGCTAACTGTGTTTAAAGTGACTGCCTCAGAACTATCAGAGGAGGAGAGACTATTGGTATTGGCTTTCACTCCAGAGGAAACTATCGCTTGGTAAGTAATTAAAACTGAAGAAGTTGAATGTGTAATTCACTGATTCTATTTCAAAATCTTGTCATCTTTTTTGATACATAAGAAAACAAAGTTAGGGAGGGTATGCAGTTTTACAGACAAAAGGACTGTCATCCTTTGTTGTTGTGTTAATGTCTCCAGTTTTTGTTAGGTCTCCATGAAATTAGAAAAGGATTTTTTCAAGCTTAGAAGATTTAAGTGACAAATAAACATGAGATAAGAAAAGCATTTATGAAGGGTGCTTTGGCTTATAATTTTCCTGCAAAATAACTGAAGGGAAAAAGTTACAACTGGATGAAAATATGACAAATTTTTTTCAAAATTCTGTCAGATATTTTTATTTTTAAGGTTTCTGATACAGATAATTGGTAGATGTGTTGATGCCATTAACAGAAACCGTGGGATAACAGGAATGGAGTCATGTGACTTTCTAATGATACAGCTCTCACAACTTCTATTGTATATTACACATATGTTTCAATCAGGTTAGTAATTAGGTCTGGATGCATTAAAACGTTTAATCCCGCTGCAAATGTTTGCACCTGTCCTAAGTCAGGAATCTGATGTACAGTAGTTGTCATTTGTTTATGTAATTTATACGTGTTTCTTGTTTCTCGTTTTTTTAATTTTATATAGATTAGACCGTTGGTTTTCCTGTTTGAATGGTTTTACATTAGTTGTTTTGGGGCCCTTTATAGCTTCTTGTCGGTGTGAGCCAAGGCTCTGTGTTGAAGGCCGTACATTGACCTATAATGGTTTACCTTTTTTTTAAATTGTTATTTGGATGGAGAGTTGTCTCATTGGCACTCACTCCACATCTTCCTATATCTAGTAAGTTATAAACAGGAATCATGGGATAACAGGGATGGAGTCATGTGACTTTCTAATGATACAGCTCTCACACCTTTCAATCAGGTAAGTAAGATATATAGAACACTAACTGAAACTCTGAAACATTGAATATGTAAAATTGTTCATCTCCGAAGTGACAGAAATGAAATTATTGCAATATTTGCTATAATACATATCAGAGCATAATTTGGTGTTTCCTTAATATTCTTTAAAGATATTCAGGTTAGAATTTATATAGTACTAAGTTTGCCGCATCAACGGTTTATTCAAAAAGAAAAAGAAACCCAATAATGTCTTAAGTAAAATGCAATATGCAAAGAAAACACTATATTTTCATATAAGAATAAGGAGATGTGGTATGTTCAATAAGGTTACTCTTCCTGAATTCCATTATAAAGCCAAGAGTCTGAGAGTAGTGTTATACACCATCAATTAATCAAAACTTTTCATGTTTATCTTGTAGGGATGTTTAGAAAAGTAGCTGCATGTTCTATGCATATATCCAGTCAGGAATCTCCAGAATGTCTGTACAATATCAAACAATTAAACCAGTACTTTCTGTCCTTCTCCATGACATCTCCGACCTTGACATTACAGTGGTGTAACATTCTGATTCTGTTGAACTTTGATGATCAGATCCTGTGGTCTGATGTGATGCAGACTCCCAAAAGATACCTTAAACCTGGAATGAGGTTAGTTTATACATTAGTTTTACAGGAATAAAGTTATTATAATATTATATTAAACAAATATATCATGTTATGGAGGGGTATTTGCGAAAAATACCAGTCAAGGGACTGTAAAATTTCCTGAGCTAGGCGAGGTGAGGACAATTCGGTCCAAGGACTTTCCGCAAATACCCCTCCATAACATGATATATCTGTTTAATTACATGGAATAGTTTTGGATTAAAACTCTGTACAGGTGTAGATATATTTTTTTTTACTTGAAAGCTGTAATTCATTATGTTTTTGCATAATTTTGAGGATAAGATGATATTATCATAGAACCGCGGGAATTATACATGTACTTATATGCGTTAGCTCACTGTTTTATGTAAGGTCATATCCAAAAATTTTGGCGGGAAGATGCTCGAGAGGGTAAAAAAGGAATATTCAAAATGGTAAATACCATGGTATTTGAGGCAAATTCACCGGCAGTGGTGAAAAACATGCACATTGGTTTGTAATGAGAAAAATATATTTAAGAATATGCGAAAAATACACTGGCTACCAACCAATTAGAATCCATCATTCTTATATAATGTGTAATTATGATTGTTAAGCTATACTATCGATAAACTTTATATTGCTTCGCTTAAATAACTGTACTTATGTACATGTGTATTTCTAACTTCAAATATTTATTATCTTTTTATCCCATATTGAAAATATTTTTCAGTAGTATCAATTATATGATGTTGATTAATTATTACTTGGGTTAAGGGCTGACTTTTCATAAGCAAAGCCTTGCAAAAAGGGAAAATTACATATTTTGGTCATTTTATTTTTCAGCCAATCTTTAAATTTGGAGAGTCCACTGTCACCACTGACCCAGTGTTGTAATCTAGAGATTTTAAGACAGGGTGGATTGGTATTGTTTTGTGATTATGTGGTGAGTTTAACCTTTGATGCATAATCTATATATGGAATTCAAAAAGCAAGTTAATTTTTTATGCCCCTTATGCCCCGTCTACGATAGTAGAGTGGCATTATGTTTTCTGGTCTGTGCGTCCGTCCGTCCGTCTGTCCCGCTTCAGGTTAAAGTTTTTGGTCAAGGTAGTTTTTGATGAAGTTGAAGTCCAATCAACTTCAAACTTAGTACACATGTTCCCTATAATATGATCTTTCTAATTTTAATGCAAAATTAGAGTTTTTACCCCAATGTCACAGTCCATTGAACATAGAAAATGATAGTGCGAGTGGGGCATTCAAGTACTGGGGACAAATTCTTGTTTTCAATATGTCCCAAGTCTGATATTTGAGTTTGATCTATTTCTGATAACAGTAACTTTGTGATCTTCAGACCATTATAACTTAGATAATTCTGCACCCGTTAAAAGGGGGTAATACTATTTTCCAGATCCATCACTCAACAACTTCCTGTTTTATTATTGTGTTATTATTTACACTATTAAGATTATCCACTTTTGGTGGGGATAACATCAGTAGCTCACAATTTCAAATTTTTCTTACTGTTGGACTTTGGTTCTTTGTTACCTCTTGTTCTTCTTGATTTATATATTTTGACATTTCCAGTTTGATGAATGTATGCCGATATTAAATATGTTTATTTGCAGAAACAAGTTGTTATTTTAATTTTTCAGTGTGAGAATTTGAGCGATGCAGAACAGTTAACCTGGCTTGTGATTAACCATGTTGGAGATTTAATAGAGCTGGTTCAGGAATCACCAGTTCTGGACTTTGTTAGGTTAGTGATCATTAAAGTTTGGTGCATAATCATTGAAGTACAGTAGACTCTGGCCAATCGGATACCCAAAATGTCAGCTAAAAATATCTGATTACCCGATATATTCAATTAGACGATGAATTCATTGAATATTCTGCAATAATAAGTAGATCTAATCCCGAGATGTTACTAACCCTGTCAATTGCTTAATATGTGAAAGGGATGGAGGACTGATGGAGTGATTTTTATCAGTTACATCACCACGATGTTTGCTGATTATGTAATGATTAAATTTGTTTGCACTTTCAGTTTTTAAATCCTATATTTATTAATAAATCAAATGTCCTGAAATATTTATGTGAATTATTATCTTCCATCCATAGTTTGTCTTTATTTGTTTAGTAAACAAATTAATATCCATTATTTACATTTTCACACAGGTAAACTAATTTGACTATATGTATGTATGTATGTATGTATGTATATTTAAATAGATCAAAGCATGTCTGTGTAGAATCTCTAATCTAAAATCGTAATTGTTAGAATTTTATTTCTTTAAATTATCAAATTTAAATTTATGAAAATTATCATGATTGATAAAATAGTATTGCATAAAGTTTACGTTTTCGGAAGACTATTTATGTTTAGGTCATAGTTCTAGAGGCTCCTTCACAAATTTGTAAACAAACCAATATGGCCGCCACACCTGATTACCTCTGCACATGTGAAAAAAAATATTTCTGACAAAAGTCAGATTTCTCTTGTCAAAAGGGATTTATATTTATATTGCAATAAATTATTCAGAAGGAGGTACATTCATCATTGAAGTACAGATGTATTACTTTTAAAACGTTACATTTCTTATTTATTAAATATATATTATCTATACATTTCCAAATCAGAATTTAGCAGTGTCCCATTGGTAGATAATTATTTCCTTATGGATAACTGAAATTGTTACTGAACCTTCTTATTACTTAATAAACCTTAGGCAAACTGCACCAAAATATACCTTACACAGAGAATTTTCTAATCCTATATGCAGCTGAATACTAAATAAACTTATCATAGATACCTTGATTTAATTTTGTGCACCAGAACCAGGATTCGTTTACAAAAGATTAGTGAAGTTTGTATAAAAAAAATCAAAAAGGTCAAATAAAGCACAAAGTTTAAGAGCATTGAGGACCCAAAGTTCTGAAGGTTTTGAAATTTTGAATTAATCCCATATTTACATTGTAGTGCTATACACAGAAACCCAGCAGCAAGCAGTCTATTTATCCAAGCCATTCACGCCAGGTGTGGCAATGTAACCAGACCGTCAGTGATAAAAAGAACTTTAAAGTGTTTAGAGGCTATTCATCTGTCTCAGACAGGAGCTTTAATCACTTTGCTAATTGATAAGTTTTTAAACACTCACCATTTAGCGGTTTCTAGGATTTGTGATACCATTTCTTGTCGTCGGGTGGAACTGTTACTGGCTGATAATGTTGAGGTTAGTATCATGTAGTACTGATAGAGCACTGATTACTGCATGAGAGCAAGTCTATTGTGATATCTTATTAATACCTTATAGATAAGTACAAATGTGGGAAATGAAGCAGTGGTACTAAGTAATCTCGATTTCAGATACAGTTTTGTTTTTAAATTTTATTGAAATCTATTTATTTGTTCGATGAAAATAAAAATGTCAAGCACTGATACCTTATGATGGCTTTATTAACATTAAATATATATATATATATACAGCTCGTCTAAATATCAACCCAACAATGTTAGATCTGTAAATTTGCTTTCGCAAATTTTTGGTTCTTCCCTCGCCGGGATTCGAACCCATGCTACTGTGATATCGTGACACCAAATCGCTTGCACTGCAGCCGTCCTGCTAGACCACACAACCCTATACACATTGCTGTTAGTATTTGTAAGTAATATGCATACAAATAGGATACAAAGACTTTAATGAAACATATACCTTTATTGAACCACATGTTTGTTCTCTATTATCATTCATTTGTTTCAGCTGTACATTTGATATATTCATTGATATTGTGTCACAACCACTTTGTCTCTTCTAACATTTTGTTGTTTGTTTCAAAAGCAAGTTCATTATTGATTGAAACCCTTTGTAGGAGGCTAGAATGCAGCTTCCTCTAGAAGATTTAGACAAACTCTTTAGATTTATGGAAACACATTTACTCACAAAGAGGTAGGTTAGATTTACAATAAAAACCATCAAAAACATGACTATAAGAATAAGTTTTGAACATGTTGAAGGGGTTGATAAAAAAAAAATCATAATACAAATACCATTTGCTTTCTTTTTATAATGCATGAAGAAGCACTGTTTGCTGCAGAAACTATGTGAGGCCCTAATTGGTAGTCAAGGTTGTTAAACATGCTGTAATTGTAACAATAGTTAGCTGCAATTAATTTTTATGCCAAACATTGTACAAATGTATTATCTTTATACATTTTACTTATTTGTTTTATTTACAGACATGCGAGATTGTTGTCTTTGTTGAAGAAGTTTAGATGTAAGATTAGTCCAGATGACAACATTTCCTTCTCAATAGATAGACCACATCCCATTACACTTCCAGATAAAGTAACAGATATCCTACCTAACAAGGTAAAATTCCAGCTCAAGGGAAAGTGAAATAGATAGAGACAATTATCAGTGTAAACTCTTTAAAGCTTTGATGAAAATCAGTGGAGGAGGGGCATATTGTGCTACCTTTATTAGGGACAGATCCAGGGTTTTTTTAAAAGTCGTGGAGGTTGTAATTCTAGAAAATGTAGTATATACTTAAAAAAAAAGATTTGAAGAATTCCAATCACTGTATGTCTGTCTTTTAAACATTTAC
>CM034355.1:73322695-73505109 GCA_019925275.1 Mytilus edulis
AATCAGTTCTAGCTAGAAGATAGTATGGTTAGTGACTTTACGAAATGACAGCTAGTTGTTAGGATTGTATAGTTCTAAATTAGTTTGAAGGGAGGATGGTATGAGATTTACCATATTTTCGAAACGGAAGTTGGCCACTAAGAGATCTGCCATAGTTTTTGCTTTTTAACTGAGAGGTAGAGTGTTGAAAGTTTTACCTTTGGTTAAGCTAGGAGGTAGGTTGCTGTATTACAGATGTACTGTAAACCAACTTATTTTCGCGACTTTCACGAGTAGAAAAATCGTGACTTTCATGAGTAGAAAAATAAGTGAAAATAGATTGTCGCTTATATTCAAAACTCAGATCTTATATTATTAAACCACCCCGATAAGTTAGAAAATCACGAAATTAGATAGGCGCGAAGTGGACTACAACAGGTCAAATGCCAAATATAGTATCCGCAAAAATAAGTTGGTTTACAGTTCCTGAATTTAAGCATGGAGGTAGGATAGCGAATGTGTTACCATAGTTTACTGGCAGAAAGATAAACTGAAATTTACCTTAGTTTTAGTTAAGAGGTAGGCTTGTGTAAATATAGGTGTCTGGTCTCTATCACAATTATATCCCATTCTCTTCAGTAAAGACGACAACATCTCTAATCTGACTGAATTAGATTCCTTCAGAACGTTAAACATCTCTACAGTAGCAGCTATATCAGTGGGATCTTGGTCTAGTAAAACCTAAAAAATAAAACATTAATATAAGTTTTACTGTAACAGCAGAGAAATTGCTTAGTGGCTATAAAAGATTTTATTTATTCATGTATTTTTGTATTGATGTTTACTATTTATGTGTGTTTAAATGTTTACCAAAACAAATCTTAAAAAGGCTTAGCAGTAAAGATTCTGATAAATCATTTTTAAAATACTGTAAATTCAGAAATTATTGCGCTGTTTTTATTATTGCCAAAAATGTGACAGGGTTAAAATTCCAATTATTAAAACTAGCATTTTGAAATTTTGTTTATCAATTAAACAGGATTTTTCTCAATATCAAAAAATTAAAATCGCATTTTAGTCTTAAATGACAAAATCGCAATAATTTCAGAATTTTCCGTACATGTATACTGTAACTAAAACAAACCTGTGACAGTATAGCTCTCCCTTGACCCTTACAGTACATGTATACTGTAACTAAAACAAACCTGTGACAGTATAGCTCTCCCTTGACCCTTACAGTACATGTATACTGTTACTAAAACAAACCTGTGACAGTATAGCTCTTCCTTGACCCTTACAGTACATGTATACTGTAACTAAAACAAACCTGTGACAGTATAGCTCTCCCTTGACCCTTACAGTACATGTATACTGTTACTAAAACAAACCTGTGACAGTATAGCTCTCCCTTGACCCTTACAGTACATGTATACTGTTACTAAAACAAACCTGTGACAGTATAGCTCTCCCTTGACCCTTACAGTACATGTATACTGTAACTAAAACAAACCTGTGACAGTATAGCTCTCCCTTGACCCTTACAGTACATGTATACTGTTACTTAAACAAACCTGTGACAGTATAGCTCTCACTTGACCCTTACAGTACATGTATACTGTTACTAAAACAAACCTGTGACAGTATAGCTCTCCCTTGACCCTTACAGTACATGTATACTGTTACTAAAACAAACATGACAAACCTGTGACAGTATAGCTCTCCCTTGACCCTTACAGTACATGTATACTGTAACTAAAACAAACCTGTGACAGTATAGCTCTCCCTTGACCCTTACAGTACATGTATACTGTTACTAAAACAAACCTGTGACAGTATAGCTCTTCCTTGACCCTTACAGTACATGTATACTGTAACTAAAACAAACCTGTGACAGTATAGCTCTCCCTTGACCCTTACAGTACATGTATACTGTTACTAAAACAAACCTGTGACAGTATAGCTCTCCCTTGACCCTTACAGTACATGTATACTGTTACTAAAACAAACCTGTGACAGTATAGCTCTCCCTTGACCCTTACAGTACATGTATACTGTAACTAAAACAAACCTGTGACAGTATAGCTCTCCCTTGACCCTTACAGTACATGTATACTGTTACTTAAACAAACCTGTGACAGTATAGCTCTCACTTGACCCTTACAGTACATGTATACTGTTACTAAAACAAACCTGTGACAGTATAGCTCTCCCTTGACCCTTACAGTACATGTATACTGTTACTAAAACAAACATGACAAACCTGTGACAGTATAGCTCTCCCTTGACCCTTACAGTACATGTATACTGTTACTAAAACAAACCTGTGACAGTATAGCTCTCCCTTGACCCTCAGCCTTTGGTTTGATGTCAACAATCATAGCTTGCCCATCTTTATCTTGACATAGGGACTGAATACACATCAAATCTTTAACAGACTCCTGAGGCAGATAACAGTAACGACCACATAATAGCGTAACCTTCTTCCATTTCTCATAATCGACAACAGAAATATCAGGATGTGTACGAAGTTCTCTTCTTGGCACAAAATCAGAATCTAATGAACTTCCAAAGCTTATTACTTTACCACCCTGCTCAATAAACTGGAGAAAAGCAGCATCTACTCTGTCATACAAATTGTCACATGATACAACAAGTAAAGCACAGTTATCTGCCCATGGAATTGAGGCCACCTGGTCATGCTTCAAATGATACAAGATGTAGCAGTCTGTATTTATACATTGTTCAAATACTGATTTAATATTTTGAAATTTTCTCGCTGAGTCTTTCTTTCCAGCATACACTAAAACATTTGGAGGTTTGGATGTATGACTTTGGTCAGGAGGGATAAAAACAGCTGGCATGGGGATCATTTCACTTAACGCTTCACCATAACCACTCTCTCCCATCATCCTTTGCAAATCATCTTCATTTGTTGCTATAGAGTCAACTTCGTCATTGTCTGCGCCATCTAATACTTCTTCCATGTTACCAACACTTCTTGAGGATGCCATTGATTCATTTGAACATCTTCCGACCTCTGTAGCTTCATCAAAATTATTCATCATACTACATTCCTCATCAGTTTTCTGTACCAGGTTGCTGGCATGGCCTTCTACATCTATACCTGAAATATTTAAAATTCCAAATGATTTTTTTTCTATGTAGAAAATACAATATACATACTTTAGAATTAACAAAATTATTGTTTTTGTAAATAAACAGTATCTAAAAAGCTGTTTATAACTTTTGTATGAACTGCATTTCTGAACAATTTTACCAATCTAACATTCAAGTTCTGTAAATTAGGAAATTATTGTTAATAATGTATCTGGGTGAGTATTGTAATAATAAAAACTTGCATTTAAACATCTGATACATATATCTTTAAGCAGCTTTTCCTGAAGTTGCAATAATTTATTGCAAATGTTTTGTTCATTCTCCAAAAATCGTAATAAAAATGAGTACAATAATTTCTGAATTAAGCTGATTCAATAGTGTTTAGTGCTGAAAGAGTTCAATTTTTCACAAGTGGGATCAATATAGACAAAAATCTTGAGGCAGTTTTAAGGGAAGATACATTTTTTTGTAACTAATGATGAAGGAATTTAAACAGGAATGGAAAAACTTTTGAGTCAGAGGTGCTACCAGTTTATCATATCTATTTAACTATTATATATTTCATTTACTCAAGCCACATTAAATACAGTGAAACTGTCATCCCCATTGGAAATACATCAAACATCAAAGGACACTTAGGGTTGTTTGCTTCTTTGGGCAAACTTAATAAAATTATGTGTGGTTTCAGTATCTACACATACCCTTCTTTAAAGCCCCTACTCTTTACTCTTTTTTTTTTACATTTTGTAGTTAGCTCTGTTGAAGTCACAATGTGTTCCTGGTAAATTCTATATAAAAAATATCTCAAGATTTTTTTTTAGTAATTTAAATTAAAAAAAGATAAAACAGGAATATGGGATCACTGGGCACATCTCACTGTAAATCTATTCAATTACTATACCATTTAATACATATAATACCTACTGAGTACTTTCTGTACAATAAGATCTTCATCTGTTGATAAGGCTAAGTCTGAGAAAGCCACACACATGGCTACAAAATTCTCCTGGGAACATTTCATTATTATACCAAATGGAGGTCCTGTCTTCCATGCTATAGGTCTGCCTAGGTCCAACATCTTAAATTATATGAACAAAAGCAATATGTTTAGAAAATTTTCTAGGTACATGTATACTTCCCGGGACCCCCATTATACAGCATACAGTGTGCCAACTAATAATAATATACAATGCATGTTACTGTAAAAATCATTGTGTATAAGATTCTTAAAATTAGGTTGAGGCAAAATAAAGTTAATGAGTTTGGAAACAGCAAATTTATCAATTTTGTCCATCTATAAAGGGACATAACTCAAGAACGGTGAAATATCTTGAATTTGTCCTAATATCATCTTTTCTTACATTAGTTTTCATGTTTTTGGCTTCCTCCTCCTCCATATATTCTTGAGCATCTTCAGGTCTAATAGATTCCACTAATACCCAAACATCTTGTGATGATTTATCATATTGATGGGGTTCTAAGGCAAAGTATGTAGTCCATTCAGTCAAGTTTATTTTTACCTGTAGGTAAAGACAAAATTTCATTACGTTTCTTCTTTATAGAAAAAATTCTAATTATACAGTCAACAGTGGCGGATCCAGAAGGGGATTCCAGGACTTGGACCCCCCCCCCCCCCTTTTTTATTTTGACGATCAATGCATTTGAATGGGGACATATGATTAGAATCCCCCCTTTGCCTTTTATCCTGGGTTGGGAACCCCACCTTTTCAAAAAGGCTGGATCCGCCCGTGGTCAATAAGGTGCCATTTAATTCCACTGTGTACTAATATAACACTAGTGTAGTATCTCATACTGTGAAAACGAAGTGTGGGTTGTCATGTAATTCTGAATCATAAATGGTAATTTTGCATAATTTCTATAACCTACGTAGAGCCCAAAAATTGATATGGCCATCACGGCCCTAACTGTACTAATCATAACAGGTTCTTAACCTTTGTTTAAATAAAAAAGAAAGGTGATATAGATGCTCTGTGACAGAAAAACACTAAAACTCTTCAATTTTGGATCTATATATTACATGAATATAGTAGTGAAATATCATTGAAATACAAACAATGTAGATAACCACACACAGGTTCAAGCATTAACAGCACTATTAAATTTAGCCAAAAATGTTAAGCATTTACTGGATATTTAGCCACTGGTTCTAGCTATAGAACATTTCACCTCACTGATTCATAAACTGGTTATTGAAGTTGTCCACCAGACAAAGATGATTAACTAGGATTTGATAACACTAGCTTTTAGATATGAGATGTATCATAATATAAGTGTAAGCAACATCATGGTTTTATAATTTGACCGATGTCAAACTTACCTTCGGAGTTATTTCTGATAGTATAATCCTGGAATCACGGATGTGATTGACCCGCTGAATATAAGACACATCTTTCAGCAGTTGGTCAGTGAGCGTGTCAAAAGTGCCATATTTATGGGCTAATACTGAACCTCGTTGGAAAATGTCAGTGATTGTCTTTCTATACAGTGTATGTTTACGTGTCCGACGTAACCAGTGGACTGCATATAAATACAGATATCCTGCTGTTATGAACATCTTATTATCTTGTCATGTAGCATTCAACATCCATTTCATCCTACAACGATACAACATAATGAAGAATTAGTTTAGCATGTAGCATTCAACATCCATTTCATCCTACAAAAGATACAACATAATGAAGAATTAGTTTGACATGTAGCATTCAACATCCATTTCATCCTACAAAGATACAACATAATGAAGAATTAGTTTGGCAAATACTGTGGCTACATTATTTTATATTGTTTGGAGTTGTTAACATAATCAAAACTATAATCTTTGTTTGCTTATCATGGTGTGAGGTATAAATGAGGTCAATGAGACAGCAACCCGAGGATAAAAATAACCATTTAAGCTTGTATGCTGGAGACTTGTTCCCACATTACCTTGTAAAACAATCTTGACACTATGTAGTTATGCCTTACCGATATATTCAATCATAAATTAACCACATCTTTAAATTTGGACTCTGTTGGAGAGATGTCTCATTGGCAAACATACCACATCTCCTTATTTTATACTAATAAAATCTCTTAATTGCTTTATTTCAAAATATCTGCTGAGGCCAAAAACTGTACATTGTGTATGAAGTTGTGTATTGAATAGGCTATATTTGCCAATTCCCGTAATTGACCCTGTAATTAGAGATACCTTTTTTAATTGTCTCCCTTATGAGGATATTAATTTTTATTTACAATGGAGAGCTAGCAGAAAGAGCAAATCTACCTGTGCGTAATGTGAGTAATCTATAAGGTTTTTAAATCTTTTAATTACATTAATTTGTTGTTAAACTAAATACTTTTGACATCAGAAATTGTTTTTCATGAAAAATTAGTTAAACCGCCGATACATCACTTTCAATTTTGTCCGGTATGGAACCAGTGTATGATTTAAAAGGGAAGTAATTTGTTTAAAAAGTGTGTAATAACAGAATCAAAACAGTAATTGGCAAATGAACTATTGTGTTATGTAACTTTTTCACTTTTTCTGTACATGAAGGTGTCAATTTCATCTATTGGAGTGTCTAAGTGCATCAAATCTTTCTGTGGTTAGTAAAAATATCTTTAGAAATACTTAATCTGTATAAGTACTTGTGTACTCAATGTTACAAATGTTATTCAACATTACAGGCAAGGGGTAATCGTAATCAGCTGTAATTTGCAATGTAATCCATGGATGTAATCAGTAATCATGCATTTTCTGATTACAAGAAATCACAGTGTAATTGATTACAGTCTTTGTCAAATATTTTAGTAACATGATGGATATCTTTTACACAGAAAAGGACACTTGTCTTTGCAATCAAATTTTACACATGTTACACTGTTCAGCCATCTAAAATTAAGGATATAAAAAAATCAAAAAAGTTGCCTTTTTAATGAGGATTAAAAGTTTATTAGAAATTATTTAATATTACAATATACAATGTAATATTAGTTATCCAAAGTAAAATGATTACTTTAATATATTTAATTAACAGGTCAGAAGTAATCTAATGTAATCCATTACATTCTAATGTCAGTGTAATTGTAATGATTGCAATAAATAAGAAAAGTAATTGTAATTCAATTGATTACATATTAAAGTAATCTAACCCATCCCTGTAACATTACATGTATGTCAAAAGGCAATAATTCTACTTAAATACCAATGGTTGAACACAGTCTTTTAATATCAAAATTGACTATGTTTACCATGTTTACCCCAAAAGAACCCACACACTTTATTGTGCAACTCAATAATTTTCAATGCATGGTAGTACCTAAGTATATAAAGGAGTTAGTGGAAAGTTAGAATCATTGCTTAAACTGGTAACGTTTAAGTAATAAGTTAAATATAAGGTCTTCAATTTGAATTTCTTTCAAATTATAAATGTGGTTTAGCACTTGAGAGGTTCTAAATGGTCATTTGTATGTACTTAAAAGCAATTTTATCTTTGAAATCGGAACATTATGTACACAACTTTGTCTCATATGGTATTTCTGCATTGTCATTAAGCAATATACGAAGATTATATATATGTAAAATACTTTGTAGGGGCTGCAAACTGGTCTGTACGGGATTATCGTTCCTGAATTTTATTAAAACGTTTTCATGACTATGAATTTTAGCTTCAAAAAGATGAACTTACGTACCGTAATCAGTCTTTTTATTCCGTTACAAATTATATATTTTTAAGAATTTTTTAGATTTCCTCAATATGTTCAAAAATATCTGCTTGGATTTTATAAAATATCAAAAGAAACAAATAAATCTTAAAATGAAATAAGAGGTATGTTATAAAAAAAAAATCATTAGAGCTTGAAAATGCATTCTACTAGTAAAATTCCAAATCCTTCGAAATTATGCTACTCAGATAATATTTCTATTGATAAATGAATACAGTTTGGATCAGTTTGAGTTCAAACAAGTTTCGACATATATAAAATCAGCTCAAATTGTTTGAAAAAAACACAATTTTAATGAAAAATAAGTTATAGTAAGAATTTGTCGTTATTCTTGACTGATTTACGGATTTCTTCAGTCAATATAGAAGGATTATAGATATTCATGGGCATTTTACATAGACTGCCAAAGAATAAGCTAGGTCGGTTCCATCTGTAAAATATTCAGTATGTCTCCGAAATTTTAATTCGATCAAGATCATTTATAGTTAAATAATTTACATATAATGATGGCTTTTACGAGACATTTCAGTCGAATTAATCCTCCATTGTAAGATGCATAATCACTGGCCGGGTTGACATGCCTCATTCGGTATCTAACAAGAGCAGCACGACACTGTTGTAACAGGAACTGGCTGCCACTCACTCTACTTACCATTCAGGGGCACATGAAGTCACCTCCGTCGTTTTTTTTTAAGTTCTTATTGTTAAGTGGAAAATTGCTTGTATTTATTTGGTGTTTTTTTTTAGTCATTGACCAGTTGTGGTCTGGTTTTTTTCAAATTATGGTTTTTAATAGCTCCTTGTAGGATTTCCCCAGGCATAGATTACCTTAGCCGTATTTGGCACAACTTTTTGGAATTTTGGATCCTCAATGCTCTCTAACTTTTTACTTGTTTGGCTTAATAAATATTTTGATATGAGCGTCACTGATAAGTCTTATGTAGACGAAACGCGCGTCTGGCGTTTCATCTTGTATCGTTTTTGGTATTGCATTAGCCTATCTCTAAATATTAATGAGGTCAAAACCAACAAGATCTCACGGTGTGAGGCTATTTTGTCCGTTTTTTAATTAAGTAAAATAATTGTGGTTCCTTGACGAAAATATATTAGACCGAAAACATCTGAAAGTTGTCAAGTCTTTCATTATTCTTAAAACTTATCGATTTTCAAATCATTATAAGTTGATGAAAACACGACCTACCCTATCTATATCAAGTTTGGATATTTTGTACCAGAAAAGCTCAACAGGAAGTGCCAGTAAATTTCTACTCGCTTAACCATTTGGTTGAGATTAAATGGTTTACCAGTCGTGAATCAGATTCTTAAAAATTCTAAAGATCAACTACAACTTCTTTCATCACAATCTTTACAATTTTGCAGTGTTTCAAAACTTTTGATTTTTGACCATTTACACTGCTTTCCCCCACGCTCATGATCAATGGAAAAACCGAATACCTCGTCTCACTAATTAAGTAGAACTCTTTTACTTAAAATATAGAAGCTCCTAAACGTTTCTATGTAATTAAATATCCCTGGCTTCTGAATGTTCAGGAGAAAGGGTTCCTTGGAAAAGTAATTCCGAATTTTGTACGCACAAACTTTATACAGTGTTACACAGTGAGTAAAACCATAACATGAACAATGATATCATATACCAAAGTAATCAATCTGCCGACATGAAAACTTGCTCGTTTATATCAGACGCTATTTGCAATAACTTCCCCGCCATATTCTGTCATAATGAGACAATAAAACATTGATTTTCCATTTGAATTGTGCAATTCTACATTTTGAAATAAGGAATTGTGCAATTCTACATTTTGAAATAAGGAATTGTGCAATTCTACATTTTGAAATAAGGAATTGTCAAATTCAAACAAATATAATTTTTTATATGGAAAAAAATCTTTCAAAAGAAAGAATGAAGTCATTAAAAAACAAGAACCAAACGCAAATTAAGATACAATGAATTTTAAATGTCATGAAAATTACAGCATCGAGCGACATTATGTCATATAGATCAACCGTGAGAAATCGGAAATCAAAATAAAATTTTATGCCGACGATGTCTATACATGTATATACAGACTTATTAACATATAAACTAAATGACTGATTGTTGGCACTCAAATCAAAACAGTTGGAAAGTCAAATCAAAAACGTAGTTGAAGAGCCTTGAAATAGAAACCAAAAAAAAAACATGTACCAAAACTGGCAATGCTTAGTTACATTACGACGTTAACGTTTATCTCTGATTTATATACTGGTTACCAATGTAGATGACAAATTTGTGTCATTCATGACAATTAAACAGAATCAACATGATATATGCGATCATTCTTGGATGAAATTAATATTACTTTAATATTACACTTTTTGAAACCATTTTTATCAATTTTCAAATTCATGTGTTGTTTCCGTATATGTTATGTTTCATTGCTCATGTGTTATTTTCGTATATTTTAGCCGCTCGTCTTGAGCCTACTCATTTGATCCGATAACACCCAATATAGCAATAAAATTTTACTTTTATTGCCATTCACGACTCTTAACAGACCAATTAACAGACCGGGTTTTATACATCCGACCCATTTACAGACCAGGTTTTAAATAAAGATTGATTTATGTCACCAAAATACAGATTTTCGTGTAGATTTTTCACACAATGATATCAATATGGTGAACAAACATAATGCCTTTCTTTTTTCGATGTTCAAAATATTGAATGCAAGTAAATTTAACCAATGTGTCATTTTGTGTACATTTTATGTGTATAAATTTATTGATGAGTAACCCGACTTTTCATTTTATAGATCGTACATCGAAGCTAGAAAAATAATAATTACACCACTGAATTCAGTACATTGAATTGTTTTGTTAGACATGAATACTTTTTATGATGAAAATATATTTAGAAAGTTATACAATGAAACATGCTGAACTTTCAACGATTTTCTCGATAACACCTGATTAACAGACTTTAGCCAACCCGATTAACAGACCAAAATCGCCCATATAGCCGCATACTCAATATAGATTAACCGACCAATCTCTCGGTTAGCCGAGTGTCGGCCGTGTACATAACACGGTGGGTATGGTTGTCCTGCGAGAGAACGTTCTGTGCTGGTGATTTGGTCCTGTCAGGTGCTGGTGGGTTTGTTTACATTGTATCAGAACGGCAATAAAACGACTGTTTTGTTGCTTAATTTTTCTCTGATGCGTCATAAGTACCATGCAAAGTATATTACAACAATATTATATTGCAAAAGTCGTGTAAGTTCGTTATGCTGGTGATAAGAAAAACGGTCCTGGTTCTGTGCTCCTATGTCCTGGTTCTGTGCCTTTATATTTTAGTTAAAAGTGGCATATATTCAAGATCATTGATGCTGTACTGTTATTGGCTAATTAGCTGTTGTTTGCTTTCTTGAAATTGACATTGTTGTGAATCTGTTTACTGTTATTATGAGAGAAAAAATACCCCTATATTTTTTTATTTTTTTTAAAATTAACTGTAATCTTATTTATTGGCCTGTTAATGGAACCCTTCTTGCACCCTTTTAAGATAAGAAAATATGTTTACGATTTTCGGGATTACGATCATTTTGCAAGATCACCAAAATACGTTGTAAATTATACAATACTTATATAAAGTAGATGATGTGGTATGTTTGTTGTCAATGGACAAATTTCCATAAGAAACCAAAGGAAGTAGGTGTTAACAACCATACGTCATCGTACGACCTTCAACAATAACCCATAAAATAAAAATGTAAAAGGTTTTGCATAAAAATGGAGAGCAAAAGTATAGAACAAAGGACTTTCTGAGCGTTTGAATCATATGTCTTTAGCAGCTTAAAACACATTTGTTTGTGAACAATTTAGTGCTGACTATAAGAATGACAATAGTATTGCGGGTTTGTTTGATTTGTTTGGGTTTTTTTTTTGGGGGGGGGGGGGATGGGGGATAAGTTAGAGAGAGATTACAGTGAAAGTTTTAAGCTTGGAATAGTTTCTCGTAAAATTTAAAAGTTGCATTTTAAAAGAAAAATGTATCTTATAGCTATTAAGAATCACTTGCTGTATCTGTAACTTTTTTCAACATAATTTTTTTGTCTGAACGGTTATCAGGTATTTTTTTCTCGAAATTTCGATAGAACACTAAAAAAAATCACTATTTTATGAAAGGGCAGACTAGAATATGTCAGAGAATGAAGACGAGATAACCTTTGTACAGAGATTTTTGTTATGTTTAGCATGGGATCAACACAAGGGTACATTATCCTTAAAGATCTATTTAAAAGTATTTGAAACTACCGTTTGCTTTGTTAATTTTGCCTTCAATTTCAAAAATTAAAATATCTCGTAGCTTCATACTACCAATTGAGTATAAAACAAGTATATAAGTTTAAAAAAGAAATTCTTAGATTAAACACCTACATTTAACTTTAAAAGGTCATAACAGTTTAAAACAATACAAATCTACACACACAAAAAACTGGCTTAATTTCAACTGGTTATCAACCCGAATCGCTATAAGATCATATATAAGCTCACCTGTGTCGAGGGGTCGTGTGAGGTTCATGTATTGTCTTGGCGTCCGCAATTACAAAAAGATCTTTTCTGAAATTACTTGACCAAATGTTACCAAATGATTTTTCAAGAGTGAATCTAGGAAAAACAATATTCATCAACAAACATGACCACTGTATGTTAAAATGTATTCGAGTTTTTTGTTACAGCCGATTCCATTGAGTATGTAGGCAAAGGTAATATCTTTGGTTAGCTTGCTTGTTAGCTAAACCGTGAAGTCATTGTTAGGTAAGGTATACTACTCTTTTCGAAGATGTGTCATTTGTCGGACTAGTCTACTCTTAAAGTAGGGTAGTTTACATAACCTAACAATGACTGTTCTGTTCAGCAAGCAAGATAACCAAAGATATTCCCGTTGTCTACACACTCATTGAAATCGGCTTTAATATTGCAAAAGTTCAAGCAATTAGGGCAAAACTTACCGAGTAAAAAAAATCAAAAGGCCAATGTCTATCTACCTTGCACATTTCAGAAAATTCAGATCAGATAACGAAACTGGGTCCAGCAACATTTATAAGCAATTTAAGATTTTGACCCTCACAGTTTCCATTCACCGCAAATATTCTCGTTACAACGAATCATTTTAAATACAAAAATACCAGTTGCAGCCTTTTGTTTATCTATTAATATATGTATACGGATAAAGTTATGAAAGGCAGCAGGGTCACCAGGGTAAGGAGTCCATGTCATCTGAAATAAATGCTAAGCACAGATCTAGAAAGCGACAGATAATCATGACATTAAAAAAACTCTCTTCTTTTCGACTTTTTTCGAACAAATTGACACATTAAATGAATTATATAGTATTGTGGAATTTTTAACTTATCCTGTATGAGCTGGGAAAATATTTCAGAAAAGAAGATGGAAATGTGAAATTTTCCGTGCGTCAGGTGCAACAGCATACGAACAGCTAACATGCCTCGTCAGGGTGGAAGCTAAAAAGTCCACGAAAATTTGATTTAAAACCTTTATTCGTTCCAACAAAGTTATTGAGATTTTGTTGAGGATTTAACCATCTACGACAACAAGAATTTTTTTTTTAGAATTTACAGCTCTTCTATAAATATATACAAAGCAAACCATTGATCAAATTGCTTGCTATGATTGTTTGGATGTTTGTAAACGACAGGTTAGTAGTCTGTTTACTATATACTAGAATTTGTTTGGACAATAAACATTAACTTCAATTCCTGTCAGTTTGTATTTGTCCAATCAAATCCCATTATGTATTGAAACTCCGCCTACCTCAAAACATCCAAGCAAACATAGCAAGCAAGTCAATCAAAGTTTTTTTTTGCATGCTTTTATAGAAGAGCTGTACTATATAATGCAAAGAAGCGTTTAAGTCTTTCGCCAAAAAATACTATCAATTTCTTTTTGTCCTATGTAAACTTCCGTACCATTTCCTTCCATTCATGATCATTAAATTGAACTGTAAAATATTTCTTGGTACCTTCTTAATTCCTTTATAAGTCTTATGTAAACATAATTATGACAATAACTGTTGTGAGCACAAGATTCACTGCACGATTTTAAAGTTCTGCTTCATCAAACAGTAAAATGTGAACTTAAGTTTTGAGACTTTTTTAATCGACACGATTGGAATTTTTGTATATGAGAACATGGTTTATATTTGTTGAAAATGCGGCTTTGAACTAGCTTTCAGTACCTGCGAGCATTCGTTGTTCAATAATGTGTGTCTTTGTGCTATATATTATGTGATAAATTGTTGTGTTGGTACACCACTGTAACAATGAAGGAGGAAATGAGGAGGGTTGGTTTGGTGGAAGTGGGGAGGGGTATGCGGAGTGCTAACAAACATGTCTATGCGGCATGGGCTTTGATCATTGTTGAAGCATCAATGTAAGGGGCATTTAATATCTTAATAAAACTATTCTTATTTTAAATACTATATATTGTTATCTGATTTTGGACGAAAGATGTTGCCCTTTTATGTAATTATGTAATACAAGTTACGATCATTTGAAAACACATATTAAACAGCCAAATGGATGCACAAGAGCTAAATTTAAAAATAGGAGTCAAAGATCCTATTGACAACAATTATCTGCCCAATTTTATTGATTTTGTAACATTTATTTCAAATATGACCAACTTCTTATGCAAAATCACCAGCACCGTATCAGGACCCACCAGCACAATGACAGGACCCACCAGCACAGTATCAGGACATGAATAAATTGAGAAAATGCTAAATTTTAATAAATTGCAATGTTTTTTCACAAAATAGTTTTGTCGTGTGGATTGCGGTATAGAAAGCGGACTCTATGAGCATTTTTGTTTTATTTTTTCAGTTCTAGATTTTCTGAAAATGAGCATTTTTGTGTTACGCTTACTGAAACAGTTTAGAGGGTCAACTTTTTAATGGTTTACATATGAACCCATAAGAAACAAAATTGAAAAATCTCAACTGTTTTCTTCCATTTTTTATGAGTGAAAACGTCAAAAATCATCATTTTCGTCTTTGTTTACATTTTTTCATTGATCACCAGCACCCGTCAGGACCGAATCACCAGCACAGAACGTTCTCTCGCAGGACAACCATACCCACCGTGTATAAGGTGTTCGTATTCTTATTCATACGATATTACAATACCAGGAATGAGTTGCTTAAAACGTAAGATAAAGTTGACCACTAAATAGCCTATCCCGTCAATGAAAAACTATCCAGCGCTTAATTTTTTTGCTCAACCATTGAATATCTGTCTAAATATATCATTCAATTAAAAAGGAAATTCATAAGACAAACGTACCATCATCCAATGCTAGAGAATGACCCGCAAAATATTAAAGAGATAGCGCAGGGGCGGATCGGGCCAGTCATTTAAAAAAGGGGGATTCCCAACCGAGGACAAAAGGGGGGTTCAAACTATATGTCCCCATTTAAATGCATTCATCGTCCAAAAAGGGGGGTTCCACCCCGGAACCCTCCCCTGGATCCGCCATTGCAGCTCTAAGCCCGGACTATCGACTGACTAGGATTTAAAAACTTAACTATTTACAGCATGTGCCTTCTATTCTTTTTGTAAATGACAAGGTTATAATTTACTACAATTTTAGTACATATTCATTATTTTTAAATGAAATATAACTTGTAGAAAACCAATTGTACGTTCATGTTTAAAACTTGAATATTATTGAAAATTAGTTTTTTGGGTTGTTTTTTTTTGGGAGGGGGATTGAATAAAAGTGATGTATGATAATAATGAATTAATATTTTTTTTATAGTGCAACCTGAATTGACATAACATTATATGCAAATGTTAAGCTCATTTCTATTTTCAGCCAGCCTTAATAGACTTACGATGCATTACGATGCGCCTTAATAGACTTACGATGCATTACGATGCATTGTCATTTTAAATCATAATTATACATGTAGCTATACATTTGATTTGATAAGAAAAATGTAGTTTTACACTTTTACATCGCGTAGTAAAAGTGTTTTATCTCTTTCATATTCATTTGTTAAAATTTACTGTTTGCAATAGCATGAATTGTTCTATATAATAAGGATGTTCTTATCCCGGCATAAAAACAATGCCGTATTTGGCAAAAACTTTTCAACTTTTGATCTTCAGTGCTGTACAACTTTGTACCTTTTTCACTTTCGATCTTTTATATCTGGGCGTTATGTATTCGGGTTTAGTTTTCTGTAATTAGTTAATACTTCAGTTTCTTTATGTATATCTCTTTCATATTCATTTGATAAAATTTACTGTTTGCAATAGCATGAATTGTTCTATATAATAAGAATGTTCTTATCCCGGGCATAAAAACAATGCCGTATTTGGCGATACCTTTTCAACTTTTGATCTCCAGTGCTGTACAACTTTGTACTTTTTTCACTTTCGATCTTTTATATCTGGGCGTCACTTGTAAGTCCTGTGTGGACAAGGCGCGTTTTTGGCGTATTGTATTTTAAACCTGATGCTTTTTGTTATCTATTAATCATGTTTTTCTTTGTCTAATATGTTCTCCTATTTATTTGTATTGTAGTCCTGTAATATTATGTTGTCATTTCAATGTTATATTTAACTATGCCATTAAAGTGCGAGGTTTGGCATGCCACAAAACCAGGTTCAACCCACCACTTTTATTCCCCTTTAAAAGTGTCCTGTACCAAGTCAGGAAGATGGCCATTGTTATATTATTGTTCGTTTCTGTGTGTGTTGCATTTTAACGTTGAGTCGTTTGTGTTTTCTCTTAATTTTGAGATATTGAGATAAGACGTGGCACGGTACTTGTCTATCCCAAATTCATGTATTTGGTTTTCATGTTATATTTGTTATTCTCGTGGTGTTTTGTCTGATGCTTGGTCCGTTTCTGTGTGTGTTACGTTTCGGTGTTATTTCGTTGTTCTCCTCTTATATTTAATACGTTTCCCTCGGTTTTAGTTTGTTACCCCGATTTTGTTTTTTGTCCATGGATTTATGAGTTTTGAACAGCGGTATACTACTGTTGCCTTTATTAATAACATCTTGTCTTATCCTTAACAGTCTATGACTAAAGTTTGTCACCACTCTATCGACTTGCTCGTTAACAGTTCTTTTATTGCTTCTTGCGGGGAATAAAAGTAAAATCAATGATATATATGTACGTAATTTCACTCGAAAAACAAGGTCTTCTTTCGAAAACTTGATTGGAACGATTCACTCCATAAAACACAATCTCGACAACATACATTTTTACATAAATAAGGCCGTTAGTTTTCTCGTTTGAATTGTTTTACATGGTCTTATCGGGCCTTTTATAGCTGACTATATGCAGTATGGGCTTTGCTCATTGTTAAAGGCCGTACGGTGACCTATAGTTGTTAATGTCCGTGTCACTTTGGTCTTTTGTGGATAGTTGTCTCATTGGCAATCATACCACATCTTCTTTTTTATATATACCTTAAGTGTAGATAGTCACTAGGAGTGTTTACCACCCGTTAAAACATGTTTGTGGAACAATTATTTACCAACCAAAATTTATTCAATTTTGAGAGTCACTTAAAAGAGTATTGGCTACGAGATATGAAAACAATGATATATTATTTTGTTTTGTTCGGTCATTAAAAAAGTGTTAACGTGAAATATTAATTTGCTTTTAGCAGCAAATTTGGTTTAATTTTGTCAAAAAAAGATATAAGAAACATTACTCATGATGAATTATTCAATTGCAAGTGAATATATATATATATTTCGACCTCGTTGAATCCATGTTCAAGTGACCTTTGATTTAACCCCTTAGCTGGAGATGGGTTTACCATTGCACATGTATTCAGCTTTCTGTCAAAAGGAAAAAATGGCAACATTGAAAGCAAATAAGGATGAATGATTTGGTTGACTGATTCAATCCACTTCAAAAAAAATCTTACACAGGTGAAAATGACGATAAACATACATTTTAACCTACAATATGAAATCAAACAGACCAGGAAAAATCCAATTGCACGTGGACGCTATCTGTTTATTTTGGGTTATATAACCGTCGGTAGTCTTAATTAGGGTGTAATCAATATGGTTAATTATAATGCAACAACGCAAGTTTGTAACGTTCATTTTGATTGGATAACGTCACTTTTTTTACATGGCAACAATTGACAATTGATACTATGGGACGTACGCGCAAGCGCAGACGGCATATGCCAGATTTTAATTACATGTTTTAACGTTGTTTTCTGTCAGTTTCATTGGAATTGAAATAACAATATTGTATTTTAAGCTCCGACTGCATCAATTATGGATTTGATGGTCGCAAATACCCGTTTACTGTCTCCGCTAACGCCAGTTATACCACTTTGCCTCATAGTCTTATTAAGAAAAATTCACACACCTCATTAAATGGTCATTTAGAAAAAGTCAGAATATTCAAACTCTTTTAGGTCATTTTGTTTATTAGCAACAAAGGGACCTTCGGTCAATATATATAAACAATACACCAACGTTTCATGAGAACTGCTGAAAGCATTTTTTAGTTATTTTTGAAAACTAGAAAATACCACCTTTTTCTAATGAATAAAACATAAATCTAAAATTAATAAAAATCGAAAGGGAGTTTACAACAATAGATATAAACATTTCAGCAAAGTTTCATGAGAACTGCTGAAAACATTTTTGTGTTAATGTCTGAAATCCCCCCTTTTTAATTAATAAAACCTGTTTACTTGGAAAAGTAAAATCTAAAATTTATAAAAATTGAAAGTGACCTCATGTTAATAGATATAAAGAATTCACCAAAATTCCTTACTTTGTGAAAGCATTTTTGAGATATTATCAGAAAACTGAAAAAAAACACCAATTTTATTGAATAAAAACCCATAACTCAGAAACTTAAAATCTAAAATTTATATAAAAACCAAAAAGGGAGCTCACGTCAATAGATATAAACAATTTCCCAAAGTTTAATGCAAATTGGTTAAAGAGTTTTTGAGTTAACGTCCGACATGTTGACAACAGACGGACAACAGTATACCATAATACGTTCCGTTAACGAGCGTATAAAAAATATAATAATATATTGAGTAGTAATTTAAACACATTCTAGATACATAAATTAATACTAAAAACATAGTCATAGAAATGGAATGCATTACAAAGGATTATATCCGTAATAAGAAATACTGATTTGTCAAAGACCGAATTATTTTAATATTTCATTTACTGTTATCTGTTTTTGTCAATTTTAATTCCTTGTTATCTGTTATGAGCCAAATCAATTTGCTGTTTTGCTGTTATTGCCCCCCCCCCCCCCCTTGCCCCCCTCTTATACCACTGTACACGGCCGACACTCGGCTAACCGAGAGATTGGTCGGTTAACCTATATTGAGTATGCGGCTATATTGGCGGTTGGTCTGTTAATCGGGTTGGCTAAAGTCTGTTAATCAGGTGTTATCGAGAAAATCATTGAAAGTTCAGCCTGTTTCATTGTATAACTTTTTAAATATATTTTTATCATAAAAAATATTCATGTCTAACAAAACAATTCAATGTACTGAATCCAGTGGTGTAATTATTATTTTTCTAGCTTCAATGTACGATCTATAAAATGAAAAGGCGGGTTACTCATCAATAAATTATAACACATTTTACACACACAAACTGTACACAAAATGACACGTTGGTTGAATTTACGTGCATGTAATATTTTGAACATCGAGAAAAGACAGGCATTATGTTTGTTAACCATAATGAAATCATTGTGTGAAAAATCTTCACGAAAATCTGTATTTTGGTGACATAAATCAATCTTTATTTAAAACCTGGTCTGTTAATGGGTCGGATGTATAAAACCCAGTCTGTTAATTGGTCTGTTAAGAGTTATGAATGGCAATAAAAGTATAATTTTATTGCTATATGGGGTGTTATCGGATCAAATGGGTAGGCTCAAGACGAGCGGCTAAAATATACGGAAACAACACATGAGCAATGAAACATAAAATATACGATAACAACACATGAACAATGAACAATTTAAACAATGGAAATTGAAAATTGATAAAAACGGTTTCAAAAAGTGTAATATTAATTTCATCCAAGAATGGTCGCATATGTCATGTGGATTCTGTTTAATTGTCATGAATGACACCAATTTGTCATCTACATTGGTAACCAGTATATAGATCAGAGATAAACATCGTAATGTAACTAAACATCAGTAAGTAAAATATATTGGGATGCTAAAATATAAAGAATAGAGAAAGAATAATGAGTAAGATAAATAAAAGGTAAAAGGAAAAACTGTCACAGAGGAAACGTGACATAACAATTTAAAGATTACAGAAATAACCCCCCCCCCCCCCAAAAAAAAAAAAAAAATCCGAACCCTCATGGTATACACGATAATCTGGATGGAGTAGCAGAATATAGAATAATATATAAGGACAGTAGAGAGTGATGCATTGCTAAAAAAGAGAGAAAAAAATAATAATTGTTTAAGAAACATCCATGGGTGTTGAAACAGTAACAGATTTCGATGTACTCTAATTGGTGACAAATGCTAGAAGTTTACATGCGGACAACTGCCGTTCTCCTCTACACTTATGAACAAATGAACTAAACGGATTAAAATGTATTAAAACTCAAGATGACCAAATGTAGCTGCATTCGCTCATTTCCATTTACTACTTGAGAATGATTTGTAAACAACATATGATTAAGTAATAGAAATAAAGAACCAATTGGACGATGCTTACGAATTAGGGTTAAACGTCCAGTGACAAATATCATGTGCATATGAGAATGACAACACGTTATATGTACCCTGTGTTGTATTAGAAAGACACTTTCAGTCGGATTTGAGAACGTGCTACTTTGAACAGACACAAAAATTGAGCCTGATTGAAAACGTTAATAATAAATGCATGCGTATTCCAGCGGCCAATCCATTTCACACTATATTGAAGTGACACACCCTTCAATAAAATGCAAAGAAAGTCAAAATAAAAATGCTCTTACTAGTAAATCACAACCGAAATGAATGACAGACGGACATTATTTTTTACAAAACTTAATGAACAATTGAAATCAAGAAGGTTTGCATTATAACGCAAAAGGTTTGCGTTGTAACGCAAATATAGGACGAAAAATTTAAAAAAAAATCTGTTGCGCTAATTCGCTTCCGTAGGATACTGTTGCACCGTATTATCATTTTTTTTTACTAAGGAACATCTCATTCTTAACTTTTTCTATAGGAAAATATAAAGGTAGCAAAATAACTGTGGCTAAATTACTTTTAACTGACACAATTTCAATTGTCCAACCCATTAACAGACTTTATTCCCACAATTTTCACTAAAACGTGGTAATATTCACTTTTTATTACAATTATGAAATATTTGCCAATGTAAATTTATGTTTTAGAACCAAAGTACTATTTTGTGTCCTTTAAATGATATCTAAAATTGTTTGTTCCGACTTTTATTTAAAAAAATGCAATGCGTATAAGCATAAATACTACATACTTTCGCGACGCCTTTTGATTTTACTGAAAACTGCGTAGACTATGAAATGTTTTTACAAGATGAAAATGTTCTATGATAGATATCATTTTGTCAGACAGTTTTCTTTTTTTGATTTGGTTCTTATAATATGCCAAAAATCTTTATATGTAATAGAGTTTAACATTAAATTGTGCGTTTTACTCTTAACAGACATATAACCAACCCGATTAACAGACCAATCTCCCATATAGCCGCATACTCAATATAGATTAACCGACCAATCTCTCGGTTAGCCGAGTGTCGGCCGTGACCAGGTTAGAGGGTGGGATCCCGTTAACATGTTTAACCCCGCTACATTATGTATTTGTGTGCCTTTCCCAAGTCAGGAACCTGTAATTCAGTGGTTGTCGTTTGTTTAAGTGTTATATATTTGTTTTTTGTTATTTTTTTTGTATATAAGTAAGGCAATAAGATTTCTCGTTTGAATTGTTTTACACGTCATTTCGGGGTCTTTTATAGCTGACTATGTGGTATGGGCTTTGCTCATTGTTGAAGGCCGTATGGTTACCTATAATTGTTAATTTCTGTGTCATTTTGGTATCTTGTGGAGAGTTGTCTCATTGGCAATCATACTACATCTTCTTTTTTTATAATTATGGTATTTTGGATATATCATACGACATGTATAGTATGTTATGAATCAAATATGAGATTTTGAGTCAAATCGGTGACGATTAATTTGACAGCTATTGCCCCTTGAAATATTATCAATGTTAAACTATTTTTTTTACTTAATTTACAAGTGTGGACACAGATTAGTGTAGATAGTATGTTTGGATGTTTGACAACGTTTTGTATGACAAAAGAATTAAGTTCTATGTTTCCTCATAGGGTACTATATTATCAACTGTGTTGCGCAATATGAAAACTAACCTGAGCATTAGGAGTGTTGTTTAATATTCTCAGTTTTTTAAGTTCAAGACGAGCATGGAAGCGACATTAATTGCATCAATTACCAAATGATTACGATAGAATATGTTCCACATCTTTGATTTTGGATACATTTTGAAGCAAGGAGAGGAACACATGCATAACAGGTTCTTTTTTCATGATGTGATTTTTATTTATATTGAGATGGTATCTTAGAACATGTATTTGCTTACTATTTGTATGGTTCTATTTATATTACGTTGTGGAGGAACATCATTATCATAAGTAAAAGATTTCGTTTAAATGTCAAAATTGTTTCTCAGATTAAAAGACATTTAATTATTTTTAGAAATTAATTAACTCAGATTAGAAGACATTAGTAATGACAATGACTGACATTATGCTTGGGGCTAGATGAGCTAGAGAGTAAACTTCTGTGTTATTTTATATCAATTATTTGAAAATATTTCCTCAAAAGCAGGTCAAAGCAAAAACAAAATTGGCCAGTATGAAAATAATATCATCAAAATTACCTTTGTGAGCATGCTTTAAAGACTCATAACTGCTACAGAAGTCATCTGATAAAATTTCAAGTGGATATGAACATCTACTTAATATGTCTAATTAAAAGATGTAAAAAGTTGCAGTATTCAATATGAAAAAGGCATTGCAAAGATATTCTCTTTTCAATTTATTTTGTTATATGGATACAAATATAAGCAATACTAATACAGTAAGGCAGTTTTGTTGTGGTATGAAAGTGTATTGTAGTAATTAATAATTGCTGTTGATTAACAAAAATTAAGCAATAAACAAATGAATGATAAATGTTGAACATGTACAATGAAACATAGTTTTAGAATTCAATTAGGACAAATAGGCCTTATTATAAATTTTGGTCTTTTTTTTTAACATACTGACTGACCATTTACACTCAGGACTAAGGCGACATTGATGTACATGTAGGCAGTATAGATGTATTAAAGTGTAGCATATAACAATCTAGCATTATATTGCTAGTAGCAAGAGTAGCGTTTTTGATAAATGTGTGGTTTTTTTTAATTTGGCTAATGAACAAAAATTTTTGATTCAAATCTAAATAAAATGCTATTATCTCCCTATTACTTACATTGTACATATAATGGATACTACTTCGATAATTCCTTGTACACGAGAGTTGTCTGTCAAATCTTTATTTTCACAAAGAATGAATTGCATAACAATGAACTGAGCTCAAAGCAAAGCACTTTCATAACACACTTAGACAAAGAGCTCAATCCAGTGATATACTTTGTACTTAAGGTCCTTCATGAACATCCATCGACCAAAACCATATCTGAATAACATGCCATACTACATGGTTGGATCAGAAGTCCTGCAAGAAATTTAAAGACATGAATTTTATTATTGTATTTTAAGGGGCGTATGACATTTGCGCCGATTTAGAAAATATTCCTTATTTCATTTGCGCCGATTTTATATTTGCGTCTAATTAGATTTACAGGTACGTTAATACTTGTACATGTACTATACTATATAATACCATTGGTAAAATCTGGTTCATTTATGATAATTTGATTCATATTGTTCTGGAACTTCGTTGTAACACGATGGACATATTGCACACTGAAACGAGCCAAAGAGGGCCATACATATTGGAAGGTTAGTGTCCTGAAACATAACAACATTATATCCTACAAATGTACCATAAAATCGTGTAAAGCCAGAGTCACCACGGATTCTATTGTCAAAACACAGAACGAGCATAATCATATGGCAGATGTCTGAAAGACACAGAGGCTAAAGAACTATGGGTACGATCAAGGAAAAAGTCTGGAGATGTATCTTGTAGGCCTTCTTCCAACCCCCCCGAGAACATCACCCATTGAGATGCTGAGTTATATTGGGGAAGAATAGTTTGAAAGGAATGATTGAAAAGTTAGGCAGCAACCATTTGATTTTCTGGGGGGGCTATGGGTTTTTTTTCTAGACAAAAAAAAACAATATATTTTTTTCGCGACAAGTCGAAAGCAATTTTTTTCTTTCAATTTTAGCATTACATATAGTGGCAGCTGAGGGTGAAACAAACAATTTTTTTTCCTCAGAATCAAAAACAAATTATTTTTTTCTCCAAAAACTGGAAACAAACTTTTTTTTCCAAAAAAAACATAGTCCCCCCCCCCCCCAGAAAATCGAATGGTTGCTGCCTTATAGAAATTAAGGTTGAGACAAAACAACAGTAGACTATGTTTCGTATTTAATTACAACAAACAAAAAAACACATAAAAAATATTAGTGCCGAAATTTAAGTGAGGAAATTGCCTCATTTGTCTCAATGGTAGTTACGGCCTTGCTGACTCCATCCTGCTTTTTTTTGGGGGGTGGGGGGGGGGGGGTCACCGTACGCATATCCCTATTCACGGTTCATTAAGCCGCTTTCGGTTAATTGGTTGATGTATTTGGCGGGAAATTATGTGGAGGCCGGAAGTCATGACCTAACACTGGAACTGCTAGAAAATTAACACCGACCTTCTTAATAACTTGATCGCTTTGTTTTGGAAATTCATTATGTTATCAGTCAGGTCAGTCTTATTCTTTCTTTAATTACACAAAATGGCCCTGCCACTGTGTAATTTAATGTTAACCGATAATATAATGAATGTTTAGCTTGATTGGAATGACGAGAACGAGTAAATAAAGATATTCATATGATATACCTCTTGTTAATGGCTAGATTATGTCTTATTGTTACCAGTCCAGATATTCATCTTAAGTCATAACTCCTGCCAATGAAAGTTAAATGATCAAATATGCGAAAATTAAAGTTGACATATTTAAATGAGCTAAATTAGTATGGGAATCGAGTAGACCGGTATCCATGTAAATGATATTAAAAGTGTATTTAAATCGACAAGTGTAAATAATTATAACAAAGAAATAAAATCACTCAACTCTGTTAATTTGTAGAATAATTATTTTTATAATCAACTGAGCAATACAAATGGCAATTTGTACTACCTAAAGACTGCAGCAAATTTTATTTAATAAACAAACATTCTGTGAATATAGCATGGTCAGTTACCATAGGTGGATCCAGGGGCGGCCGCCCCCCCCCCCCTCTTTTCGTGGGAAAAATTTGGTGGATTATATAGGGAATCACTGAAGCACGACTCGAGCGTGGCCCCCTTAGGTCAGTCAGCGGGCCCCCTCTTTTGAAAAGTTCTGGATCCGCCACTGGTTACTGGTAAAAAATTCATTGTTTTGATGTTATATGTATATGTAAATTTTTCAGAAAACAAAATACTTAATACCTGGATTTTAATGTGCATTTTTTTCCAATCTGTAGAAGATAACAAAGTAGACAAACACACGAGTTTCATTTGATATGGTCCACCCAGTTACACAGTTTAAATTGATCAAACCTCTTTCCCAACTTAGATTGTTTGGCATCTTCTGCAGGTATGGAAAAAAATGAATAGCAAAGTTTTGAAAAGTGTATCATTTTCTGGAACGTCAAATGCATTTGAAATTTAATTATGTAGTTCATGCCATCTAAGTACACATGTACTTAATACATATAATATCATCTTTCCAATTTTAATGCCAACTCAAGAGTTTTCACTCCAATTTTTTTCAGTCCACTGAAATAGACAATGACAGTGCTAGTGGGGCCTACTAATGACTAATTCTTGTTTTATATATTTTCATGTGTATGCATGGTTGTATATATATTTATATTTCATTTCAGAGTAAAGTTGCTTCAAAGAAATAAAAAATTGGTTGATCAATTGATTTTTAGTTCGCCAAGATCATCTCATGCATTTGGCGTCCGTCATCGTTGTCCGTTAACTTTTACATAAATCTTCTTCTCTGAAACTACTGGGCCAAAAAAAACTAAACCTGGCCTAAATCATCCTTATGGTGTCTAGTTTAAAAAATGTATCTGATGACCCGCCTGCCATCAACCAGATGGCTGCCATGGCTCAAAATAGAACATAGGGGTAAAATGCAGTTTATGGCTTATGTCTCTGAAAAGCATGTAGAGTAAATCTGACAAAAGGTAGAAATGATCATTAGGTGAAGATCTATCTGTCTATTCGGCAGTAAGGTTGATCTATATCATTTAGTATATTTTTATGTGTTTGGTAGTCAAAGATATTTGGTATGTAGTTGTATAAGTATTGGCACATCTCATTACCATGGAGATTATTTTGCTCCGCCCGTCTTCTCAGTTATGGTTTATTGACTTTGAAATTTTGCTTAGTTTATGTATTAGTTTTTGTTAAGGTTTGTTAAAGGGAACTTCTTATTTCAAGATGTATTTTTCATGTGTATAGTTGTATATATATATTATTGTCTCACTTGACATGGTCTAAAAGTGAGACAAAGGTATGCTGTTTCTGGCATCCACCACAGCGGCAGCAATGTATTTTAAAATTTGTGATTAGATCTAGTTAATGTGGTGAACTACAAGTTGTAGATCAATCATATTTGGTATGCAGTCCTTTATTTTAGTCCTATTAGTATTGGCACACCTCATTTCCATAGAGAATATTGGACCCTCCCCCCGCAATCATGGTCTATTGACTATGCAGCTTTTCCTCATTTTACATGGATTTGTTTGTGATTAGGTCAATTTATTGGGAACAACTAGTGGTAAGTCAATTATATTTGGTATGCAGTTGTATAACCATTTGAATCGTTTTCAGAGCGATTATTTGGCTCTGCCTTCTTAGTCATGGTCTATTGTCTTTTTTGCTAAGTGAACATGTTTTAGTTTCCAATTCTATCAAGGAGGACGGAGGAAAAATAAAATAAAAAGACATGGAAAATTAATAATGTCAAACTTACTTGGTCTACAACAAAGAACCCCATTTATTTGATTGCTGTTCATCATATACAAGTTCACAGACAAGTCCTTTAACAATGAGAAAATGTTTAAAAAAATTGTGCTTAAAAATGTTTTGATTTGTGTACATTAATTTGAATAATAATGACTTTCTTTTATTTCCAATTCTACCAAAGAGGACAGAAGAAGCAGCCCAAAGTGAAAGACTTGAAGAAATATAGGCAATGTAAGTAGGATTAAGTGATTTTGCTGTTTGTGGCGTTTCCTCGAAGTAGCTGGTTACCTCCAAATGGGACGACAGTCATGGATGTTGAGATGGCCTACGTCGCAGACTCGCGAGGACGGGCGGCTGGGATGTTCGCTAGCGACCTACGACAGCTACAGGCTTACTGCCTATGCCTGTAGAAGGGGACTTTGAGATGTCATGATGAAGTTTTCTGGAGATTATCTGGTTTCATTTTTGGGAAGCAGTCCACATGGAAAAATGATGCAGCCAAACTAAAGATATGCTCGATTGGTTCTTTCTAATGTCCCTGTTATTAAGAAGCAGGAAAAATTGAAGAATAAGAGAGGGAAAATGTCAAATTTACTTGGTCTACAACAAAGAAACCCTTTTATTTTATTGCTGTTCTTCATATACAAGTTCACAGACAAGTCCTTCAACAATGAGAAAATGTTTAAAACAAATTGTGTATAAAAATGTTCAGCTGTTTCTTACAGAGTTATCTCTAAGTGTTATGTAGGTGTCAGACCACAATTACTCCCTCAAATTTTGAACGTATGTAAAAGTAGGCCTACTGTACACAAAATAGTGCTTTTGATGTCATTGTTTACTTAATTTAATCCAACAAATTTGCAGAAATGAAACTTTTGGTGAAAGAGAAATATATTTCGACCATTTTGAGCTAAAATTCACTTGTCTGTCAGTTTGCATTAAAAATTTTGGAATTAATGCGCTCTTTAGTACACTAATTTAAGATTTCCAGAAAACCAGGGTTTATTTTTGGAGTACCGCTGTTTTGAAGGTCAGTTGTACCACCTTAATAGTCAAATTTTGTAACAGAATATTAAATTAATCTTAATTTGAAAACAATTTGATATTGACAGAACAAATATCAAATGATCATTTCAGAAATACATAATTTGTGCTTCAAGTGCAAAGACTTTTCTAGAATTAACAGTTGTTTTCTGAGCTAGTTCTGATTGGTCAGGTTTTATTGTCTGTTTCTTGCTTTTGTTCTATGGATAGTTCAGTGGTATCTTTTTTTTCAGGATATGGTGTGCATTATTCAAAGGGATCTTTTTATGTAATTTTGAAATGATATACATTTGATATTTGATAGTAATTGACCGATTCAATCCACAAAAAAACATTCTTATAAAAGAAACCCTTTTTATTTTATTGCTGTTCTTCATATTCAAGTTGACAGACAAGTCCTTCAACAATGAGAAAATGTATCAAAAAATATGTTTATAAAAATGTTTTGGTTTGTGTTCATTAATCTGACTAATAATGACTTTCTTTTATTTCCAATTCTACCAAAGAGGACAGAAGAAGCAGCCCAAAGTGAAAGACTTGAAGAAATATAGGCAATGTAAGTAGGATTAAGTGATTTTGCTGTTTGTGGCGTTTCCTCGAAGTAGCTGGTTACCTCCAAATGGGACGACAGTCATGGATGTTGAGATGGCCTACGTCGCAGACTCGCGAGGACGGGCGGCTGGGATGTTCGCTAGCGACCTACGACAGCTACAGGCTTACTGCCTATGCCTGTAGGGGACTTTGAGATGTCATGCTGAAGTTTTCTGGAGATTATCTGGTTTCATTTTAGGGAAGCAGTCCACATGGAAAAATGATGCAGCCAAACTAAAGATATGCTCGATTGGTTCTTTCCAATGTCCCTGTTATTAAGAAGCAGGAAAAATTGAAGAATAAGAGAGGGAAAATGTCAAATTTACTTGGTCTACAACAAAGAAACCCTTTTATTTGATTGCTGTTCATCATTTACAAGTTCAGACAAGTCCTTCAACAATGAGAAAATGTTTAAAAAAAATTGTGCTTAAAAATGTTTTGATTTGTGTACATTAATCTGAATAATAATGACTACAGGCTTACTGCCTATGCCTGTAGAAGGGGACTTTGAGATGTCATGATGAAGTTTTCTGGAGATTATCTGGTTTCATTTTTGGGAAGCAGTCCACATGGAAAAATGATGCAGCCAAACTAAAGATATGCTGGATTGGTTCTTTCTAATGTCCCTGTTATTAAGAAGCAGGAAAAATTGAAGAATAAGAGAGGGAAAATGTCAAATTTACTTGGTCTACAACAAAGAAACCCTTTTATTTTATTGCTGTTCTTCATATACAAGTTCACAGACAAGTCCTTCAACAATGAGAAAATGTTTAAAACAAATTGTGTATAAAAATGTTCAGCTGTTTCTTACAGAGTTATCTCTAAGTGTTCTGTAGGTGTCAGACCATCCAATTACTCCCTCAAATTTTTAACGTATGTAAAAGTAGGCCTACTGTAACACAAAATAGTGCTTTTGATGTCATTGTTTACTTAATTTAACCAACAAATTTGCAGAAATGAAACTTTTGGTGAAAGAGAAATATATTTCGACCATTTTGAGCTAAAATTCACTTGTCTGTCAGTTTGCATTAAAAATTTTGGAATTAATGCGCTCTTTAGTACACTAATTTAAGATTTCCAGAAAACCAGGGTTTATTTTTGGAGTACCGCTGTTTTGAAGGTCAGATTGTACCACCTTAATAATCAAATTTTGTAACAGAATATTAAATTAATCTTAATTTGAAAACAATTTGATATTGACAGAACAAATATCAAATGATCATTTCAGAAATACATAATTTGTGCTTCAAGTGCAAAGACTTTTCTAAATTAACAGTTGTTTTCTGAGCTAGTTCTGATTGGTCAGGTTTTATTGTCTGTTTCTTGCTTTTGTTCTATGGACAGTTCAGTGGTATCTTTTTTTTCAGGATATGGTGTGCATTATTCAAAGGGATCTTTTTATGTAATTTTGAAATGATATACATTTGATATTTGATAGTAATTGACCGATTCAATCCACAAAAAAACATTCTTATAAAAGAAACCCTTTTTATTTTATTGCTGTTCTTCATATTCAAGTTGACAGACAAGTCCTTCAACAATGAGAAAATGTATCAAAAAATATGTTTATAAAAATGTTTTGGTTTGTGTTCATTAATCTGACTAATAATGACTTTCTTTTATTTCCAATTCTACCAAAGAGGACAGAAGAAGCAGCCCAAAGTGAAAGACTTGAAGAAATATAGGCAATGTAAGTAGGATTAAGTGATTTTGCTGTTTGTGGCGTTTCCTCGAAGTAGCTGGTTACCTCCAAATGGGACGACAGTCATGGATGTTGAGATGGCCTACGTCGCAGACTCGCGAGGACGGGCGGCTGGGATGTTCGCTAGCGACCTACGACAGCTACAGGCTTACTGCCTATGCCTGTAGGGGACTTTGAGATGTCATGCTGAAGTTTTCTGGAGATTATCTGGTTTCATTTTTGGGAAGCAGTCCACATGGAAAAATGATGCAGCCAAACTAAAGATATGCTCGATTGGTTCTTTCCAATGTCCCTGTTATTAAGAAGCAGGAAAAATTGAAGAATAAGAGAGGGAAAATGTCAAATTTACTTGGTCTACAACAAAGAAACCCTTTTATTTGATTGCTGTTCATCATTTACAAGTTCACAGACAAGTCCTTCAACAATGAGAAAATGTTTAAAAAAAATTGTGCTTAAAAATGTTTTGATTTGTGTTCATTAATCTGAATAATAATGACTTTCTTTTATTTCCAATTCTACCAAAGAGGACAGAAGAAGCAGCCCAAAGTGAAAGACTTGAAGAAATATAGGCAATGTAAGTAGGATTAAGTGATTTTGCTGTTTGTGGCGTTTCCTCGAAGTAGCTGGTTACCTCCAAATGGGACGACAGTCATGGATGTTGAGATGGCCTACGTCGCAGACTCGCGAGGACAGGCGGCTGGGATGTTCGCTAGCGACCTACGACAGCTACAGGCTTACTGCCTATGCCTGTAGAAGGGGACTTTGAGATGTCATGCTGAAGTCTTCTGGAGATTATCTGGTTTCATTTTTGGGAAGCAGTCCACATGGAAAAATGATGCAGCCAAACTAAAGATATGCTCGATTGGTTCTTTCCAATGTCCCTGTTATTAAGAAGCAGGAAAAATTGAAGAATAAGAGAGGGAAAATGTCAAATTTACTTGGTCTACAACAAAGAAACCCTTTTATTTGATTGCTGTTCATCATTTACAAGTTCACAGACAAGTCCTTCAACAATGAGAAAATGTTTAAAAAAAATTGTGCTTAAAAATGTTTTGATTTGTGTACATTAATCTGAATAATAATGACTTTCTTTTATTTCCAATTCTACCAAAGAGGACAGAAGAAGCAGCCCAAAGTGAAAGACTTGAAGAAATATAGGCAATGTAAGTAGGATTAAGTGATTTTGCTGTTTGTGGCGTTTCCTCGAAGTAGCTGGTTACCTCCAAATGGGACGACAGTCATGGATGTTGAGATGGCCTACGTCGCAGACTCGCGAGGACGGGCGGCTGGGATGTTCGCTAGCGACCTACGACAGCTACAGGCTTACTGCCTATGCCTGTAGAAGGGGACTTTGAGATGTCATGCTGAAGTCTTCTGGAGATTATCTGGTTTCATTTTTGGGAAGCAGTCCACATGGAAAAATGATGCAGCCAAACTAAAGATATGCTCGATTGGTTCTTTCTAATGTCCCTGTTATTAAGAAGCAGGAAAAATTGAAGAATAAGAGAGGGAAAATGTCAAATTTTCTTGGTCTACAACAAAGAAACCCTTTTATTTTATTGCTGTTCTTCATATACAAGTTCACAGACAAGTCCTTCAACAATGAGAAAATGTTCAAAACAAATTGTGTATAAAAATGTTCAGCTGTTTCTTACAGAGTTATCTCTAAGTATTCTGTAGGTGTCAGACCATCAATTACTCCCTCAAATTTTGAACGTATGTAAAAGTAGGCCTACTGTAACACAAAATAGTGCTTTTGATGTCATTGTTTACTTAATTTAACCAACAAATTTGCAGAAATGAAACTTTTGGTGAAAGAGAAATATATTTCGACCATTTTGAGCTAAAATTCACTTGTCTGTCAGTTTGCATTAAAAATTTTGGAATTAATGCGCTCTTTAGTACACTAATTTAAGATTTCCAGAAAACCAGGGTTTATTTTTGGAGTACCGCTGTTTTGAAGGTCAGTTGTACCACCTTAATAGTCAAATTTTGTAACAGAATATTAAATTAATCTTAATTTGAAAACAATTTGATATTGACAGAACAAATATCAAATGATCATTTCAAAAATACATAATTTGTGCTTCAAGTGCAAAGACTTTTCTAACAATTAACAGTTGTTTTCTGAGCTAGTTCTGATTGGTCAGGTTTTATTGTCTGTTTCTTGCTTTTGTTCTATGGATAGTTCAGTGGTATCTTTTTTTTCAGGATATGGTGTGCATTATTCAAAGGGATCTTTTTATGTAATTTTGACTGATATACATTTGATATTTGATAGTAATTGACCGATTCAATCCACAAAAAAACATTCTTATAAAAGAAACCCTTTTTATTTTATTGCTGTTCTTCATATTCAAGTTGACAGAAAAGTCCTTCAACAATGAGAAAATTATCAAAAAATATGTTTATAAAAATGTTTTGGTTTGTGTTCATTAATCTGACTAATAATGACTTTCTTTTATTTCCAATTCTACCAAAGAGGACAGAAGAAGCAGCCCAAAGTGAAAGACTTGAAGAAATATAGGCAATGTAAGTAGGATTAAGTGATTTGCTGTTTGTGGCGTTTCCTCGAAGTAGCTGGTTACCTCCAAATGGGACGACAGTCATGGATGTTGAGATGGCCTACGTCGCAGACTCGCGAGGACGGGCGGCTGGGATGTTCGCTAGCGACCTACGACAGCTACAGGCTTACTGCCTATGCCTGTAGGGGACTTTGGGATGTCATGCTGAAGTTTTCTGGAGATTATCTGGTTTCATTTTTGGGAAGCAGTCCACATGGAAAAATGATGCAGCCAAACTAAAGATATGCTCGATTGGTTCTTTCCAATGTCCCTGTTATTAAGAAGCAGGAAAAATTGAAGAATAAGAGAGGGAAAATGTCAAATTTACTTGGTCTACAACAAAGAAACCCTTTTATTTTATTGCTGTTCTTCATATACAAGTTCACAGACAAGTCCTTCAACAATGAGAAAATGTTTAAAACAAATTGTGTATAAAAATGTTCAGCTGTTTCTGACAGAGTTATCTCTAAGTGTTCTGTAGGTGTCAGACCATCAATTACTCCCTCAAATTTTGAACGTATGTAAAAGTAGGCCTACTGTTACACAAAATAGTGCTTTTGATGTCATTGTTTACTTAATTTAACCAACAAATTTGCAGAAATGAAACTTTTGGTGAAAGAGAAATATATTTCGACCATTTTGAGCTAAAATTCACTTGTCTGTCAGTTTGCATTAAAAATTTTGGAATGAATGCGCTCTTTAGTACACTAATTTAAGATTTCCAGAAAACCAGGGTTTATTTTTGGAGTACCGCTATTTTGAAGGTCAGATGTACCACCTTAATAGTCAAATTTTGTAACAGAATATTAAATTAATCTTAATTTGAAAACAATTTGATATTGACAGAACAAATATCAAATGATCATTTCAGAAATACATAATTTGTGCTTCAAGTGCAAAGACTTTTTTAACAATTAACAGTTGTTTTCTGAGCTAGTTCTGATTGGTCAGGTTTTATTGTCTGTTTCTTGCTTTTGTTCTATGGATAGTTCAGTGGTATCTTTTTTTTCAGGATATGGTGTGCATTATTCAAAGGGATCTTTTTATGTAATTTTGAAATGATATACATTTGATATTTGATAGTAATTGACCGATTCAATCCACAAAAAAACATTCTTATAAAAGAAACCCTTTTATTTTATTGCTGTTCTTCATATTCAAGTTGACAGACAAGTCCTTCAACAATGAGAAAATGTATCAAAAAATGTGTTTATAAAAATGTTTTGGTTTGTGTTCATTAATCTGACTAATAATGACTTTCTTTTATTTCCAATTCTACCAAAGAGGACAGAAGAAGCAGCCCAAAGTGAAAGACTTGAAGAAATATAGGCAATGTAAGTAGGATTAAGTGATTTTGCTGTTTGTGGCGTTTCCTCGAAGTAGCTGGTTACCTCCAAATGGGACGACAGTCATGGATGTTGAGATGGCCTACGTCGCAGACTCGCGAGGACGGGCGGCTGGGATGTTCGCTAGCGACCTACGACAGCTACAGGCTTACTGCCTATGCCTGTAGAAGGGGACTTTGAGATGTCATGCTGAAGTTTTCTGACGATTATCTGGTTTCATTTTTGGGAAGCAGTCCACATGGAAAAATGATGCAGCCAAACTAAAGATATGCTCGATTGGTTCTTTCCAATGTCCCTGTTATTAAGAAGCAGGAAAAATTGAAGAATAAGAGAGGGAAAATGTCAAATTTACTTGCTCTACAACAAAGAAACCCTTTTATTTGATTGCTGTTCATCATATACAAGTTCACAGACAAGTCCTTCAACAATGAGAAAATGTTTAAAAAAAATTGTGCTTAAAAATGTTTTGATTTGTGTACATTAATCTGAATAATAATGACTTTCTTTTATTTCCAATTCTACCAAAGAGGACAGAAGAAGCAGCCCAAAGTGAAAGACTTGAAGAAATATAGGCAATGTAAGTAGGATTAAGTGATTTTGCTGTTTGTGGCGTTTCCTCGAAGTAGCTGGTTACCTCCAAATGGGACGACAGTCATGGATGTTGAGATGGCCTACGTCGCAGACTCGCGAGGACGGGCGGCTGGGATGTTCGCTAGCGACCTACGACAGCTACAGGCTTACTGCCTATGCCTGTAGAAGGGGACTTTGAGATGTCATGCTGAAGTTTTCTGGAGATTATCTGGTTTCATTTTTGGGAAGCAGTCCACATGGAAAAATGATGCAGCCAAACTAAAGATATGCTCGATTGGTTCTTTCCAATGTCCCTGTTATTAAGAAGCAGGAAAAATTGAAGAATAAGAGAGGGAAAATGTCAAATTTACTTGGTCTACAACAAAGAAACCCTTTTATTTGATTGCTGTTCATCATTTACAAGTTCACAGACAAGTCCTTCAACAATGAGAAAATGTTTAAAAAAAATTGTGCTTAAAAATGTTTTGATTTGTGTACATTAATCTGAATAATAATGACTTTCTTTTATTTCCAATTCTACCAAAGAGGACAGAAGAAGCAGCCCAAAGTGAAAGACTTGAAGAAATATAGGCAATGTAAGTAGGATTAAGTGATTTTGCTGTTTGTGGCGTTTCCTCGAAGTAGCTGGTTACCTCCAAATGGGACGACAGTCATGGATGTTGAGATGGCCTACGTCGCAGACTCGCGAGGACGGGCGGCTGGGATGTTCGCTAGCGACCTACGACAGCTACAGGCTTACTGCCTATGCCTGTAGAAGGGGACTTTGAGATGTCATGCTGAAGTCTTCTGGAGATTATCTGGTTTCATTTTTGGGAAGCAGTCCACATGGAAAAATGATGCAGCCAAACTAAAGATATGCTCGATTGGTTCTTTCTAATGTCCCTGTTATTAAGAAGCAGGAAAAATTGAAGAATAAGAGAGGGAAAATGTCAAATTTTCTTGGTCTACAACAAAGAAACCCTTTTATTTTATTGCTGTTCTTCATATACAAGTTCACAGACAAGTCCTTCAACAATGAGAAAATGTTCAAAACAAATTGTGTATAAAAATGTTCAGCTGTTTCTTACAGAGTTATCTCTAAGTATTCTGTAGGTGTCAGACCATCAATTACTCCCTCAAATTTTGAACGTATGTAAAAGTAGGCCTACTGTAACACAAAATAGTGCTTTTGATGTCATTGTTTACTTAATTTAACCAACAAATTTGCAGAAAATGAAACTTTTGGTGAAAGAGAAATATATTTCGACCATTTTGAGCTAAAATTCACTTGTCTGTCAGTTTGCATTAAAAATTTTGGAATTAATGCGCTCTTTAGTACACTAATTTAAGATTTCCAGAAAACCAGGGTTTATTTTTGGAGTACCGCTGTTTTGAAGGTCAGTTGTACCACCTTAATAGTCAAATTTTGTAACAGAATATTAAATTAATCTTAATTTGAAAACAATTTGATATTGACAGAACAAATATCAAATGATCATTTCAAAAATACATAATTTGTGCTTCAAGTGCAAAGACTTTTCTAACAATTAACAGTTGTTTTCTGAGCTAGTTCTGATTGGTCAGGTTTTATTGTCTGTTTCTTGCTTTTGTTCTATGGATAGTTCAGTGGTATCTTTTTTTTCAGGATATGGTGTGCATTATTCAAAGGGATCTTTTTATGTAATTTTGAAATGATATACATTTGATATTTGATAGTAATTGACCGATTCAATCCACAAAAAAACATTCTTATAAAAGAAACCCTTTTTATTTTATTGCTGTTCTTCATATTCAAGTTGACAGAAAAGTCCTTCAACAATGAGAAAATTATCAAAAAATATGTTTATAAAAATGTTTTGGTTTGTGTTCATTAATCTGACTAATAATGACTTTCTTTTATTTCCAATTCTACCAAAGAGGACAGAAGAAGCAGCCCAAAGTGAAAGACTTGAAGAAATATAGGCAATGTAAGTAGGATTAAGTGATTTTGCTGTTTGTGGCGTTTCCTCGAAGTAGCTGGTTACCTCCAAATGGGACGACAGTCATGGATGTTGAGATGGCCTACGTCGCAGACTCGCGAGGACGGGCGGCTGGGATGTTCGCTAGCGACCTACGACAGCTACAGGCTTACTGCCTATGCCTGTAGGGGACTTTGGGATGTCATGCTGAAGTTTTCTGGAGATTATCTGGTTTCATTTTTGGGAAGCAGTCCACATGGAAAAATGATGCAGCCAAACTAAAGATATGCTCGATTGGTTCTTTCCAATGTCCCTGTTATTAAGAAGCAGGAAAAATTGAAGAATAAGAGAGGGAAAATGTCAAATTTACTTGGTCTACAACAAAGAAACCCTTTTATTTTATTGCTGTTCTTCATATACAAGTTCACAGACAAGTCCTTCAACAATGAGAAAATGTTTAAAACAAATTGTGTATAAAAATGTTCAGCTGTTTCTGACAGAGTTATCTCTAAGTGTTCTGTAGGTGTCAGACCATCAATTACTCCCTCAAATTTTGAACGTATGTAAAAGTAGGCCTACTGTTACACAAAATAGTGCTTTTGATGTCATTGTTTACTTAATTTAACCAACAAATTTGCAGAAATGAAACTTTTGGTGAAAGAGAAATATATTTCGACCATTTTGAGCTAAAATTCACTTGTCTGTCAGTTTGCATTAAAAATTTTGGAATGAATGCGCTCTTTAGTACACTAATTTAAGATTTCCAGAAAACCAGGGTTTATTTTTGGAAGTACCGCTGTTTTGAAGGTCAGTTGTACCACCTTAATAGTCAAATTTTGTAACAGAATATTAAATTAATCTTAATTTGAAAACAATTTGATATTGACAGAACAAATATCAAATGATCATTTCAGAAATACATAATTTGTGCTTCAAGTGCAGACTTTTTAACAATTAACAGTTGTTTTCTGAGCTAGTTCTGATTGGTCAGGTTTTATTGTCTGTTTCTTGCTTTTGTTCTATGGATAGTTCAGTGGTATCTTTTTTTTCAGGATATGGTGTGCATTATTCAAAGGGATCTTTTTATGTAATTTTGAAATGATATACATTTGATATTTGATAGTAATTGACCGATTCAATCCACAAAAAAACATTCTTATAAAAGAAACCCTTTTATTTTATTGCTGTTCTTCATATTCAAGTTGACAGACAAGTCCTTCAACAATGAGAAAATGTATCAAAAAATGTGTTTATAAAAATGTTTTGGTTTGTGTTCATTAATCTGACTAATAATGACTTTCTTTTATTTCCAATTCTACCAAAGAGGACAGAAGAAGCAGCCCAAAGTGAAAGACTTGAAGAAATATAGGCAATGTAAGTAGGATTAAGTGATTTTGCTGTTTGTGGCGTTTCCTCGAAGTAGCTGGTTACCTCCAAATGGGACGACAGTCATGGATGTTGAGATGGCCTACGTCGCAGACTCGCGAGGACGGGCGGCTGGGATGTTCGCTAGCGACCTACGACAGCTACAGGCTTACTGCCTATGCCTGTAGAAGGGGACTTTGAGATGTCATGCTGAAGTTTTCTGACGATTATCTGGTTTCATTTTTGGGAAGCAGTCCACATGGAAAAATGATGCAGCCAAACTAAAGATATGCTCGATTGGTTCTTTCCAAATGTCCCTGTTATTAAGAAGCAGGAAAAATTGAAGAATAAGAGAGGGAAAATGTCAAATTTACTTGCTCTACAACAAAGAAACCCTTTTATTTGATTGCTGTTCATCATATACAAGTTCACAGACAAGTCCTTCAACAATGAGAAAATGTTTAAAAAAAATTGTGCTTAAAAATGTTTTGATTTGTGTACATTAATCTGAATAATAATGACTTTCTTTTATTTCCAATTCTACCAAAGAGGACAGAAGAAGCAGCCCAAAGTGAAAGACTTGAAGAAATATAGGCAATGTAAGTAGGATTAAGTGATTTTGCTGTTTGTGGCGTTTCCTCGAAGTAGCTGGTTACCTCCAAATGGGACGACAGTCATGGATGTTGAGATGGCCTACGTCGCAGACTCGCGAGGACGGGCGGCTGGGATGTTCGCTAGCGACCTACGACAGCTACAGGCTTACTGCCTATGCCTGTAGAAGGGGACTTTGAGATGTCATGCTGAAGTTTTCTGGAGATTATCTGGTTTCATTTTTGGGAAGCAGTCACATGGAAAAATGATGCAGCCAAACTAAAGATATGCTCGATTGGTTCTTTCCAATGTCCCTGTTATTAAGAAGCAGGAAAAATTGAAGAATAAGAGAGGGAAAAATGTCAAATTTACTTGGTCTACAACAAAGAAACCCTTTTATTTGATTGCTGTTCATCATTTACAAGTTCACAGACAAGTCCTTCAACAATGAGAAAATGTTTAAAAAAAATTGTGCTTAAAAATGTTTTGATTTGTGTACATTAATCTGAATAATAATGACTTTCTTTTATTTCCAATTCTACCAAAGAGGACAGAAGAAGCAGCCCAAAGTGAAAGACTTGAAGAAATATAGGCAATGTAAGTAGGATTAAGTGATTTTGCTGTTTGTGGCGTTTCCTCGAAGTAGCTGGTTACCTCCAAATGGGACGACAGTCATGGATGTTGAGATGGCCTACGTCGCAGACTCGCGAGGACGGGCGGCTGGGATGTTCGCTAGCGACCTACGACAGCTACAGGCTTACTGCCTATGCCTGTAGAAGGGGACTTTGAGATGTCATGCTGAAGTCTTCTGGAGATTATCTGGTTTCATTTTTGGGAAGCAGTCCACATGGAAAAATGATGCAGCCAAACTAAAGATATTCAGTGATTTTGCTAGCGCTCGTCACTTTCGTATTTTACGAAAAGGTTTTCGAAATGACGAAAATATTTCATATCAATTTCGTCACTTAAATTGGAAAGTGTAAAATATTTACATATCAAATTACTTGAATTCTACCTGTCTTTATGTTTCTGACAAGTTTATGACCCTCAGGTAATTAAAGGTGTTAAAAGTTGTGATGACAAGTAATCCGCCTATCGCCAATCAGATGGGTCACTAATCCCTCAATTATTATTATAAAACCTCATAAATGAAAATCATAATAATCTATTTAAGTTAAATCAGTCAGTCAGCATTTCATTTTAATCATTTCTCACAGATCTGTCGAATTTTCGTCATTTAAACAAAATTGATAATCTTCCCGGATATTTCAACTTTATTTTAATTTCAATATTTCCCTTAAGATCATAATTTTCTGTTTGCTTGTCGTAGTTTCGTCATTTTAACGTATTTTCGTCATACTTTTATATAAATATTCATCAAAAACTTTCGACAACTTTGATTAAAAAGAATGAACTTTATTCAAAACGTAAATATTTTCACTTGCAAACAGGTGCTTCCTGTTCTATGTATTGCGCATGCGTAAAAGTTCGAAGATGAATCCGGTTTTATTCTGAAATTATTATTCAATTTGTCACTTCCCGTTTTCATTTCATTTTGTTAAAAATCGAAAGTAAATGTGATCTACAGTCTACAGTCATCAGAATCATCACATTAAGTATAGATGCAGATCCTTCTATCCAATATTAAAGATTATTGATTCCAAATAGATATTAAAACGTGTTTTCAAGGATATAAATGATTGTGAAGGGAAAAAGTCGTAACAAGTTCATTTGTGCAGTGGTTTGAAAAATAGAGGCACCCAACTTTTGTTGATCAGGGGTGTGCCTGAAAATAACTGAAGTGAAGTTGTGAACCATATTACCAGATCCCTGTTCTTATCTTCATATCTTAGCATCGCATCAGTCAATTCATTCAATATTGACAATAACTGCCTACATAAGCAATCCAAAAGTCTTCAAAGATCCTAGACTAGTCCTTGAAGGACTTGGACATATATGTATAGCTAGTTTGATAAACATCCTAGACCCCTTGCTTTTATAAAAAATAAGGCTGATTTTTATCACGCGCAAAAGTGACTAAAGCCCTCAAAATCCTAGCTAAAACCTGGATATGCTCGATTGGTTCTTTCTAATGTCCCTGTTATTAAGAAGCAGGAAAAATTGAAGAATAAGAGAGGGAAAATGTCAAATTTTCTTGGTCTACAACAAAGAAACCCTTTTATTTTATTGCTGTTCTTCATATACAAGTTCACAGACAAGTCCTTCAACAATGAGAAAATGTTCAAAACAAATTGTGTATAAAAATGTTCAGCTGTTTTCTTACAGAGTTATCTCTAAGTATTCTGTAGGTGTCAGACCATCAATTACTCCCTCAAATTTTGAACGTATGTAAAAGTAGGCCTACTGTAACACAAAATAGTGCTTTTGATGTCATTGTTTACTTAATTTAACAACAAATTTGCAGAAATGAAACTTTTGGTGAAAGAGAAATATATTTCGACCATTTGAGCTAAAATTCACTTGTCTGTCAGTTTGCATTAAAAATTTTGGAATTGATGCGCTCTTTAGTACACTAATTTAAGATTTCCAGAAAACCAGGGTTTATTTTTGGAGTACCGCTGTTTTGAAGGTCAGTTGTACCACCTTAATAGTCAAATTTTGTAACAGAATATTAAATTAATCTTAATTTGAAAACAATTTGATATTGACAGAAACAAATATCAAATGATCATTTCAAAAATACATAATTTGTGCTTCAAGTGCAAAGACTTTTCTAACAATTAACAGTTGTTTTTCTGAGCTAGTTCTGATTGGTCAGGTTTTATTGTCTGTTTCTTGCTTTTTTCTATGGATAGTTCAGTGGTATCTTTTTTTTCAGGATATGGTGTGCATTATTCAAAGGGATCTTTTTATGTAATTTTGAAATGATATACATTTGATATTTGATAGTATTGACCGATTCAATCCACAAAAAAACATTCTATAAAAGAAACCCTTTTTATTTTATTGCTGTTCTTCATATTCAAGTTGACAGAAAAGTCCTTCAACAATGAGAAAAATTATCAAAAAATTGTTTATAAAAATGTTTTGTTTGTGTTCATTAATCTGATAATAATGACTTTCTTTTATTTCCAATTCTACCAAAGAGGACAGAAGAAGCAGCCCAAAGTGAAAGACTTGAAGAAATATAGGCAATGTAAGTAGGATTAAGTGATTTTGTGTTTGTGGCGTTTCTCGAAGTAGCTGGTTACCTCCCAAATGGGACGACAGTCATGGATGTTGAGATGGCCTACGTCGCAGACTCGCGAGGACGGGCGGCTGGGATGTTCGCTAGCGACCTACGACAGCTACAGGCTTACTGCCTATGCCTGTTAGGGACTTTGGGATGTCATGCTGAAGTTTTCTGGAGATTATCTGGTTTCATTTTTGGGAAGCAGTCACATGGAAAAATGATGCAGCCAAACTAAAGATATGCTCGATTGGTTCTTTCCAATGTCCTGTTATTAAGAAGCAGGAAAAATTGAAGAATAAGAGAGGGAAAATGTCAAATTTACTTGGTCTACAACAAAGAAACCCTTTTATTTTATTGCTGTTCTTCATATACAAGTTCCAGACAAGTCCTTCAACAATGAGAAAATGTTTTAAAACAAATTGTGTATAAAAATGTTCAGCTGTTTTGACAGAGTTATCTCTAAGTGTTCTGTAGGGTCAGACCATCAATTACTCCCTCAAATTTTGAACGTATGTAAAAGTAGGCCTACTGTTACACAAAATAGTGCTTTTGATGTCATTGTTTACTTAATTTAAACAACAAATTTGCAGAAATGAAACTTTTGGTGAAAGAGAAATATATTTCGACCATTTTGAGCTAAATTCACTTGTCTGTCAGTTTGTCATTAAAAATTTTGGAATTAATGCGCTTTTAGTACACTAATTTAAGATTTCCAGAAAACAGGGTTTATTTTTTGGGAAGTACCGCTGTTTTGAAGGTCAGATGTACCACCTTAATAGTCAAATTTTGTAAAGAATATTAAATTAATCTTAATTTGAAAACAATTGATATTGACAGAACAAATTATCAAATGATCATTTCAGAAATAATAATTTGTGCTTCAAGTGCAAGACTTTTTTAACAATTAACAGTTGTTTTCTGAGCTAGTTCTGATTGGTCAGGTTTTATTGTCTGTTTCTTGCTTTTGTTCTATGGATAGTTCAGTGGTATCTTTTTTTTCAGGATATGGTGTGCATTATTCAAAGGGATCTTTTTATGTAATTTTGAAATGATATACATTTGATATTTGATAGTAATTGACCGATTCAATCCACAAAAAAAACATTCTTATAAAAGAAACCTTTTATTTTATTGCTGTTCTTCATATTCAAGTTGACAGACAAGTCCTTCAACAATGAGAAAATGTATCAAAAAATTTGTTTATAAAAATGTTTTGGTTTGTGTTCATTAATCTGACTAATAATGACTTTCTTTTATTTCCAATTCTACAAAGAGGACAGAAGAAGCAGCCCAAAGTGAAAGACTTGAAGAAAATATAGGCAATGTAAGTAGGATTAAGTGATTTTGCTGTTTGTGGCGTTTCCTCGAAGTAGCTGGTTACCTCCAAATGGGACGACAGTCATGGATGTTGAGATGGCCTACGTCGCAGACTCGCGAGGAGGGCGGCTGGGATGTTCGCTAGCGACCTACGACAGCTACAGGCTTACTGCCTATGCCTGTAGAAGGGGACTTTGAGATGTCATGCTGAAGTTTTCTGACGATTATCTGGTTTCATTTTTGGGAAGCAGTCCACTTTGGAAAAATGATGCAGCCAAACTAAAGATTATGCTCGATTGGTTCTTTCCAATGTCCCTGTTATTAAGAAGCAGGAAAAATTGAAGAATAAGAGAGGGAAAATGTCAAATATACTTGCTCTACAACAAAGAAACCCTTTTATTTGATTGCTGTTCATCATAACAAGTTCACAGACAAGTCCTTCAACAATGAGAAAATGTTTAAAAAAAATTGTGCTTAAAAATGTTTTGATTTGTGTACATTAATCTGATAATAATGACTTTCTTTTATTTCCAATTCTACCAAAGAGGACAGAAGAAGCAGCCCAAAGTGAAAGACTTGAAGAAATATAGGCAATGTAAGTAGGATTAAGTGATTTTGCTGTTTGTGGCGTTTCCTCGAAGTAGCTGGTTACCTCCAAATGGGACGACAGTCATGGATGTTGAGATGGCCTACGTCGCAGACTCGCGAGGACGGGCGGCTGGGATGTTCGCTAGCGACCTACGACAGCTACAGGCTTACTGCCTATGCCTGTAGAAGGGGACTTTGAGATGTCATGCTAAAGTTTTCTGGAGATTATCTGGTTTCATTTTTGGGAAGCAGTCCACATGGAAAATGGGAAAAATGATGCAGCCAAACTAAAGATATGCTTGATTGGTTCTTTCCAATGTCCCTGTTATTAAGAAGCAGGAAAAATTGAAGAATAAGAGAGGGAAAATGTCAAATTTACTTGGTCTACAACAAAGAAACCCTTTTATTTGATTGCTGTTCATCATATACAAGTTCACAGACAAGTCCTTCAACAATGAGAAAATGTTTAAAACAAATTGTGTATAAAATGTTCAGCTGTTTCTTACAGAGTTATCTCTAAGTGTTATGTAGGTGTCAGACCACCAATTACTCCCTCAAATTTTAAAACGTATGTAAAAGTAGGCCTACTGTACACAAAATAGTGCTTTTGATGTCATTGTTTACTTAATTTAACCAACAAATTTGCAGAAATGAAACTTTTGGTGAAAGAGAAATATATTTCGACCATTTTGAGCTAAAATTCACTTGTCTGTCAGTTTGGATTAAAAATTTTGGAATTAATGCGCTCTTTAGTACACTAATTTAAGATTTCCAGAAAACCAGGGTTTATTTTTGGAGTACCGCTGTTTTGAAGGTCAGATGTACCACTTTAATAGTCAAATTTTGTAACAGAATATTAAATTAATCTTAATTTGAAAACAATTTGATATTGACAGAACAAATATCAAATGATCATTTCAGAAATACATAATTTGTGCTTCAAGTGCAAAGACTTTTCTAACAATTAAACAGTTGTTTTCTGAGCTAGTTCTGATTGGTCAGGTTTTATTGTCTGTTTCTTGCTTTTGTTCTATGGATAGTTCAGTGGTATCTTTTTTTTTCAGGATATGGTGTGCATTATTCAAAGGGATCTTTTTTATGTAATTTTGAAATGATATACATTTGATATTTGATAGTAATTGACCGATTCAATCCACAAAAAAACATTCTTATAAAAGAAACCCTTTTATTTTATTGCTGTTCTTCATATTCAAGTTGACAGACAAGTCCTTCAACAATGAGAAAATGTATCAAAAAATTTGTTTATAAAAATGTTTTGGTTTGTGTTCATTAATCTGACTAATAATGACTTTCTTTATTTCCAATTCTACCAAAGAGGACAGAAGAAGCAGCCCAAAGTGAAAGAATTGAAGAAATATAGGCAATGTAAGTGGATTAAGTGATTTTGCTGTTTGTGGCGTTTCCTCGAAGTAGCTGGTTACCTCCAAATGGGACGACAATCATGGATGTTGAGATGGCTTACGTCGCAGACTCGCGAGGACGGGCGGCTGGGATGTTCGCTAGCGACCTACGACAGCTACAGGCTTACTGCCTTTGCCTGTAGAAGGGGACTTTGAGATGTCATGCTGAAGTTTTCTGGAGATTATCTGGTTTCATTTTTGGGAAGCAGTCCACATGGAAAAATGATGCAGCCAAACTAAAGATATGCTCGATTGGTTCTTTCCAATGTCCCTGTTATTAAGAAGCAGGAAAAATTGAAGAATAAGAGAGGGAAAATGTAAAATTTACTTGCTCTACAACAAAGAAACCCTTTTATTTGATTGCTGTTCATCATATACAAGTTCACAGACAAGTCCTTCAACAATGAGAAAATGTTTAAAAAAAATTGTGCTTAAAAATGTTTTGATTTGTGTACATGAATTTGAATAATAATGACTTTCTTTTATTTCCAATTCTACCAAAGAGGACAGAAGAAGCAGACCAATGTGAAAGACGAAGAAATATAGGCAATGTTTTGTAGGATTAAGTGATTTTGCTGTTGGTGGTGTTTCCTCGAAGTAGCTGGTTACCTCCAAATGGGACGACAGTCATGGATGTTGAGATGGCCTACGTCGCAGACTGCGAGGACGGGCGGCTGGGATGTTCGCTAGCGACCTACGACAGCTACAGGCTTACTGCCTATGCCTGTAGAAGGGGACTTTGAGATGTCATGCTGAAGTTTTCTGGAGATTATCTGGTTTCATTTTTGGGAAGCAGTCCACATGGAAAAATGATGCAGCCAAACTAAAGATATGCTCGATTGGTTCTTTCTAATGTCCCTGTTATTAAGAAGCAGGAAAAATTGGAGAATAAGAGAGGGAAAATGTCAAATTTACTTGGTCTACAACAAAGAAACCCTTTTATTTTATTGCTGTTCTTCATATACAAGTTCACAGACAAGTCCTTCAACAATGAGAAAATGTTTAAAACAAATTGTGTATAAAAATGTTCAGCTGTTTCTTACAGAGTTATCTCTAAGTGTTATGTAGGTGTCAGACCACCAATTACTCCCTCAAATTTTGAACGTATGTAAAAGTAGGCCTACTGTAACACAAAATAGTGCTTTTGATGTCATTGTTTACTTAATTTAACCAACAAATTTGCAGAAATGAAACTTTTGGTGAAAGAGAAATATATTTCGACCATTTTGAGCTAAAATTCACTTGTCTGTCAGTTTGGATTAAAAATTTTGGAATTAATGCGCTCTTTAGTACACTAATTTAAGATTTCCAGAAAACCAGGGTTTATTTTTGGAGTACCGCTGTTTTGAAGGTCAGATGTACCACCTTAATAGTCAAATTTTGTAACAGAATATTAAATTAATCTTAATTTGAAAACAATTTGATATTGACAGAACAAATATCAAATGATCATTTCAGAAATACATAATTTGTGCTTCAAGTGCAAAGACTTTTCTAACAATTAACAGTTGTTTTCTGAGCTAGTTCTGATTGGTCAGGTTTTATTGTCTGTTTCTTGCTTTTGTTCTATGGATAGTTCAGTGGTATCTTTTTTTTCAGGATATGGTGTGCATTATTCAAAGGGATCTTTTTATGTAATTTTGAAATGATATACATTTGATATTTGATAGTAATTGACCGATTCAATCCACAAAAAAACATTCTTATCAAAGAAACCCTTTTTATTTTATTGCTGTTCTTCATATTCAAGTTGACAGACAAGTCCTTCAACAATGAGAAAATGTATCAAAAAATTTGTTTATAAAAACGTTTTGGTTTGTGTTCATTAATCTGACTAATAATGACTTTCTTTTATTTCCAATTCTACCAAAGAGGACAGAAGAAGCAGCCCAAAGTGAAAGACTTGAAGAAATATAGGCAATGTAAGTAGGATTAAGTGATTTTGCTGTTTGTGGCGTTTCCTCGAAGTAGCTGGTTACCTCCAAATGGGACGACAGTCATGGATGTTGAGATGGCCTACGTCGCAGACTCGCGAGGACGGGCGGCTGGGATGTTCGCTAGCGACCTACGACAGCTACAGGCTTACTGCCTATGCCTGTAGAAGGGGACTTTGAGATGTCATGCTGAAGTTTTCTGGAGATTATCTGGTTTCATTTTTGGGAAGCAGTCCACATGGAAAAATGATGCAGCCAAACTAAAGATATGCTCGATTGCTTCTTTCCAATGTCCCTGTTATTAAGAAGCAGGAAAAATTGAAGAATAAGAGAGGGAAAATGTCAAATTTACTTGGTCTACAACAAAGAAACCCTTTTATTTGATTGCTGTTCATCATATACAAGTTCACAAACAAGTCCTTCAACAATGAGAAAATGTTTAAAAAAATTGTGCTTAAAAATGTTTTGATTTGTGTACATTAATCTGAATAATAATGACTTTCTTTTATTTCCAATTCTACCAAAGAGGACAGAAGAAGCAGCCCAAAGTGAAAGACTTGAAGAAATATAGGCAATGTAAGTAGGATTAAGTGATTTTGCTGTTTGTGGCGTTTCCTCGAAGTAGCTGGTTACCTCCAAATGGGACGACAGTCATGGATGTTGAGATGGCCTACGTCGCAGACTCGCGAGGACGGGCGGCTGGGATGTTCGCTAGCGACCTACGACAGCTACAGGCTTACTGCCTATGCCTGTAGAAGGGGACTTTGAGATGTCATGCTGAAGTTTTCTGGAGATTATCTGGTTTCATTTTTGGGAAGCAGTCCACATGGAAAAATGATGCAGCCAAACTAAAGATATGCTCGATTGGTTCTTTCTAATGTCCCTGTTATTAAGAAGCAGGAAAAATTGAAGAATAAGAGAGGAAAAATGTCAAATTTACTTGGTCTACAACAAAGAAACCCTTTTATTTTATTGCTGTTCTTCATATACAAGTTCACAGACAAGTCCTTCAACAATGAGAAAATGTTTAAAACAAATTGTGTATAAAAATGTTCAGCTGTTTCTTACAGAGTTATCTCTAAGTGTTATGTAGGTGTCAGACCACCAATTACTCCCTCAAATTTTGAACGTATGTAAAAGTAGGCCTACTGTAACACAAAATAGTGCTTTTGATGTCATTGTTTACTTAATTTAACCAACAAATTTGCAGAAATGAAACTTTTGGTGAAAGAGAAATATATTTCGACCATTTTGAGCTAAAATTCACTTGTCTGTCAGTTTGGATTAAAAAATTTGGAATTAATGCGCTCTTTAGTACACTAATTTAAGATTTCCAGAAAACCAGGGTTTATTTTTGGAGTACCGCTGTTTTGAAGGTCAGATGTACCACTTTAATAGTCAAATTTTGTAACAGAATATTAAATTAATCTTAATTTGAAAACAATTTGATATCGACAGAACAAATATCAAATGATCATTTCAGAAATACATAATTTGTGCTTCAAGTGCAAAGACTTTTCTAACAATTAACAGTTGTTTTCTGAGCTAGTTCTGATTGGTCAGGTTTTATTGTCTGTTTCTTGCTTTTGTTCTATGGATAGTTCTGTGGTATCTTTTTTTTCAGGATATGGTGTGCATTATTTAAAGGGATCTTTTTATGTAATTTTGAAATGATATACATTTGATATTTGATAGTAATTGACCGATTCAATCCACAAAAAAACATTCTTATAAAAGAAACCCTTTTATTTTATTGCTGTTCTTCATATTCAAGTTGACAGACAAGTCCTTCAACAATGAGAAAATGTATCAAAAAATGTGTTTATAAAAATGTTTTGGTTTGTGTTCATTAATCTGACTAATAATGACTTTCTTTTATTTCCAATTCTACCAAAGAGGACAGAAGAAGCAGCCCAAAGTGAAAGACTTGAAGAAATATAGGCAATGTAAGTAGGATTAAGTGATTTTGCTGTTTGTGGCGTTTCCTCGAAGTAGCTGGTTACCTCCAAATGGGACGACAGTCATGGATGTTGAGATGGCCTACGTCGCAGACTCGCGAGGACGGGCGGCTGGGATGTTCGCTAGCGACCTACGACAGCTACAGGCTTACTGCCTATGCCTGTAGGGGACTTTGGGATGTCATGCTGAAGTTTTCTGGAGATTATCTGGTTTCATTTTTGGGAAGCAGTCCACATGGAAAAATGATGCAGCCAAACTAAAGATATGCTCGATTGGTTCTTTCCAATGTCCCTGTTATTAAGAAGCAGGAAAAATTGAAGAATAAGAGAGGGAAAATGTCAAATTTACTTGGTCTACAACAAAGAAACCCTTTTATTTTATTGCTGTTCTTCATATACAAGTTCACAGACAAGTCCTTCAACAATGAGAAAATGTTTAAAACAAATTGTGTATAAAAATGTTCAGCTGTTTCTGACAGAGTTATCTCTAAGTGTTCTGTAGGTGTCAGACCATCAATTACTCCCTCAAATTTTGAACGTATGTAAAAGTAGGCCTACTGTTACACAAAATAGTGCTTTTGATGTCATTGTTTACTTAATTTAAACAACAAATTTGCAGAAATGAAACTTTTGGTGAAAGAGAAATATATTTCGACCATTTTGAGCTAAAATTCACTTGTCTGTCAGTTTGCATTAAAAATTTTGGAATTAATGCGCTCTTTAGTACACTAATTTAAGATTTCCAGAAAACCAGGGTTTATTTTTGGAGTACCGCTGTTTTGAAGGTCAGATGTACCACCTTAATAGTCAAATTTTGTAACAGAATATTAAATTAATCTTAATTTGAAAACAATTTGATATTGACAGAACAAATATCAAATGATCATTTCAGAAATACATAATTTGTGCTTCAAGTGCAAAGACTTTTTTAACAATTAACAGTTGTTTTCTGAGCTAGTTCTGATTGGTCAGGTTTTATTGTCTGTTTCTTGCTTTTGTTCTATGGATAGTTCAGTGGTATCTTTTTTTTCAGGATATGGTGTGCATTATTCAAAGGGATCTTTTTATGTAATTTTGAAATGATATACATTTGATATTTGATAGTAATTGACCGATTCAATCCACAAAAAAACATTCTTATAAAAGAAACCCTTTTATTTTATTGCTGTTCTTCATATTCAAGTTGACAGACAAGTCCTTCAACAATGAGAAAAATGTATCAAAAAATTTGTTTATAAAATGTTTTGGTTTGTGTTCATTAATCTGACTAATAATGACTTTCTTTTATTTCCAATTCTACCAAAGAGGACAGAAGAAGCAGCCCAAAGTGAAAGACTTGAAGAAATATAGGCAATGTAAGTAGGATTAAGTGATTTTGCTGTTTGTGGCGTTTCCTCGAAGTAGCTGGTTACCTCCAAATGGGACGACAGTCATGGATGTTGAGATGGCCTACGTCGCAGACTCGCGGAGGACGGGCGGCTGGGATGTTCGCTAGCGACCTACGACAGCTACAGGCTTACTGCCTATGCCTGTAGAAGGGGACTTTGAGATGTCATGCTGAAGTTTTCTGACGATTATCTGGTTTCATTTTTGGGAAGCAGTCCACATGGAAAAATGATGCAGCCAAACTAAAGATATGCTCGATTGGTTCTTTCCAATGTCCCTGTTATTAAGAAGCAGGAAAAATTGAAGAATAAGAGAGGGAAAATGTCAAATATACTTGCTCTACAACAAAGAAACCCTTTTATTTGATTGCTGTTCATCATAACAAGTTCACAGACAAGTCCTTCAACAATGAGAAAATGTTTAAAAAAAATTGTGCTTAAAAATGTTTTGATTTGTGTACATTAATCTGAATAATAATGACTTTCTTTTATTTCCAATTCTACCAAAGAGGACAGAAGAAGCAGCCCAAAGTGAAAGACTTGAAGAAATATAGGCAATGTAAGTAGGATTAAGTGATTTTGCTGTTTGTGGCGTTTCCTCGAAGTAGCTGGTTACCTCCAAATGGGACGACAGTCATGGATGTTGAGATGGCCTACGTCGCAGACTCGCGAGGACGGGCGGCTGGGATGTTCGCTAGCGACCTACGACAGCTACAGGCTTACTGCCTATGCCTGTAGAAGGGGACTTTGAGATGTCATGCTAAAGTTTTCTGGAGATTATCTGGTTTCATTTTTGGGAAGCAGTCCACATGGAAAAATGGGAAAAATGATGCAGCCAAACTAAAGATATGCTTGATTGGTTCTTTCCAATGTCCCTGTTATTAGAAGCAGGAAAAATTGAAGAATAAGAGAGGGAAAATGTCAAATTTACTTGGTCTACAACAAAGAAACCCTTTTATTTGATTGCTGTTCATCATATACAAGTTCACAGACAAGTCCTTCAACAATGAGAAAATGTTTAAAACAAATTGTGTATAAAAATGTTCAGCTGTTTCTTACAGAGTTATCTCTAAGTGTTATGTAGGTGTCAGACCACCAATTACTCCCTCAAATTTTGAACGTATGTAAAAGTAGGCCTACTGTAACACAAAATAGTGCTTTTGATGTCATTGTTTACTTAATTTAACCAACAAATTTGCAGAAATGAAACTTTTGGTGAAAGAGAAATATATTTCGACCATTTTGAGCTAAAATTCACTTGTCTGTCAGTTTGGATTAAAAATTTTGGAATTAATGCGCTCTTTAGTACACTAATTTAAGATTTCCAGAAAACCAGGGTTTATTTTTGGAGTACCGCTGTTTTGAAGGTCAGATGTACCACTTTAATAGTCAAATTTTGTAACAGAATATTAATTAATCTTAATTTGAAAACAATTTGATATTGACAGAACAAATATCAAATGATCATTTCAGAAATACATAATTTGTGCTTCAAGTGCAAAGACTTTTTAACAATTAACAGTTGTTTTCTGAGCTAGTTCTGATTGGTCAGGTTTTATTGTCTGTTTCTTGCTTTTGTTCTATGGATAGTTCAGTGGTATCTTTTTTTTTCAGGATATGGTGTGCATTATTCAAAGGGATCTTTTTATGTAATTTTGAAATGATATACATTTGATATTTGATAGTAATTGACCGATTCAATCCACAAAAAAACATTCTTATAAAAGAAACCCTTTTATTTTATTGCTGTTCTTCATATTCAAGTTGACAGACAAGTCCTTCAACAATGAGAAAATGTATCAAAAAATTTGTTTATAAAAATGTTTTGGTTTGTGTTCATTAATCTGACTAATAATGACTTTCTTTTATTTCCAATTCTACCAAAGAGGACAGAAGAAGCAGCCCAAAGTGAAAGAATTGAAGAAATATAGGCAATGTAAGTAGGATTAAGTGATTTTGCTGTTTGTGGCGTTTCCTCGAAGTAGCTGGTTACCTCCAAATGGGACGACAATCATGGATGTTGAGATGGCTTACGTCGCAGACTCGCGAGGACGGGCGGCTGGGATGTTCGCTAGCGACCTACGACAGCTACAGGCTTACTGCCTTTGCCTGTAGAAGGGGACTTTGAGATGTCATGCTGAAGTTTTCTGGAGATTATCTGGTTTCATTTTTGGGAAGCAGTCCACATGGAAAAATGATGCAGCCAAACTAAAGATATGCTCGATTGGTTCTTTCCAATGTCCCTGTTATTAAGAAGCAGGAAAAATTGAAGAATAAGAGAGGGAAAATGTAAAATTTACTTGCTCTACAACAAAGAAACCCTTTTATTTGATTGCTGTTCATCATATACAAGTTCACAGACAAGTCCTTCAACAATGAGAAAATGTTTAAAAAAAATTGTGCTTAAAAATGTTTTGATTTGTGTACATGAATTTGAATAATAATGACTTTCTTTTATTTCCAATTCTACCAAAGAGGACAGAAGAAGCAGACCAATGTGAAAGACGAAGAAATATAGGCAATGTTAGTAGGATTAAGTGATTTTGCTGTTGGTGGTGTTTCCTCGAAGTAGCTGGTTACCTCCAAATGGGACGACAGTCATGGATGTTGAGATGGCCTACGTCGCAGACTCGCGAGGACGGGCGGCTGGGATGTTCGCTAGCGACCTACGACAGCTACAGGCTTACTGCCTATGCCTGTAGAAGGGGACTTTGAGATGTCATGCTGAAGTTTTCTGGAGATTATCTGGTTTCATTTTTGGGAAGCAGTCCACATGGAAAAATGATGCAGCCAAACTAAAGATATGCTCGATTGGTTCTTTCTAATGTCCCTGTTATTAAGAAGCAGGAAAAATTGGAGAATAAGAGAGGGAAATGTCAAATTTACTTGGTCTACAACAAAGAAACCCTTTTATTTTATTGCTGTTCTTCATATTACAAGTTCACAGACAAGTCCTTCAACAATGAGAAAATGTTTAAAACAAATTGTGTATAAAAATGTTCAGCTGTTTCTTACAGAGTTATCTCTAAGTGTTATGTAGGTGTCAGACCACCAATTACTCCCTCAAATTTTGAACGTATGTAAAAGTAGGCCTACTGTAACACAAAATAGTGCTTTTGATGTCATTGTTTACTTAATTTAACCAACAAATTTGCAGAAATGAAACTTTTGGTGAAAGAGAAATATATTTCGACCATTTTGAGCTAAAATTCACTTGTCTGTCAGTTTGCATTAAAAATTTTGGAATTAATGCACTCTTTAGTACACTAATTTAAGATTTCCAGAAAACCAGGGTTTATTTTTGGAGTACCGCTGTTTTGAAGGTCAGATGTACCACCTTAATAGTCAAATTTTGTAACAGAATATTAAATTAATCTTAATTTGAAAACAATTTGATATTGACAGAACAAATATCAAATTATCATTTCAGAAATACATAATTTGTGCTTCAAGTCCAAAGACTTTTCTAACAATTAACAGTTGTTTTCTGAGCTAGTTCTGATTGGTCAAGTTTTATTGTCTGTTTCTTGCTTTTGTTCTATGGATAGTTCAGTGGTATCTTTTTTTTCAGGATATGGTGTGCATTATTCAAAGGGATCTTTTTATGTAATTTTGAAATGATATACATTTGATATTTGATAGTAATTGACAGATTCAATCCACAAAAAAACATTCTTATAAAAGAAACCCTTTTATTTTATTGCTGTTCTTCATATTCAAGTTGACAGACAAGTCCTTCAACAATGAGAAAATGTATCAAAAAATTTGTTTATAAAAACGTTTTGGTTTGTGTTCATTAATCTGACTAATAATGACTTTCTTTTATTTCCAATTCTACCAAGAGGACAGAAGAAGCAGCCCAAAGTGAAAGACTTGAAGAAATATAGGCAATGTAAGTAGGATTAAGTGATTTTGCTGTTTGTGGCGTTTCCTCGAAGTAGCTGGTTACCTCCAAATGGGACGACAGTCATGGATGTTGAGATGGCCTACGTCGCAGACTCGCGAGGACGGGCGGCTGGGATGTTCGCTAGCGACCTACGACAGCTACAGGCTTACTGCCTATGCCTGTAGAAGGGGACTTTGAGATGTCATGCTGAAGTTTTCTGGAGATTATCTGGTTTCATTTTTGGGAAGCAGTCCACATGGAAAAATGATGCAGCCAAACTAAAGATATGCTCGATTGGTTCTTTCCAATGTCCCTGTTATTAAGAAGCAGGAAAAATTGAAGAATAAGAGAGGGAAAATGTCAAATTTACTTGGTCTACAACAAAGAAACCCTTTTATTTGATTGCTGTTCATCATATACAAGTTCACAGACAAGTCCTTCAACAATGAGAAAATGTTTAAAAAAAATTGTGCTTAAAAATGTTTTGATTTGTGTACATGAATTTGAATAATAATGACTTTCTTTTATTTCCAATTCTACCAAAGAGGACAGAAGAAGCAGACCAATGTGAAAGACGAAGAAATATAGGCAATGTTAGTAGGATTAAGTGATTTTGCTGTTGTGGTGTTTCCTCGAAGTAGCTGGTTACCTCCAAATGGGACGACAGTCATGGATGTTGAGATGGCCTACGTCGCAGACTCGCGAGGACGGGCGGCTGGGATGTTCGCTAGCGACCTACGACAGCTACAGGCTTACTGCCTATGCCTGTAGAAGGGGACTTTGAGATGTCATGCTGAAGTTTTCTGGAGATTATCTGGTTTCATTTTTGGGAAGCAGTCCACATGGAAAAATGATGCAGCCAAACTAAAGATATGCTCGATTGGTTCTTTCTAATGTCCCTGTTATTAAGAAGCAGGAAAAATTGAAGAATAAGAGAGGGAAAATGTCAAATTTACTTGGTCTACAACAAAGAAACCCTTTTATTTTATTGCTGTTCTTCATATTACAAGTTCACAGACAAGTCCTTCAACAATGAGAAAATGTTTAAAACAAATTGTGTATAAAAATGTTCAGCTGTTTCTTACAGAGTTATCTCTAAGTGTTATGTAGGTGTCAGACCACCAATTACTCCCTCAAATTTTGAACGTATGTAAAAGTAGGCCTACTGTAACACAAAATAGTGCTTTTGATGTCATTGTTTACTTAATTTAACCAACAAATTTGCAGAAATGAAACTTTTGGTGAAAGAGAAATATATTTCGACCATTTTGAGCTAAAATTCACTTGTCTGTCAGTTTGGATTAAAAAATTTGGAATTAATGCGCTCTTTAGTACACTAATTTAAGATTTCCAGAAAACCAGGGTTTATTTTTGGAGTACCGCTGTTTTGAAGGTCAGATGTACCACTTTAATAGTCAAATTTTGTAACAGAATATTAAATTAATCTTAATTTGAAAACAATTTGATATCGACAGAACAAATATCAAATGATCATTTCAGAAATACATAATTTGTGCTTCAAGTGCAAAGACTTTTCTAACAATTAACAGTTGTTTTCTGAGCTAGTTCTGATTGGTCAGGTTTTATTGTCTGTTTCTTGCTTTTGTTCTATGGATAGTTCTGTGGTATCTTTTTTTTCAGGATATGGTGTGCATTATTTAAAGGGATCTTTTTATGTAATTTTGAAATGATATACATTTGATATTTGATAGTAATTGACCGATTCAATCCACAAAAAAACATTCTTATAAAAGAAACCCTTTTATTTTATTGCTGTTCTTCATGTTCAAGTTGACAGACAAGTCCTTCAACAATGAGAAAATGTATCAAAAAATTTGTTTATAAAAACGTTTTGGTTTGTGTTCATTAATCTGACTAATGATGACTTTCTTTTATTTCCAATTCTACCAAAGAGGACAGAAGAAGCAGCCCAAAGTGAAAGACTTGAAGAAATATAGGCAATGTAAGTAGGATTAAGTGATTTTGCTGTTTGTGGCGTTTCTTCGAAGTAGCTGGTTACCTCCAAATGGGACGACAGTCATGGATGTTGAGATGGCCTACGTCGCAGACTCGCGAGGACGGGCGGCTGGGATGTTTGCTCGCGACCTACGACAGCTACAGGCTTACTGCCTATGCCTGTAGAAGGGGACTTTGAGATGTCATGCTGAAGTTTTCTGGAGATTATCTGGTTTCATTTTTGGGAAGCAGTCCACATGGAAAAATGATGCAGCCAAACTAAAGATATGCTCTATTGGTTCTTTCCAATGTCCCTGTTATTAAGAAGCAGGAAAAATTGAAGAATAAGAGAGGGAAAATGTCAAATTTACTTGGTCTACAACAAAGAAACCCTTTTATTTGATTGCTGTTCATCATATACAAGTTCACAGACAAGTCCTTCAACAATGAGAAAATGTTTAAAAAAAATTGTGCTTAAAAATGTTTTGATTTGTGTACATTAATCTGAATAATAATGACTTTCTTTTATTTCCAATTCTACCAAAGAGGACAGAAGAAGCAGCCCAAAGTGAAAGACTTGAAGAAATATAGGCAATGTAAGTAGGATTAAGTGATTTTGCTGTTTGTGGCGTTTCCTCGAAGTAGCTGGTTACCTCCAAATGGGACAACAGTCATGGATGTTGAGATGGCCTACGTCGCAGACTCGCGAGGACGGGCGGCTGGGATGTTCGCTAGCGACCTACGACAGCTACAGGCTTACTGCCTATGCCTGTAGAAGGGGACTTTGAGATGTCATGCTGAAGTTTTCTGGAGATTATCTGGTTTCATTTTTGGGAAGCAGTCCACATGGAAAAATGATGCAGCCAAACTAAAGATATGCTCGATTGGTTCTTTCTAATGTCCCTGTTATTAAGAAGCAGGAAAAATTGAAGAATAAGAGAGGAAAAATGTCAAATTTACTTGGTCTACAACAAAGAAACCCTTTTATTTTATTGCTGTTCTTCATATTACAAGTTCACAGACAAGTCCTTCAACAATGAGAAAATGTTTAAAACAAATTGTGTATAAAAATGTTCAGCTGTTTCTTACAGAGTTATCTCTAAGTGTTATGTAGGTGTCAGACCACCAATTACTCCCTCAAATTTTGAACGTATGTAAAAGTAGGCCTACTGTAACACAAAATAGTGCTTTTGATGTCATTGTTTACTTAATTTAACCAACAAATTTGCAGAAATGAAACTTTTGGTGAAAGAGAAATATATTTCGACCATTTTGAGCTAAAATTCACTTGTCTGTCAGTTTGATTAAAAAATTTGGAATTAATGCGCTCTTTAGTACACTATTTAAGATTTCCAGAAAACCAGGGTTTATTTTTGGAGTACCGCTGTTTTGAAGGTCAGATGTACCACTTAATAGTCAAATTTTGTAACAGAATATTAAATTAATCTTAATTTGAAAACAATTTGATATGACAGAACAAATATCAAATGATCATTTCAGAAATACATAATTTGTGCTTCAAGTGCAAAGACTTTTCTAACAATTAACAGTTGTTTTCTGAGCTAGTTCTGATTGGTCAGGTTTTATTGTCTGTTTCTTGCTTTTGTTCTATGGATAGTTCTGTGGTATCTTTTTTTTCAGGATATGGTGTGCATTATTAAAGGGATCTTTTTATGTAATTTTGAAATGATATACATTTGATATTTGATAGTAATTGACCGATTCAATCCACAAAAAAACATTCTTATAAAGAAACCCTTTTATTTTATTGCTGTTCTTCATATTCAAGTTGACAGACAAGTCCTTCAACAATGAGAAAATGTATCAAAAAATTTTTTATAAAAACGTTTTGGTTTGTGTTCATTAATCTGACTAATAATGACTTTCTTTTATTTCCAATTCTACCAAAGAGGACAGAAGAAGCAGCCCAAAGTGAAAGACTTGAAGAAATATAGGCAATGTAAGTAGGATTAAGTGATTTTGCTGTTTGTGGCGTTTCCTCGAAGTAGCTGGTTACCTCCAAATGGGACGACAGTCATGGATGTTGAGATGGCCTACGTCGCAGACTCGCGAGGACGGGCGGCTGGGATGTTCGCTAGCGACCTACGACAGCTACAGGCTTACTGCCTATGCCTGTAGAAGGGGACTTTGAGATGTCATGCTGAAGTTTTCTGAGATTATCTGGTTTCATTTTTGGGAAGCAGTCCACATGGAAAAATGATGCAGCCAAACTAAAGATATGCTCGATTGGTTCTTTCCAATGTCCCTGTTATTAAGAAGCAGGAAAAATTGAAGAATAAGAGAGGGAAAATGTCAAATTTACTTGTTACTATACTGCCTATGCCTGTAGAAGGGGACTTTGAGATGTCATGCTGAAGTTTTCTGGAGATTATCTGGTTTCATTTTTGGGAAGCAGTCCACATGGAAAAATGATGCAGCCAAACTAAAGATATGCTCGATTGGTTCTTTCTAATGTCCCTGTTATTAAGAAGCAGGAAAAATTGAAGAATAAGAGAGGAAAAATGTCAAATTTACTTGGTCTACAACAAAGAAACCCTTTTATTTTATTGCTGTTCTTCATATACAAGTTCACAGACAAGTCCTTCAACAATGAGAAAATGTTTAAAACAAATTGTGTATAAAAATGTTCAGCTGTTTCTTACAGAGTTATCTCTAAGTGTTATGTAGGTGTCAGACCACCAATTACTCCCTCAAATTTTGAACGTATGTAAAAGTAGGCCTACTGTAACACAAAATAGTGCTTTTGATGTCATTGTTTACTTAATTTAACCAACAAATTTGCAGAAATGAAACTTTTGGTGAAAGAGAAATATATTTCGACCATTTTGAGCTAAAATTCACTTGTCTGTCAGTTTGGATTAAAAAATTTGGAATTAATGCGCTCTTTAGTACACTAATTTAAGATTTCCAGAAAACCAGGGTTTATTTTTGGAGTACCGCTGTTTTGAAGGTCAGATGTACCACTTTAATAGTCAAATTTTGTAACAGAATATTAAATTAATCTTAATTTGAAAACAATTTGATATCGACAGAACAAATATCAAATGATCATTTCAGAAATACATAATTTGTGCTTCAAGTGCAAAGACTTTTCTAACAATTAACAGTTGTTTTCTGAGCTAGTTCTGATTGGTCAGGTTTTATTGTCTGTTTCTTGCTTTTGTTCTATGGATAGTTCTGTGGTATCTTTTTTTTCAGGATATGGTGTGCATTATTTAAAGGGATCTTTTTATGTAATTTTGAAATGATATACATTTGATATTTGATAGTAATTGACCGATTCAATCCACAAAAAAACATTCTTATAAAAGAAACCCTTTTATTTTATTGCTGTTCTTCATATTCAAGTTGACAGACAAGTCCTTCAACAATGAGAAAATGTATCAAAAAATGTGTTTATAAAAATGTTTTGGTTTGTGTTCATTAATCTGACTAATAATGACTTTCTTTTATTTCCAATTCTACCAAAGAGGACAGAAGAAGCAGCCCAAAGTGAAAGACTTGAAGAAATATAGGCAATGTAAGTAGGATTAAGTGATTTTGCTGTTTGTGGCGTTTCCTCGAAGTAGCTGGTTACCTCCAAATGGGACGACAGTCATGGATGTTGAGATGGCCTACGTCGCAGACTCGCGAGGACGGGCGGCTGGGATGTTCGCTAGCGACCTACGACAGCTACAGGCTTACTGCCTATGCCTGTAGAAGGGGACTTTGAGATGTCATGCTGAAGTTTTCTGACGATTATCTGGTTTCATTTTTGGGAAGCAGTCCACATGGAAAAATGATGCAGCCAAACTAAAGATATGCTCGATTGGTTCTTTCCAATGTCCCTGTTATTAAGAAGCAGGAAAAATTGAAGAATAAGAGAGGGAAAATGTCAAATATACTTGCTCTACAACAAAGAAACCCTTTTATTTGATTGCTGTTCATCATAACAAGTTCACAGACAAGTCCTTCAACAATGAGAAAATGTTTAAAAAAAATTGTGCTTAAAAATGTTTTGATTTGTGTACATTAATCTGAATAATAATGACTTTCTTTTATTTCCAATTCTACCAAAGAGGACAGAAGAAGCAGCCCAAAGTGAAAGACTTGAAGAAATATAGGCAATGTAAGTAGGATTAAGTGATTTTGCTGTTTGTGGCGTTTCCTCGAAGTAGCTGGTTACCTCCAAATGGGACGACAGTCATGGATGTTGAGATGGCCTACGTCGCAGACTTGCGAGGACGGGCGGCTGGGATGTTCGCTAGCGACCTACGACAGCTACAGGCTTACTGCCTATGCCTGTAGAAGGGGACTTTGAGATGTCATGCTGAAGTTTTCTGGAGATTATCTGGTTTCATTTTTGGGAAGCAGTCCACATGGAAAAATGATGCAGCCAAATTAAAGATATGCTCGATTGGTTCTTTCCAATGTCCCTGTTATTAAGAAGCAGGAAAAATTGAAGAATAAGAGAGGGAAAATGTCAAATTTACTTGGTCTACAACAAAGAAACCCTTTTATTTGATTGCTGTTCATCATATACAAGTTCACAGACAAGTCCTTCAACAATGAGAAAATGTTTAAAAACAATTGTGCTTAAAAATGTTTTGATTTGTGTACATTAATCTGAATAATAATGACTTTCTTTTATTTCCAATTCTACCCAAGAGGACAGAAGAAGCAGCCCAAAGTGAAAGACTTGAAGAAATATAGGCAATGTAAGTAGGATTAAGTGATTTTGCTGTTTGTGGCGTTTCCTCGAAGTAGCTGGTTACCTCCAAATGGGACGACAGTCATGGATGTTGAGATGGCCTACGTCGCAGACTCGCGAGGACAGGCGGCTGGGATGTTCGCTAGCGACCTACGACAGCTACAGGCTTACTGCCTATGCCTGTAGAAGGGGACTTTGAGATGTCATGCTGAAGTTTTCTGGAGATTATCTGGTTTCATTTTTGGGAAGCAGTCCACATGGAAAAATGATGCAGCCAAACTAAAGATATGCTCGATTGCTTCTTTCCAATGTCCCTGTTATTAAGAAGCAGGAAAAATTGAAGAATAAGAGCGGGAAAATGTCAAATTTACTTGGTCTACAACAAAGAAACCCTTTTATTTTATTGCTGTTCTTCATATACAAGTTCACAGACAAGTCCTTCAACAATGAGAAAATGTTTAAAAACAAATTGTGTATAAAAATGTTCAGCTGTTTCTTACAGAGTTATCTCTAAGTGTTATGTAGGTGTCAGACCACCAATTACTCCCTCAAATTTTGAACGTATGTAAAAATATAAAACAACACGTTTAATAATTTATTGCGTCCGAAGCGCTTTTCTGGATTTACCTTCATCAGGAACGCTCAAAGCCAAACATTTGAAATCCGAAGATGTATAAGTACCGAAAATCGTTGAAGAGCTATATGTTAAAAATACCTAAAATAAAAAGCCAAATTCATCTAAAGCCAACTTTGCCTGAGGGAGTTGAAACTTTAGTTTCATAATAATTTCAAAATTTATAAACGGACAATTTTAGTAAAGTTTGTTTAATCATGTCAGTACCGAAGCACTGACTACTGAGCTGATGATACCCTCGGGGACTGATAGTCCACCAGCAGAGGTATCGACCCAGTGATGTAAAAATATAAAACAACACGTTTAATAATTTATTGCGTCCGAAGCGCTTTTCTGGATTTACCTTCATCAGGAACGCTCAAAGCCAAACATTTGAAATCCGAAGATGTATAAAAGTAGGCCTACTGTAACACAAAATAGTGCTTTTGATGTCAATGTTTACTTAATTTAACCAACAAATTTGCAGAAATGAAACTTTTGGTGAAGGAGAAATATATTTCGACCATTTTGAGCTAAAATTCACTTGTCTGTCAAATTTACTTGGTCTACAACAAAGAAACCCTTTTATTTGATTGCTGTTCATCATATACAAGTTCACAGACAAGTCCTTCAACAATGAAAAAATGTTTAAAAAAAATTGTGCTTAAAAATGTTTTGATTTGTGTACATTAATCTGAATAATAATGACTTTCTTTTGTTTCCAATTCTACCCAGGAAAATAGCCATACAATTTTTATAGATTTATAGATAAAGAGATGAAAATGTACATAAGACATCAAACAATATATTTATTTGAATTTTTTTCATTCATATCTCCAAACACGAGTTGATTATATAGGGAATCACTGAAGCATGAAGTGCCCCCCCTTTTTTTTTATGTCAGTCAGAGGGGCCCCCTTATAAAAAGTGCTGGATCTGCCACTGATTAAACATGTTTGTGAGTGCTCAACCAACAATGGACTAACCTGTGACAATAAGAATAAACTTAAAAATATGGTTCTATTGGCTTTACTCCATAGATTGGTACGAGGCACATAAATCACAACAAACATAGAAAGTAGACACAAAGAAATAAATCATGTTTTTATGCCCCATTCATGGGCATTATGTTTTCTGGTCTGTCTGTCCGTTATTTTTGTACGTTCGTACGTCTGTCCGTCCCACTTCAGGTTAAAGTGTTTGGTCGAGGTAGTTTTTGATGAACTTGAAGTCCAATCAACTTGAAACTAATCAACTTGAAACTAAGTACACATGTTCCCTATATGATATTTCTAATTTTAATGTTTAATGAGAGATTTTCTTCCCTTTTCACGGTCCACTGAATATAGAAAAATGATAGTGCGAATGGGTGGGGCATCCGTGTAGTGTTGACACATTCTTGTTTTAACTGAAGTATCATTAATATTCACAGACTAATTGAGTTTCATGGGGTGGAACCAGGGTTTTCATATGAAGCTCGATTTTTAAGCAAGACAAAGTTACATCATTCATATCCTATTTGCCAAAAATAAATCCAGAATATTTTTTTTGTAACTGAATATATAAGTCAGATTATTTGTTTAAACATTACAGATTAGCTTTGGGCTTGTCCTTAAGGATTGAGACTGAAAATGGCAATTGGATCAGACTTTTAAAGTAAGTTTTAATCATTACATAGATTTTTTAATTTCTGAACTCAATTCATGTCAAATGGGAGTTTGCGTGGGGTATAATGTTTTTGACCTGTCTGTCCTGTTCGTCAACCTGGTTCTTGTCATTGCTACTCCTCTGAAACCACAATTTCATAAAACAAGGTAGTATGTACACAATACTATGTAGTTGTGCATATAAAGAAGAAATTATGATTCAATTTTTGTTCTAGGGGTTACGTTATGCCCCTCTGAACTTAAATTGAGGCCTATACTGCTGTAACAGTTGCACTACAAGTCCTTTGAAACTGCACAACAGCATTTCGTGGATCTTTAAAGTTAATGAAGACAGTATGGCAATAATAATATCCAGCTACATGCATGTATACATGTATCAATGAAAACAATGGCAATTGTATCCCTCAGAGCAATCTGCTCTTTGATTGACTTTTTTTAATTTATCTAGATTTAAACTAAATATCCACTGGATTTCTTGAGTAGGAGTTATGAAACAAAGTACCAATCAATCAACCAACTTTCTGTCATTTAATATCCACAGAAATCCATGTTTTCTTAATCACAATGAAAATCATTTAATCCACTGTTGATTTTTTGAAGAGTTTACAGCTAATTTCCTAATGCTTGTAGAGTAAAATGTTGGTTGGTTTGCTTGCTTTGTTTGTATAATTGTTTATTCAAGCTTTATAATTAAGATTGACATCTCCAAACAATATATATGACATAGTTAAACCTGTATATTTCATATTTAAATTCAATTGGACATTTTCCCAATATAATTGTACAATATACAAACAAAGCAAGCAAACTAAGCAAAGTCTTCATCTGCATGCATTAGGAAATTAGCTGTATATAACTGATTCAACTTTGTATTACAGGTAAGCATCACAGCTTGTCCTGTTGGATACTGGCCGGAGTAGAATTTGGATCTTTTTGAGGTGAGAAAATATTTATTTGTCCACATACAAGAGGGTGGTAATGGGGGTACCTTTATAACCAATAATGGTAAAAGTTCTTACTGAATGACGTTTACTGTAAAATTTGAAGCATGCAATAAAATGTAAAGTTTTAGACAATGAAAAAAATCAAACAAATTTTGAAGAATGAAGTTATTTTTTTTTTCCAAAAAATAACTGTAACGATCATTATTTGAGACCTCTGACAAATTACCAGAAGGATGGATATTTTTATCAATCAATTTGATGCTAACAGTAGCCGATAATGACCGTTTGACGCCTGATGGTAAAGGGCATTATTACCCTCCTACAAATTTAATTAATTGATGTAATCTTGTGGACAGCTTAAATTTCTATAAATCTTTTTTATTTGCAATTATATTTCATCTTTATATTTTCTACTGCAGCCTTTATAGATGTAAGGTTTAGTCCTTTTTATCTACTTTCTCTTATACCCTTTTTAAACTTTTACATAATAACCATGAACTGAATCATAAAAAAAACTGTTGTTTTTATCATATTAAAGAATTGTGAATACTTGAAAAGGGGAGATAACCTCACATTTATTTGCAATGAAATGGCAAGTGCTGTCACATAGATGAGATGTCTTAATTATATTAAACTTTACTTCTTATTCAGTTTTGTATTTCTTTCAATACAAATTTCCAAAGAATTCATTTTTTCATTCAATATAAGGAGAAAATAAAGAAAATGTCATAAAACTAGAACCAAACAATGAAAGATTATTGAAATATTCTGAATAATTTTATCATTGTACGTTGTATTTCAAATTTTCAGCTTTATAGCTTCTGCTCTTGTCTGACACTCAATAAATAATTAATTTGATATTGGTAATAGTGATTTTAACACCTTGAAATCAAAATCAGATTATTGAAATGGCTTTCATTTTATAACAAATTTAGCTACACAATCTCTATTGCAATAATTTTTGGTAAATCAATAAATTTGAATAGAAAACAAGTATTTTTATATACAACAAATTCTGTCTATTTAAAAGAAACACTCAAATATTTAAACATTACCGGTACCTAATTCATATATTTTAACATTACTTAAAATTACTATGGATTGTCAAGAAATGAATATTTTTTTATTTTATTTTTAGGTGTGTTTCTACTGCTGCCTTGTGTGGTCAATCCAATGGACAATAACAATCATGCAGACCAGATATATATTGCTCTTTTGTTTAATAAAATACTTATAATTCTGAAAGCCAAACGATTCATTTTTTTATGCTGTTATTTTTTCCATTTACTGTAAATTAACAAATTTTTGTTTTAATTCTGTTATTTGTTTGGCTCAAATGTACTATACAGATATCTAGTTCCAGCTTTATATATGTACTCCTTTGCAAATAAAAACTTATATTTATATAGTTATAAAATGAGAAGTATTCTCATTTTATAATTATTATTGTTGACAATTTGATGAAATGGAAAATTATAATTGTAATGGTTGATAATTTAATAGAATAAAATAGTCTTTCTTTGGTTGACTGGTAGACAGGTCAACAGGTTGACAAGTCAACAGATGCCTATATTAAAATAATCTCTTTCTTTTTATCTCACGAGTAAAAACATATAGGGCACTTGACTTAATTGCACATTAATAGAGCATTTTCTTTACCCTTTAACTCATACCTGCCAACTGTCACTATTTGCAGGGGATTTCCCCCATGGCAGCTCCAAAATGGAAATTTTGAAAGAGCAATTTTGTCAATAATTTTAAACAAAACAGTTCATTTGACTAGGGCTATCCACTTTAAAAAGTAAGAAGAAACCAAAAAACAACATTAAAATACATTTGAAGGCCCCTTGATGGTTTTATAGGACTGTAAGAGCCATCTTCCACATCAAAACCCCATGGGCATTTTGAAAAGTTGGCAGGTATGTAAATTAACTCCCTTTCATCCTTTACTTAACCCTAATCCTTACCCTTTAAGGATGTTTGCTTGTCATATTTTGGAATTTTGTCAGATTTTTCAGAATTCTTTGGTTTTATCCATTTGAATGCCTTACAAAAATTTGCCCATTGACCCCAATTTTTCTTTTTATAAATCTTTTACATGGATAATTATAAGCTATCTATTGAAGTCTTATAAAATCCTTGTTATTTTTTATTAGTTTTTGGGCACTTAAACTTGTCAATGATAAAGCATGGAAAAGTCAAGAAAGATTATTTTCCCGCCAAAATTTCAATGGCTAATATCTCGAAAATAAGCATATTGACCTATTTTTTTAATTTTTTTTTTGCTCTTTTGGTTCATTTTATAATGCCCTAAAAAGCTGTTATTTTGAAACTTAGTAGCAAACCTCCTTAATCTAACCCTTAATCATAATCCTTACCCTAGCTGCCCTTGATACCCTAACCTTACCACTCACCCTGAAAATTGTCCACCTATGTAGGTAGACAATTATTTGTAAAAGTTAATTTGTCCATCTGTCAACCAACAATTTTGTTAATGTTAAATTGTTGAGCTGTGAATGTAGACAATTTTTTAAAGGTTCTACTGGTCCGAGACCACCATTGTCGTCCCTTGATTTTTGTTGTTCACAAATATAGTCCCTAGTGTTGACAGTGGGTTTCTTGCCATTAATTTTAATACCCCTTCCAAATTTATTATTTCATGTTTAATGCCTCAAATTGCAAGTAGGGGGATGAAATTACACTGTAAAAAAATTTGGGTCCAGAATTTTAAAGGAAAGTAGTGATTTGGTCCAGCTGAAAAAGGTTTAAAATTAGCACTTCTGAAGCTGTCAAAAGATTTCAAGACGCCCTAAACATACAATTGTCCATATTTTGAGTTAGAGACGATGAAGTTTTCTATAATTTTAATTTTGATATAATTTGTCCCAAAAGTTGTACAACACACTGTAAAAGTTTCTTTGAGAAAGCGCAGGTGGGATTTTTTTTTATTTTCATTTATGTTCTAAAAGAAATGCACTACAAATAATTGTGTTCTCGGACCTGTACTGACGAATATGCAGTATATTAAGGTGGTACTAACACCCTTGACTAAAATGATTTGGTTGTGAATTTCAAAAATCTTGAAACAAAATGATTTAACTTTATTTGACTAAAATTTCATGCAAAAATTACCAATCATTTTCAAAATAATTTTTATATATAAGCAGTTTCAAGTAATGTGATCCTCATAAAATCCCACTCCATTCTTTTCTATTCATGGACGTGATTTATCTATTTTGCATTAAATTTGAGTTTCTATGGCATTGTACTAAGTTTATTTTACTTAACTTATCAAACTCTGCAAATCTACAGAAGAAAAGGACGGATTAACGCGCACAGCCAGAAAAATATGCCCATACTATGTAGGTGGGTAAAAAATTGACCCTTCAACGCATTTTTTGAATGAAGTAATTAATGTTAGCTGATTTTACAGATTTATCTCCCGTAGTTTAGACCACCTTACAAAAATGTATCAATGAACTTACAATTCTATTGTAATCCTTTTCCATGACTAAAATCATGTTTTTCATTTTTTTAATAGCAAGGTGTTTATAAATAAATTGTTGTAATAAATTTGATGCATGTTTATTTTGCTCCTTAAAATGCAAAATTATGTATTTTTTGTACCAACTGTTTAAAAACATTAATAGCAAATATATTGGACAATTTGTTTGTTTACAGTCACAATAAGTTTCATAATATTGATAAAAAAAATACTAAAATTTTTTTTATTTTTCAAACAAAATAGATTTTTTCAATGTAAAATGTCCACAAGGCCAAATGACCCTTAAATTTGGTTTACCAGCCTTAACATTGGCTAAACCCATTACCAAAGATTCAGATTTCATCTTTAACGTTTCATTATTTAATAAGTTTTCATTTCAATAAAAGGTGTGTAAGTTATTATAACCAAAAAGCTTTACAAATTAAAATTGCTGGAAAATATTACATCTTCATGTAAGGCCCCCCTTCATTGAAAAACCTCAATTTTTAGGTGCAGGCTCATATAAATTTGACTTTTGAATAATTATGCCAAGTCTGATAAATCAAATTAGTACTCTATTGCTTTTAGTACATGATAAGTTTTATATTAAGGCATTTAAAAAGTATTTTTTTGCAATATTTTAATTTTTAAAGCCCCAAATGTTGATAGTTGAAATTTTTCAATTTTAACGTCAAAATTTTACACGCAAAGATGAGTATAGAACTTAACTTAATGTCTATAATATACATCCTATTGTCATGAAACTTTGTAAGCAGTGTAATAATTCATTAAGCTTTGGTCATACCAAGTTTTTTTAAGATTTGTCAACTCTTTCTACCCTATTAGGTCCGAGACCACCATTGTCGTCCCTTGATTTTCATTGTTCACAAATATAGTCCCTAGTGTTGACAGTGGGTTACTTGCCATTAATTTTAATACCCTTTCCAAATTTATTTCTCCATGTTTAATGCCTCAAAATTGCAAGTAGGGGATGAAATTACACTGTAAAAAAAATTTGGGTCCAGAATTTTAAAGGAAAGTAGTGATTTGGTCCAGCTGAAAAAGGTTTAAAATTAGCACTTCTGAAGCTGTCAAAAGATTTCAAGACGCCCTAAACATACAATTGTCCATATTTTGAGTTAGAGACGATGAAGTTTTCTATAATTTTTATATAATTTGTCCCAAAAGTTGTACAACACACTGTAAAAGTTTCTTTGAGAAAGCACAGGTGGGATTTTTTTATTTTCATTTATGTTTTTTTATGTAATTTTTTAAAGAAAACATTTACATATTCAGGTTCTCAAATATGGAACATTTTACCAAATGAAATAAAAATGAGTAATACACTTGTATCTTTTAAAACAAAATGTTACAAATTTTTCATCAATTGTGCAAATTAATATGCTTTTTCATTATTATTTAAATACAATTGTATATTGTGTATAATATAACTTTATAGTACTCTATGTACTTATAAATATGTTATTATTATTTTGAGGACTCTCAGGAAGATTAGTTTTAACTAATGGGATCATCCTCTTGAAATAAAGATTATTTATTTTATTTATTTATTTATGTTCTAAAAGAAATGCACTACGAAATAATTGTGTTCTCGGATCTACTGTCAACTTGACGATTTTATCGCATATTTAAGGTGGTACCTAACACCTTGACTAAAATCAATTTGGCTTGTTGAATTTTCATAAAATTTTGACAAAATATTTACTTTGACCCTTTGACAAAAATTTCAAAATTTCAAAAAACTTTAACCAATCACTTTCTCAATAAAATTTGGTTGGATATATATATAGCAGTTTAAAACAAGAATGTGTCCTCAGTACACGAATACCCCACTCGCACTTTCATTTTCTATGTTCAGTGGACCGTGACATTGGATAAAAACTCTAATTTGGCATTAAAATTAGAAAGATCATATCATAGGGAACATGTGTACTAAGTTTGAAGTTGATTGGACTTCAACTTCATCAAAAACTACCTTGACCAAAAACTTTAACCTGAAGCGGGACAGACGGACGGACGAACGGACGGATGAACAGACGCACAGACCAGAAAACATAATGCCCCTCTACTATCGTAGGTGGGGCATCAAAATATTTGATCATTGAGAAGCTTAATATTTTCTTAACTTTGCAATGTAATTAAAATGTTTAGCTGATTTTACAGAGTTATCTCCCTGTATGTTAGGTACCACCTTAACAAAAGAAGATAGTCTGCAATGAACTACATATTCATATACTCCAGTTAATCCAAATATTTTCCAATGACTGAAAATCATGTTTTTGATACATTTTTTTAATAAAAATTGCTATACCAGGATAGATTTCACTCAAATAAAATTATATTGTAAATTTTGATAGCATGATTTATTTTGAACATGTCCTTAAATGACAACAATTATGTATTTTGTTTGTCCAATGTTTAGCATTACCAAGCAATAAATACTTGGAAATTTTGTTTGAATTTACAGTATAAATAAGTTTTCATTAATTATTTTGCTTTATAATAAATAAATTGTATAATAATTGTTATTTGAGAAGTACCTGTTTTACAAATACAAAAAAGATGTGGTATGATTGCCAATGAGACAACTGTCCACAAGAGACCAAAATGACACAGACATTAACAACTATAGGTCATCGTACAGCCTTCAACAATGAGCAAAGCCCATACCAAAGCATCCTTCAGACTTTCATCAGTTTACAGGCGTCATTATTTAGATTAAAAGTTTTGCATGTTGGCACAATGGAACAGGGTGTGTCCGTTGAAGGTTACTACTTTTGATATGGATTGGCTTTATTTAAAAAAAAAATTCCAGGTTGCCACTTGGTACAACATGAACAATTAACGCAAGTATGGACACTATTTAAGATTGATACATGCCGAATTTGGATTGTGATTAAATATTTGACACAGAATAGGTTTCTGACACACAATGAATGTGGTCTAAGAACTTATAAATTTAGAATTTGTGATTAAATTACCAATTATAAAAAGAAGATGTGGTAACCGTATGATGCCAATGAGACCATATGACATAGAACATAGAAATTAACAGCTTTAGGTCACTGTACAGCCTTCAACAATGAGCAAAGCACATACTGCATAATCCACTATAAAAGGCCCGGAAACAACAAATGTAATTACAATTCAAAAGAGAAAACAAACGGCCTAATTAATGTAGAAAAAATTAATGAAAGACAAATATGTAACATAGCAACAAACGACAACCACTGAATTGCAGGCTCCTTCATGGGTCAGGTACATGCATACAGAATGTGGGTGGAGATGTTAGCGGGATCCAAATCCTCCCCCTAACCTTGGACTGTGGTGTAACAGAACAACACAAGAACGAACTATAAAAATCAGTTGAAAAAAGCTCAACTCATCAGATGGATACAAATTGAAATACATCTCACAAAAACAGTGAACGTGACCGGGTACTTTTTTATCCCAATAACAAAGACACTAAGTACAGATCTGAGAGTACTCTGACAGTTGCTGATAGCTAGTTCAAAGCCCAAAACAACTAATAAAATAATCATGCAACTAAGATTAAATTATCAATCCGTGCACATCCCACATCCAATGGATTTAGTATGAAAACGTCATGAACAGTCAAGAGAAAAACATAACCTTGCTGCAATGCCAAGATCCCGGAAAAACGAAAAATATCATCAAGATAACGGAAAGTGTTGTTGAATTTATCAATTAAATGCAATTTAGACGGGTCTCTACGGAGTTTGGTCATAAACTTTGTTTCAAAACAAGTCTTCTATTAAAGGGATGCAATAAGTGCCCCACAGGAATACCTAGATCTGTCGATAAACTTTGTTACAGAAACGTACATATCATCACACCTTTAGTAAGTATATCTGGCATATATATCGTTCTCATTAGAGAAAGCTTTAAATGAGATATGTTCTATATTATAAATTTATAATACAAATATATTTCCGTGAGACCCATTCTATGTGGTCCAATATCCAAAATTTAAATGCATGGTTAGGTTCATCATATCAAGGAACCATGAGATTATTATTTTTTTGGACCCCTTGGACTTCAATGTGAACTACATGACAGCGGGAATAAAATCCGAAATCTAGCTATAGATACATTGTTAGATTCAGCTTATAAAAAAAGCATATCCAATCCTTGTTGAATTTTGGCCCCTGATGGAGAACAGTTTGAAAACTGTAAAAAAACTATAAATCTAAATAAGTGGTGAGATTCGGCATATCACAAAACCCCAGTTATACAATTTTTGATGAAATTAAACAGATCAATTTTGGACCATTTGGATATCAATGTGAACAGATTTAAAAACCGTACCAAAGAATTCCAGACTTTGAATTAAACCCCATTGAGATTGGTTAACAAAACTACTGCAAAATTCAGAAATTACTGCATGCATTTATTTATATTGAGATTTTTTTTAATGGACAAAAATCCAGATTAATTATCAAGATTTCAGAAAAATCTTCACATTTATGTTCTTATTCGTAACCTCAACCGAACATTAAACATTTATCCATATAAACATGATATAAATACAAAACTCTCACATGGGCATGATGGGAGTAGCCACTTGCAAAAGTCGTGCATTTTCGAAAAAAAACAAAGGTCGGCAAATGTATGATCAATTTATTGTAATTAAATCCCTAAATGAGATACAGATAATTGAGCCGGTAATGATATTTTCCTTCACATATCCATCTTTAGCAGATTCGGATCTCCATCTGTCATGTTTACAGCACCTCTGCACCAAGCTTTGAAACCATAGTTATAAAATAATTTAGACGTATAAAGAACCTGTATCCAAAATAAACCAGCTTAGTACTTTAGTGCAAAGTGTATCTTATGAATTTATGGCATATTATAGACAAGGGATATGTAGCATTCAGATACATTACATTGACCTTTAAAGGTGGAAACCCGATTGAAATAGAACAAAAGCTGTTCGTTAGAGAAGGCGACAAATGCTTACTGTAATGTTTACTATAGTAACAAAATTTTTGAAAGTTAATAGAAACAAATAAAGTGACAATTTTCTTCTCGATTACGAAGTGTTTTATTTCAAAAACACCATTTGCACAAGTTTTCAATTTATCTATTACATAGTTATTAAGGGACGACACCAAAAGATCAATGTAAGATAAAAAGAAAACTTAATTCAAATAGTTTAGGGGTGGGGGTGTAGAACTGCTGTAAGATTTGGTTATCCGACATTGATTTTTACATATATCCATATGGGTCAATCAATTTTTCCCAAATTAAGTTAAGAGGTGGGTGAGGGGGTCAGTTAAAAAACTATATGAATTAAGGTTTTTTTTTATCCTTCATTGAACTTTTGATGTCGTCCCTAATAAGCAGAATAATTAGGTATCAAGTCAACGACATGGGTATCTACCAGGTTTGATGTTGAAAATGCATAACCTCTGATTTAAAAAAAAAAAATTACCGCGTATGAAGAACATATCAATCTATTAGTTAAGTAATTTTCGTGTCTGCCCTTTCATTATGTAATTCAAGGATAAATTCTAAAAAATGGGTAACAATTGTATCTAATTGTATTTAAGCAAAGCACCAATCTGTATTGTTATTCTAGCCAAGCGGCAATCTGTATTGTTATTCTAGCCAAGCGACAATCTGTATTGTTATTCTAGCCAAGCGAAAATCTGTATTGTTATTTAAGCCATGCGGCATATCTGTATTCTTATTAAGCAAAGCGGCAATCTGTATTGTTATTCTGGCCAAGCGGCATATCTTAATCGTTACTCTAGCCAAGCGGCATATCTGAAGCGTTACTCTAGCCAAGCGGCATATCTTAATCGTTACACTAGCCAGGTGGCATATCTATAATGTTATACTAAACAATAATGTTGAGTAGGAAAAACCTAAACCATAACCAACTACACAAAAGAAAGAAGATTGTTTGTAATGCATTTTTATCATTATTCAAAATCCAATTTAAAATTATATCAATACTAGGTCACAATGCGTATGTAAAGCTAGTACAGTGCCTTTAATATCATCTGAACCAAGGCTTTCTTATAAGAACCATGAACATAAATGTCTCTAGTATCATTGAATTCAAGCATCTCGGCCACATAGGTTGACGTAACAAATTATTCTGATTTAACAAATTCCAAAATGGCACAATATAATGTTTAATAACTTATATAATACATACTAAATAATATAGGGGGCAACCAATTGTTGTCCTCCTTCCAGTCAAAGAAAAAAGCAATTACACCTGATGAACCTGGTATGTATCATTTAGAATTAAATAATTCAATTTTTTTGTTATTACTGTTAGCACATCTATCAACTGAATGAGGTCCATGCATATAATCTCGGGGGCAGATCCAGCCATTTTAAAAAGGTGTGGTTCCAACTATATATCCCCATTCAAATGCATTGATCGCCCAAAAAAGGGGGTTTCCAACCCTTCCCCGGAACCCTCCCCCTGGATCCGCCACTGAGTCTATAAATTCAAAAAAAACTCAACACTGACGCCCCCATAGTCAAAATCAAAATCCTTGCTTATAGTATCTGCTTCAAAAAATTTATCTCTAGGTATCCATTCAATATCTAAAACATTTGTTAACAAAATACAGACTCAGCAGTCACTGTTTAAGAATGGAAACTGGCAGACATGAACGAATTATCAATGCATGTGGTAAAAATGAAATATTACCTCGACATGAGAGGATATGTTTATATTGTAATTCAAATTGTATTGAAAATGAAATGCACTTTCTTCTGGAATGCCCTCTTTACAATAACCTCAGAAGAGATATGACTGATTATATCAAAAAATACCCCAGTTTAGGGAGCTACCATTTGATTTTTATGGGGGGGGCTAGGATGAAATTTGATAAAAAATAGGCAGGACAGGAGTTTTGAGTTAAAAAAAAAGGCAGGATGAGACACTTGCAAAAAAAAAAGTCAGGATGACAATTTATGTAAAAAAAGTCAGGATAAACTAAAAAAAAAAAGCAGGACCGAATAAAGTGAAAAATAAAAAGGCAGGACAGAGATTACAACTAAAAAAAAATGCTGGACAAAATTTTTCATCCTAGCCCCCCATAAAAATCAAATGGTAGCTCCCTTAGATAATTTAAATAGAAAAGATCTTTTTCATGGATCATGATTAATAAAGATAGCAAATTTTTATCTACTTTATGTGCATACCTCGATAAAGGCCTGCAACTAAGAAAATCAGAAAATTAGTTAACTTAAATCTAATAGTCTAATAGTTTATGTCATGTTGTAATTAATGTTATGCTCTTAATGGGCCCTTTAATTTGGAAAACAAAAATATTGTATTGTATTGTATATTAAGGATTATGCATTCTTAGGGAGCTACCATTTGATTTTTATGGGGGGGGGGGCTATGATGAAATTTGAAAAAAATAGGCAGGACAGGAGTTTTAAGTAAAAAAACTAGAGGCTCTAAAGAGCCTGTGTCGCTCACCTTGGTCTATGTGAATATTAAAGGAAGCAGATGGATTCATGACAAAATTGTGTTTTGGTGATGGTGATGTGTTTGTACATCTAATTTACTGAACATTCTTGCTGCTTAAAATTTATCTCTATCTATAATGAACTTGGTCCATTGGTTTCAGTGGAAAATGTTAGTAAAAATTTACAAATTTTATGAAAATTGTTAAAAATTGACTATAAAGAACAATAACTCCTAAGGGGGTCAATTGACCATTTCGGTCATGTTGACTTATTTGTAAATCTTACTTTGCTGAACATTATTGTTGTTTAAATTTTATCTCTATCAATAATAATATTCAAGATAATGACCAAAAACAGCAAAATTTCCTTAAAACTAACAATTCAGGGTCAGCAACCCAACAACGGGTTGTCCGATTCATCTAAAAATTTCAGGGCAGATAAATGTTGACCTGACAAACAATTTTACCCCATGTCAGATTTGCTCTAAATGCTTTGGGTTTTGAGTTATAAGCCAAAAACTGCATTTTTCCCCATGTTCTATTTTTAGCCATGGCGGCCATCTTGGTTTGATGGCCGGGTCACCCGACACATTTTTCAAACTACTAACCCAAAAGATGATTGTGGCCAAGTTTGGATTAATTTGGCCCAGTAGTTTCAGAGGAGAAGATTTTTGTAAAATATTACTAAGATTTACGAAAAATGGTTAAAAATTTACTATAAAGGGCAATAACTCCTAAAGGGGTCAACTGACCATTTCAGTCATGTTGACTTATTTGGAAATCTTACTTTGCTGAACATTATTGCTGTTTATAGTTTATCTCTATCTATAATAATATTCAAGATAATATAAACCAAAAAGAGCAAAATTTCCTTAAAATTACTAATTCAGGGCCAGCAACCCAACAAGGGTTATCTGATTCATCTGAAAATTTCAGGGCAGATAGATCTTGAACTGATAAACATTTTTACCCCATGTCAGATTTGCTCTAAATGCTTTGGGTTTTGAGTTATAAGCCAAAAACTGCATTTTACCCCATGTTCTATTTTTAGCCATGGCGGCCATCTTGGTTTGATGGCCGGGTCACCCGACACATTTTTCAAACTACTAACCCAAAAGATGATTGTGGCCAAGTTTGGATTAATTTGGCCAAGTAGTTTCAGAGGAGAAGATTTTTGTAAAATATTACTAAGATTTACAAAAATGGCTAAAAATTGACTATAAAGGGCAATAACTCCTAAAGGGGTCAACTGACCATTTCAGTCATGTTGACTTATTTGTAAATCTTACTTTGCTGAACATTATTGCTGTTTACTGTTTATCTCTATCTAATAATATTCAAGATAATGACCAAAAACAGCAAAATTTCCTTAAAATTACTAATTTAGGGGCAGCAACCCAACAACGGGTAATCCGATTCATCTGAAAATTTCAGGGCAGATAGATCTTCACCTGTTTAACAATTCTACCCCATGTCAAATTTGCTCTAAATGCTTTGGTTTTTGAGTTATAAGCCAAAAACTGCATTTTACCCCTATGTTCTATTTTTAGCCATGGCGGCCATCTTGGATGGTTGGCCGGGTCACCGGACACATTTTTTAAACTAGATACCCCAATTATGATTGTGGCCAAGTTTGGTTTAATTTGGCCCAGTAGTTTCAGAGGAGAAGATTTTTGTAAAAGTTAACGACGACGACGGACGACGACGGACGACGGACGCCAAGTGATGAGAATTTAGGTAAAAAAAAGTCAGGATAAACTAAAAAAAAAAAGGCAGGACCGAACAGAGTGAAAAAAAAAATGCAGGACAAAAATTTTCATCCTAGCCCACAAAGTACTCTTTTTCTATTAAATCCAATGAAACAGTAAATAAAAATGCTTTGCATCAAGTTTCCCCTCGGTATATGTACAACATAGCCTTTTTCTATTTTTTTCATTATATCTGTAGTTTTGAAGTTTGAAAAGTTCGTTCAAAAATGGCTACAGGCAAATGAGAAGGGGTCATAAACCTTAATATAATTATTTACACAACTAGAAAATATTGACATCACCAAACTATGTAATTGCGTTTTACCACTACCTGACTCCGCTATACCCAGGCCACACAATTCTGCCTGTCCGTATACGGTAAACCACATTAAGGCTGTCCCGTATGGATAACTGACCTTGTAAAGTGTCTATACATTATATTCTCTCCATGTTAAACTTAATCCTTCCCTCTACCAGTCCAGATTTTATTGAAAAATCTGATTATTTGATGGACAAAAATAAGGTCAATAAACAGAACTGGTAGCATCCAATACACAATTATAGATGGGACCTTTTACTAGCAAAATTATCTCCCCTTGACCACTGACCTTTTTTTCGTGCATTTGAATTATTATTTAATGCTTCTTTAACAGGTCGGGAACACTACCTTATATGGATATGCATAAATTAGCATACTTATGTCCTCGCACATGTAATTGTTTATTTACGGGTGACGCAATTTATTTTTACCTTGGTTTTTAATAATAAATCCAATAAATGAGTAAAAATGCAAGATGGACTACTACATGTTTACATCCAACAGAGAACACGTGTTATTTACTGAGCCGGATGCAACTCATTTTTTCATGCATTGCGGGAATCACAATTTTGCTTAGTTTTTCACTTTTTTTGTAACACATTTATAATTCGTGATATAAAGTGTTATTTACATGCTCAGATTATCGTACACTCAGGGGCGGATCCAGCCATTTTAAAAAGGGGGGTTCCTAGCCCAGGACAAAAGGGGGGTTCCAACTACATGTCCCCATTCAAATGCATTGATCGTCCAAACAAAAGGGGGGTTCCAACCCCCGGAAACCCCCTCTGGATCCGCGCCTGACAGTGTTGTCAGTGGCGTAGCTGGGTCATTTTTACGTGTACGCCCGAACCTTGGCGAGGAATATGAGGGGTGCCAACCGCTCAATGTCAAAGCACCTGTTGGTAGTGGGTTCGAAAGGGACGTAGCCCCTGAAAGCTATCGAGAATGAGATACCATAATGATTCCTGTCAGTAAGAAATCATTGATAACAACATACTATATACTTTTGAATCTAAATGGTTTATTTTTTTGGTTAAATCTTGTAATATGTTAACTTATTCATCGTGTTAAACTTGAAGCTAGCCTAATGGTCATTGGTTTTAGAGAAAACGTCCAAACCAATATTACTTTTAAATAAGTTTAAAGGGTGCCGTGAGTGAGCATACAATCAACAAAAGCACCTCTTAATGAACATGAAAAAATAAATATTTCTAAAGGGTGCAGTATAAAAAAAATCTGGAACACCTAGGACTTCTTTCCACAAAAAGTGAAACAATTTATCATTCCTTTAAATGGCTTTTAAAAAAAAATCTTAAATTTTCTTTTGATAATTTTTTCTTGATCTGGAATATTTCACGACAATCTATGAAGGTTTGTAAATTGAGCATGTAAAACAATTAATTGCGTAAAGAAGAGCCCGGCTATCTGTCTATCAGAAAAGAACCGAAAAATGAATGAAAACAAATGCTTTCAAAATTTTAGCTTTAGACACTAGTCAAAGAAAAAGTTTCTTCGGCATATGTCATAAACTTCGATGAAGGTTCGACAAGTAGTTAATGTAATTGAGAAATAACAAAATGTAAGCCCAAACCCAAACTGCGACCACTTATTAATTGCAGAAAGAAATACATTTTGTCCTTAAAATGCGGGCAAATAAAAGATATAATTGCACTAGTATATTGCTCTGAATACTCTTTTGATCGTAAACAGTTTCTGTACAACTTTCGTTAAATTTCACAGAGAGTCATTCAAAAGACTTTATCCACATTCGGAACCTAAATATTTACGCCGCTTTGTCTCGCTTTTGGGACATAAATCACAGGCTCGACAAAAATACAAACAGCATATCGAATCTGAGCAAATAGTGAATTGCTTTTAATATAAGAAAGGCACTGGCTACGGTTACATGGAAATGTAACAATAATAAAAATATTATTGTTACATTGGGGACTAAATGCCGGAATGCATGGTTGGATAAGGAACCGATTAATTACGAATGTAACAATAATTATTGAGGCTACGGTTACATTGCGTTATTGATACATGAAAAACAGCAATGTTCGATGGGAGTAGTAATATGTACTAAATAATAAAAGTTGAAGACATTATCTTATATTTACAATACATACAAGTATAACATACAATTTTTTGATTTTTTTATAGTACGTCCTCATGGATTCTGAAATCGGACTCGGACATCTCTTAAACTGAGTTTTACTATGCGTAGTGTTGTGAGTTTGTTTTTTCTACATTGGCTAGAGCTATAGGGGAGGGTTGAGATCTCATAAACATGTTTAATCCCGCCGCATTTTTGCGCCTTTCTCAAGTCAGGAGCCTTTGCATGGCCTTTGTTAGTCTTGTATGATTTTTTGTACGAGTAGGTGTGCAGTTAAATACTTAAAAGTGAACAGTTTTCTCAGCCCGAGTTTTCAACAATAAACCATTGAACTTTATTTTTCGCCTTTGGCACTACTAATTTAAAGTAGTATCTTTAAGAACATCAAATCCATTAATACCTAAAACTATTTAAACACCATTTGTTGAATAATAATATTTATTATTTATTATTATAACAAGTCAAAAGATTATTTAGAAGACATGAAGGAATTATGCAACACAACTATATAGAAGATTTAAGTTTAATAAATCTAGCGTACATTGCTGTTTTTCATGTAACAATAACCCAATGTAACCGTAGCCTCAATAATTATTGTTACATTCGTAATTAATCGGTTCCTTACCCAACTTTGCATTCCGGCAATTAGTCTCCAATGTAACAATAATATTTTTATTATTGTTACATTTCCATGTAACCGTAGCCAGTGCCTATAAGAAAAGTACGTAGAATTCATAGTGGATTCAGACTTTTACAAAAGATTCGAACAAATATATTAAATGATCTATTTGAGTAAATTAAGTCCCTTTTCATTCAAAATTACAATTCATTTAAAAAAGAAGCACAAGGCTGATGTGCTTTTGACCAGTTTTTCTTATATTCTATGTCGATTATTTGTTTTATTTTCAAAATTCAAGTGTACGCCCGGGCGTTTTGACGTAAACGTAGCTACGCGCATGGTTGTATATGATATGTGCAAAGAAGCGAGTGTTTGAATAAGCCGATATATAACCATTAATATGATTGATGATGACACGGACAGTGGCGGATGCAGGAATTTTCGAAAGGGGGGGTGCTAGCCCAGGGCAAAGGGGGGGTGCAGGGGGGGGGGGGTGCAAACATATGTCCCGATTCAAATGCATTGATCGGCCAAAATAAAGGGGGGGTGCGGACCCCCGGAACCCCCCCTCTGGATCCGCCACTGACGGAGATCTCGGGTATTCGGTCACAAGAAAGCAACGAAACAAAATTGAAGAACACAATTACCCATAATACAAACTAACTAGTGTAAAGCTAGCCGTGTATAACAGTCGGTGATAATATTCACGAGGACGTCAACTTTCGTATAAATAGTTTAAAAAACTATTAAAAGGATCCTTAGAGTGTGTCAAATATCTGTTTGGGACATAAACATTTCCCAGTTTTAAAAAAATATAGGATAATTTTTCTTGTAATTCAAATCGAAGAAATTAGTATTATTTTTTAATTTGTTTTTAAGAAACAACAAGTTGAACGTATAATCCAAGGAAAGGACAAGGTACGATAAGGCCCGTTTTTGCCCCCACCCCCTCCCCTTCCCTTTTTTTCTCGTTTTCTAAATTTTGTTTTGGAAAGCTACTTATAACCAGTGGCGGATCCAGAACTTTTCCTAAGGGGGGCCCGCTCCAGTCATGCTTCAATGATTCCTATATAATCAACCAAATTTTTCCCACGAAAGGGGGGGCCCGGGCCCCCCAGGCCCCCCCCCTGGATCCGCCTATGATAACGTTAAAATATTCCCTTAGGTTTGAAGTTTGTTTGGATGAACTACAAACCATTAATTTCAGAAAATGGGTGAGGTGAGGGGGATAAAAGGGCACCAAAAACGCCAAAAGAAGGACAAATTACGATTTTTGGCCCTTGTTTCTTAGAATTTAATATCGTGCGCCTACGTGACACGGAAAAATATTTGGCGATTTAGACAGCAGAAACAGTTCGCATGACATTGTAATAAAAAAAATCCTGGGTCACGTTGGCGCAGGCACTAAAAAAAATAAAAATGTTGTAAAATCACCTGCAAAACGAATAATAATTACAATATTTGAATAATAACAGAAAATTAACACCCCTCTCTTCACCCAGTTCCGAAAATTAGTGGTTTTGAAGTTCATCCAAATAAACTTCAAACCTCAGGGAATGTTTTAACATGATAACTTTTCAAAACAGAATTTGAAAAATAAGAAAATGGGGGGTGGGGGGCAAAACAGACCTTATCGTGCCTTGTCCTTTATAGCCGATTATGCGGTATGGGTTCTTCTCATGGTTGAAGGCATAGCGGTTGCTTGTCATTACTTACAATAAACATCCACTTACTTTGAACTGTATACTATAGGTGGATAGTTGTCCCACTGGTAATCGTATCACAAACTGCAAAAGACATTTTTTTTATATTCTTATCTGACAATTTTAAAGGGGCACTAGCTGTCAAATTCATGGTCACCGATTTGACTCTTATTCTCATATTTGATTTATAACAATGTAAAACATTTATCCAAAGTGAGTGAAACTATCAACAGTCTAAAATAAACAGTTTACAGAGCATGGGGTAAATAATATATAGGTTCGTTTCGTGTGTATTTTAGTCCAAACGCCATCTAATTACCTATCGATTTGACCTCAGATGACCATATAAGCGATGTAAACATAAATAAAGATATGAATAGATTAAACCAACACGTGCAATTGGATTTTTATAGGTCTGTTTGATTTTATTTTATAGATTAAAAATAAATGTTTCTCATTGTTTTTAACCGTATAAGAATGATTTTATGTGCATCGAACTAGTAATCAAATGATTTACTGTAGTTTCACTTTCATTGTTGACATTCTTTTTCTTTAAGTAACCAGTACACCTACAATGCATGCGTTGTCAATCTCTAGCTAGGGGTTAAATTGAAGTTCGCATGAATACGGATTTAAAGAGGTCGACTCATTCACTTGCAAGTAAATTACTAATTATTAATGTTTCTTAGCGTAATTTGACAAAACTGAACCTTTTTGGCTGCAAAAAGCGAATTGTTATTTCACTATTTTACTATCATTATTGATTGAACAGAAAAAAAATCAAACTTTAGATTTTTTATATATCTCGTAGCTAGTGCCCCTTTAAGGGACGACATCATAGGTTAAATTTTAGGATAAAAAAAAACTTTATTCATATAGTTTTCCCCCCTTTTTTAACTTAATTTTGGAAAAAAATTATTGACCATTACGAATATATATAAAATCGATGTCAATTAAACACAATTTGCAGTAATTTTGACCCCATCCCAAACTAATTAAATAAAGTTTTTTACCCTTCTTTGATTTTTTGATGTCGTCCCTAACAAAATCTATAAGCATTGATTTTTGACATATTTCAGTATTTTGGACTTTTTTTCTATCTCAAAGTATTTCCTTTGTTCTGAAGGAAAGACGCAATCAGTTGTAGTTTCATTTTTTTTTTAAGTATTTCAAAAGTTCCTTTTTTTTTCTTTCTTTCTGACGGAGATGATGATTTTTAACGGACTCGGACATTTTCCAACCATAATGAAATAAGTTATGATGTTATACATGTGTATGTGCGACAAGGACGTGAACTTTGACATGTTTTTCGAAAATTGTGGCGTTGGATCTAAACCTATTATATTACTTTTATTTATAGTTAACTTTTCACCGTTAAATCAATGATTGCTTCCTTTTGTCAAAGTTTAATAGATTGTGTCCATACCTGCCAACTGTCACTATTTGTTGGGGATTTCCCCCATGGAGGCTCCAAAATGGAAATTTTGAAAGAGCAAATTTGTCCACAATTTCAAACAAAACAATTAATTTGACAATGGCTATAGGCTTGTATAAGTATTAAGAAGCCAAAAAACAACATCAACATGTATTTGAAGGTCCCCTTGAAGGTTTTGTGGAACTATGGGAGCCATTTTGCACGTAAAACCCCATGGGTATTTGGAAAACTTGGCAGGTATGTATCTCTTGGGAAGCAGGACAAATCGCCCCACTGGCAAATCGCCCCACACCTAATCGCCCCACTTTTTCACCAACTCGCCCCGCTTTAAAAAAAAAATGCCCCAAACTGATTTACCAATTTGCCCCACTTTTTAAAAAATCGCCCCACATGTGAAATGGTTTAAATCATGTTTAATATTACTCCTGCCAACTCGCCCCACTTAATGGTAAACGGTAATATCTAGATTAATATATAATTTTCATGTCTGCCAACTCGCCCACTTTAATGAAAACTAATCTACACAAAATACAGACAAACCGAAAATTTATTTAATTACTATTATTGATATACTGGAATTATAATTCTAAATATAATTTTCGTATTGTTGGAGACAAAAAAATAAGCAGTAAGTTACTAACCCTTTTTTTCTTATGTCCTTGCATAAAACCATTTGAAAAGACTTAGTGTATAATACGATGACACGTGTCATCTATTCAATTTCTGTTTATTTTTAATATCTCATTTTATATATTGATGTAATGAGGCACGTGTTCTATTTTGACAGGAACATTTAATAAATGATTTTGCTAATATTCTATCCAAATATGATTATATATATATGTAAACCTTCAAAATGATCATTAAATATTATGCCAGTGTGCTATATTATAAGATTGTAATCTGCAGAAATAAGATGTTTTGTTTTTAAATTCTATAAGATTTAATTAAGTTTTAATAAGAATAACTTGAGAGTGTCTTCTACCCGGATGTATTCGTATATTACATGTAATTGTGCTGTTCAGTATTAATTGCTTAAAGTCCTAGTTAATAATATATTTACTAGATTTTACCGTTTTCCATTAAGTGGAGCGAGTTGGCAGGAGTAATATTAACGGGATTAACCCATATACACTTGAACAGTATAACATCTTTTTCCATAAGTGGGGCGAGTTGGCATTACTAAATTCATCCTGGTTAATAATATATTTATCTAGATTTTACCGTTTTCCATTAAGTGGGGCGAGTTGGCATTCTAAATTCATCTGGTTAATAATATATTATCTAGATTTTACCGTTTTCCATTAAGTGGGGCGAGTTGGCATTACTAATTCATCTGGTTAATAATATATTTATCTAGATTTTACCGTTTTCCATTAAGTGGGGCGAGTTGGCAGGAGTAACATTAACGGGATTTAACTCATTGCACAAGTGGGGCGATTTGGTAAACTAGTTTGGGGCGGGTTTTTTTTTAAGTGGGGCGAGTTGGTGAAAAAGTGGGGCGATTAGGTGTGGAGCGATTTGCCAGTGGGGCGATTTGTCATGGATTCGTGTCTTGGATGAAAAGATATTGCATTTGGTACTCATACCTCATCTTTTGTTTCTGGATACAAAGCACGTTTTGGAAGACGTAGTGGGCAATATTGCACCCACTATAATCCAGAGTATTGATATGATTGAAAATATTGCACATAAGTCAATATGACAGCAGCCGACCGATAAAAGTTCCAAGTCATAATAAAAAGTTTACACATCAGTTAAGATGGTAGTGTTTTTGTGCCAATTCTTAGTGTTTTTCGAGGTAAAAATGTTTTTGAAATGCCAATATACAGGTTTAAGTCAGTTCAGACATGTGTCATACGGACAGTGGTCACTGCATATCAAATTTTATTGTTTCACGCCGTGAAATTAATGCACAGGTACAATGCATACCAATGGTGAAAAACTGTTTAACTACTCTTACAAGTCAAAAAAGAAAGTCGAATCGTGAAAACAGTAAACAAAACTGTTTTTTAATCTGAGCATGCAAATTGAAGATTATGTTATATATTTTACATTAAATATATTCCCGGAACAATAAAATGTATCATCATATGAGGATCCCAGACACTTTATTAGTAGACAGTTTTCCCACTAATTCCACGTGTTTTCAAGTGGTAGTAAACACGTAGTAGCCAACAATGCATTGTACTAAATCATGTTATGCGCTTTATGGGCCCTTTAATTTGGAAAAATAAAATATTGTATTGCATTGTATACTCAATTTAATGTCTTGGTCACTCAAGATAAAACTATAGTCCCGTGAAAAACGTGACTCAATCAATCTATACAAATGTCTAGTCATTAACCCTGGTTATATTACCTATGACAGGCGATATAGAAATTACTCTGTCCGTGACTTCGCTAAAAGCTCTGCCGGTGACCCCGCTAAAAGCGTGCACTGACAAAATGCAAAGAATGTTTCAAAATTGTTTAAAAACAGATTTATAAAAAGAGGTCTGGTCTTCACTTCTTCAATACAATCATTTACCAAAAGAGCAGCAATAAATAGCTTGTGATACAAATTATGTATTGTCAATAGCAGATTTATTGTTTTAACTAAATAACGTTTATCATTAATACATTGAAACAAAATCAAAATAATACTTATCATCCATATCTTTGTCCGCAACTTGTTGGGTTGTTAAACTTTGGTATTAGGAATAGTCTTTTCACTTTCAGAATTTTCAATACTAGGCTGAATGTATTAATTGTAAGAATTCGAAAAAAGCATCTAGAGCACTTGACTGCAATGACTCGAATGACTTGAACTACTATCAAACCACCCGTGCACGAAATTCTACCCGCATACTTTATATATCCAATCAAACAGACCTTACTATAAATAGCTTAAACACGTGAACCTTAATATAACAACTAGAATCGATATATAATGTACAACTTTGATAAATATAAATATTTTTTTATAAGATGTAAGAATTTGAGTTATTATTGCGATACTCAGAAATCAGTCGCATTAATAAAAAATATTTTCTCTGAGTAGTTGAAATCACTCGAAACAAGGTGAGACATGCACATAAGTGATAGATATGCATTGTAAATATAGAAAATTAAATATTTTAATCAACAAAAAAAACCCAAAAAATCTGTATCATATACCCAAGCGCCTGTGTTTTTAGGTATAGACCCTTGTGTACAATTTCAGTAAGTAGCCCTTTGTTTCATTAAACAAAGAATGACCAAGGTACAGGTATCTCGTCTTGGGGAGGGATAAATCTTAAATTGTAAAAAAATCACCCTGATTGAAACAAAAAATTCTCTGAAACTGACATTATCAATATGCTTGATTTCTAAATTGACAACACATTTGTTACGTTTGTATGACGTGTTTTTTCGACAAAACAATCAACATTCCCATGGGAACAAGTCCCTCTTGTCATCCATTTCCTTTATTCATATGAGGGTGATTTCATACATGAACTTCTTAGGCAGAGAAAAGAAATGAGCAGTATCTTAAACTTTTCTTTATACTAAATAGATGATGTTATCTCTCTAAATTATTAAAAATTTGGTGGCTATGTTGAACTCAGCTAATTCAAAACCAACAATTACGACAAAAAAGAGATGATTTTGCTACAGCCACTATGTTGCGTCAGTTACTTTTCAACTAGTTACTTCGTTCCGATGGAACTTTCCAACTAGTTGTTTTATTCCGAGTGCAGTCGAAAATTCCGGAAAAAAGTAGCTAATTGAAAAGACCCGGAACAATGTACTCGTTCCGAATATACCATGTACTTCATCCTTTTTGTAGAAAGAGGGGGAGAATGAGTATCAGTATATATAAGAGCAAATCATTAATTTACAAGAATACCCAACGCATTGAAAGGGGTTTCTTTGGGCACAAATATGAAAAAAGGGCATGGAACTTTATTTTTGGAGAAATATGAAAATGTATTTAAATTTTGATGTACTGAGGAGGGGGGAGAACAAGCTCCCCAGTCCAGCAAAATTTAAGTTGTATTTCATAGCTCACATACAACGGAATAAGTTGCATTATTATGCACATTTATTATTCATATTACCCTCAAGAGAGAAAGAATATCCCGTCCTCATGTGGGTCTTTGAATCAATTCTCCAAATGGAACTTTGTGACTGGTTGATAAGTTCCGTTGGAACTTTTGAGCTAGTTTGTTAGTTCCGGTTTTGACCTATTTGCCAAAGAGGAACTTTGTGGCTAGTTGATAAGTTCCTTTTGACTTTTGTAATCACTATCTTGGTTTCCCTATGAAAAGTTCAAATATAATATGTTGGGCTGGAACTTTTGTGCTAGTTTGTTAGTTCCGGTTTTGACTAATTTGGCAAAAAGGAACTTTCTTACTAGTTTATATATAATACTCCTTTGGAACTTTTCAACTAGTTACTTTGTTCCGGTGGAACTTTTAAACCAGAGGAAGAACAAAGTAACTAGTTAATAAGTTCTTCCGGAACTTTTCGGCTAGTTAGTTCTTTCCGCCCGGAACTTTCCAACATCGGAACAAAAGAGCATTTACAATTTCAGTTTCCTAATTGTGAACTTTTCATTTCTATGTAGCAACATTCCAGCAGCGCCTGCAGAGTGTATATCTCCTAGTTATCTCTTAGTTGTGTGAGGTTGAAATTACTGCTGCAAGGAATAGCATGGTTATATCATTGGTGTTAAAATGAAACTTTGCTCCTGGTATAATTTAACATTGAAAAATTGTTGATTAATTCAAAGTCACTTGACCATGTCTCCCTTTTCATGGTCCAGTACCTTTAAATTGATTGACAATTTTTTTCAAGTTAAGTTAAGTTTTCGGCCTAAGTTTTATTGATAGGAACTACTACAGTAAACAACGATATTTTGTATAAAAACTTACAATACTAACTCTACATATCAGTTTGTCGACCATTTTCATGCCCTGTCCACTACATCGTGGTCCAGGGACTGAATTAATAAGCAAGCAGAAGATGCCCACGAAATCGCGGTAAAATTCAGAATTGGACAAAGGTTAAGTTTTTAAATTTCTCGGCGGTACGTCAACTGATCATGCACGGAAGCGTATATATATTTTTTCAAAAGTTGGCGTTTTCTGTGGAAAAAATATTGTTTCAAAGACAAAATAGAAAGTAAAAAACACTACATTTCCAAACGTCATATCATAAATGTTTCCGGTTTCAGAGGAGTTGGTCGCTCCCTTTAGTAGTATAGATGTTGCTGTCCATCAGATTGTCTTTTTTCTGAAATTTCAGTTATGCCGATAGGCGAGACATTTTTCTGTGTCAACAGTTCATTGAATTTAACTTTGAGTTCGGTGTTTTTTTGTTATTCTTTTTTAATTTGGTTTTTTTTTTTTAATTTCCATTGGCAGATATTTGATCGGAATATTCATAACGAACTTCTATTCCTAAATGCTATTGCTATTTGCTTATGACGGGAAATTACCCCACAAGATTTTAAATTATATTTCCAGGAAGGGTAAAACAATCTATAAAAATATAATATTTCTTTTATCATCAAATTTCATTATCAAATTTTATAACACGCAATGATGCAATTAAGCCTTTTATGTTTAATTTTTTCTCCAGTATTCCCACATTTGAAGTGTGCTGCTTGTTTTTGTTGCTAAACAATGAACGCTATTTGTTTGATTTTAGTTGTACTAATATTTGGTTGTTATGGTCATAAAGCGGATTCAGGATCGTATAACCTTAAACTTGGTATGTATATTATCTTAAAGGTTGCTAGTCCTTTGTCAATATATATTCATCTTTAAGTTTCTTTTGTTACTTAATCTAACATCGGACTCGGACTTCGTTTAAACCGAGTTTTACTGTGCGTATTGCAGTTTTTTTTTTTAAATTTAACATTGGCTAGAGGTAAAGAAAAGGGTTGAGATCTCACAAAACATGTTTTTCCCGACCGGCCGCATTGTTTACGCCTTAATCGAGTCATGAACCTCTAGCCTTTTGTGTTTTTTAATCAGATTGGACAACAAAGAGCTAGAGGCGAAAGGTACCAAAGGGATATTCAAGCGGCTTAAAAGTCGAAACAAACTGGCAATGTCATGAAGGAAAAAAAAAACATACCAAAAAATGGAGTGATCTCAAGTGTTGCGGGTTGATTGGCTAATCCTGTCGCTCCACATGTGGCACCCATATATGATTCATGCATGATGCATGTACACACACGGTGATAAGTATTATTGGTACATCGGATTTTAGGAAAGGAGACGAGCCTGATTGTGGTTATGATAAATGAGACATAATCCGTCATAAAATGTTCAACAGATATTCTATATAACGGTCAACCAACTCAGTCATAGTGGCCGCGTCCATAAAAGTTAAATTCAACACTTGGAACTCTTGGTTTTGATTGTTTCCTCGGTTTTATAGATTATTTTAGATACAATAAAAAGAACTAATAAGAATAATAAAGTTTGATATTATATATAGTTTGTATTATATACCCTGATATTCTAATATTTATTCTTGTGTTTTTTTCTTCAGTTTCTTGTTTTATCTTTCAATGTGATTTTTGTTTTAAACAGAAAACGCAAGTTTTGAAGATCTTCATGGCATGTTCAAGAAAATCAAAGGAACAGGTAAGTGTTATCTACCTTCTCAATATTTCGTTTTTTGTGAGATTTTTTTTTTGTCCGTATGTCCCGCTTCAGGTTAAAGATTTTGGTCAATGTGGTTTTTGTTGAAATTTAAGTCCAGTCAACTCGAAACTTAGTTCACATGCTCCCTATGATATGATCTGTCTAATTCAAATGCCAAATTGGATTTTTGATTCCAATTTCACGGTCCACTGAACATAGAAAATGATAGTGCAAGTGGAGCATCTGTGTACTATGGACACATGCCTGTTTCAATATAATCTATAAGTTCTAATAAACTAATTTTATAATACTTTAGATTAACGGTGACCTACCTCTCCGAATAATAATTTGCTTTATGTCCTTTATATATAACTATGGGTTTTTTTTTAATTCTTTCATGTCACCATGTCACAAATATGACTATTGTAAAAAAAAAAGTATATTAGATTTTCATTTTTTTTTCTGTACAGGTTTGAACTCCGGTCTGGCTACCAGAGATGTGTGTGAGAGGGTGAAAAGTACCCTTCTGATGTACTGATATATGTATGTTCTGTATCTTCCTCCTTTCGTAGGAGCACCACCATGGGTTATGGTGTAAACAGGAAGACATTTAACACACTGTATCGGTACAGATTTAATGTGAGCATTTGCCTTTCCAGTTTCCCAGCCTGGCCGTGACGGGTCTTCCTACCAGAAAGTTAACCTTCCCCAAAACAATAAGTACAATGTAATAAAGCATACGAACACACCAACTCACCTGATTCGCTCGATCATCATCAAAAATATAAAAAATGCATAATATAAAATAAACCGCATATACAAAATAAAGGATAAGGTCACTCGGATGCCGCACAATTGCCTAGATAACGAACGGGAAACTGGAGAGGACATACTTGGAATCCAATTCGATACCGCTAAATGTCCATTCCAACTGATTTTATCATGAGTGTATTTTTACACCACTGAACATTAAAAAAAAAAAATAGCCTTGACAGACGTCATGATGATTTGGACTAGCAAGTCAGTCAGGAGTCTACTTCGTCAAAATTATCTCCCCATTACGCCAGTTCATTTTCACAATCGTAGAAATGAAAGCCATTGTAGGGATGACGCGCTACCATTATTGCTCTTGGAAACCGATAAATTTATCCACATTGCACCATTACGATCCTTATATGTTAGTTGTATTTTAAAAGACAAATGTATCAACTAGCTAATGAGCATCAGTTAATAATCTTGTCTGCATTGATACAACTTAAAACTATTGTCTGATCGGTTGTCAGGTGGAATTTTCGAAAATTCATAAACATTTAAAAAAATTCTAATTAAATATTTTGTGGAAGGGCAGACTAGATTTTTTTAGTGTATGAAGACTATAAACCCTAGTAATCACACACGAAAAAATAGAATTTTTCGAAGATATGCATTTTCATCATCCAACTTGAAAGACTGTCGTCAAGTACTTTCAGTAAAAAAAATAGCTATTCGAACACACCTTCTCTGTTTTTGTGACTCATTAGATAGGTATTTCACTTGACCCATATATTTCATCTTTTAGTACTGTGATTCTTTTGTGTTATAAAGTCAACCTGTAGCTTTAATATATAAAATGATAGAATCTGAAGCGAGACGATGCATGAAATATTCTTACTTTGTACGATATCAAGACAAAATACTCAACTCAAACACGCCCTAACATAAAAAGGTGCATTCGATTTTCTCTTTTTGTTACCCATTTTTTGGAATTTTTTCTTCAGTCACATAATGGAAGGGCAGACACGAAAATTACTGAACTAATAGATTGATATGTTTTCCGTCCGTGGTAATTTTTTCATAAAAATCGGAGGTTATGCATTTTCTTCATCCAACTTGAAAGATACCCATGTCGTCGACTTGATATCTAATTGTTCTGCTTAACTATGTACTAGATAAATTGAAAACTTATGCAAACGGTGTTTTTAAAATAAAACACCTCGTAATTGAGAAGAAAACTGCAATTTTGTTTGTTTCTATTAACTTTTAAAAATTTGGTCACTATAGTAAACAATACAGTAAAAATTTATCGCCTTCTCTAACAAAGAGCTTCGATTCTTTTGTTCTATTTCAACCTGGTTTCCGACTAAAGTGGTCTGAACGAGTTACCTGCAAATATATCTGTTCATTTATTTTATTTGATTCTTTGATCTTCTTTGTTTCGTCCTATTCTTACATTATATAATTATCGGATATTTGGTAAATGACTGTGTACAACTTAGGCAGCAACCATTTGATTTTCTGGGGGGGGGGGGGGGGGGTACTATGGATTTTTTTGGAAAAAATTGTTTGTTTCACCCTCAGTTGCCACTATATGTAATGCTAAAATTGAAAGCAAAAATTGTTTACGACTTGTCGCCAAAAAAACAGTCCCCCCCCCCAGAAAATCAAATGGTTGCTGCCTTACATACAATGAAATGAATGTAGGACACAAAGTCACAGGACAAACAGTTACAATTCAGTTTTGCGATTATTTTTCATTGAACCAGAAACACTAATTTTTAAAAATAAAATGTTTGTTTTTTTGTTAGCTATTATATGTGATGCAACTTTGTAATTAAAAATTATTCAATAAATTATATCAATATTAATGATCAAATAATTGTTATGAAAACAAAATGTCAAAGTTGCTTGATACTTAAAGGCTTCATTCTGCCAAGAAATATATCCTTTGCATGATTAAATTTTAATAATTTTCATTTATCAAGGCTTATGAGCATACTATCATATGTTACAAAAAGAAAATATTTCTAGACCTTTCTCTTATATTTTCGAACAATTGTCAACAAATTGTTTGTGACTTTTTGTCCTTTGACTTTTTGTCAAGCTATCAAATTTGTGACTTTATGTCCTGTGACTTTCTGTTCGTTTACCAATGAAATTCCTAGAGCCAGACGAAAAAAAAACCAATTCTCCTTTGGATAATCTCAGTTTTATCGTAGTACTAGGTAGGAGTCCACTTGAAAAAAATCACAATAAGTTATGTAAATTTACACTTGGAGTATAGAAATGTGCTAGTAATATTGCCTCTAGTTCTGAATTAGTAAGATTCCCCCTTTATTGTTTCATTGCCACACATTCACTTTTATATGAAGACCGACTTTTGAGTGAAAATTCATCTGATTAACTCAAAGTAAAGAGCGTTATATATACTCATGGTACTCATGTGTAAATCATATTAGGTCAAACAATAAGTACTATTATCAAGCCCGAAGATGAAAACAAAAACAGGGACAGTTAGAATTTCAGTAAAAGGTACAATACAAATGAATTTCAGCAAAGATAGATAGAAATATGTGACATATAGATGATTCCACAACTGCAACAAGTGTATAACGATATTTCTCCACCCGAGAGAGTTAAATTTTAATAATTAAAGCGCGAGCCTTGCCGAGCATTTTAAATAATTAAAATTTAACTGTGGAGAGTGGAGAAATATTTGGCGTAATACACAAGTTACAGTGGTGGAATCTTTTTCTCTTATGATTTTTATCCTTCCTTTTTTCCTTCCTTTTTAAAGATTTGAGGAAAATTGTGTAATTTTGATGTGACGTCATCAGGCATGGTCGCATCAGGCAATAAGAAAAATTCAAAAGTAAACACGAAAATTTAACGTCACAATTAAATTTCAACCAATCATTTGCCGAGAACAGATTTTTCACTAGTGAGGGAGAAATATGTTTCTCACACCGGTCAGGAAATATGAAAATAGCACAAAAATTAGAGAAAGTCAGTTAATATCTTTTGACCAAAACAGCGAACTTCTAAGCATATAAAAACTGATTTAAAAATAGTCAACGCCCCCAAAGACTTTATAATAAGAGAAAAGTTCTTGATGATGAATCCCATTTCTTATTACCAGGTAAAATAAATGATAATTTAAGACTTGTCTTTTTTAGTGCTGGATTTAAAAACTCAATACAAAGATTTTTCTGATAATAAAATGAAATATTTCCTAAATCCAACCACTAGTCAGCAACTTAAATCTTTATAGGCTCCTTTATTAAACAGTCTATGGAGGGCAGAGGGCACTTGAAGTCATGTGTTGTGTTTGATTTTTTGTTTTGTTGTATCTTTATGTCAATGTAAATGTCATCATTATATTGTTCAGTGTTATTACATATTATTGGTATGCCTTTGACCCTCTTGTGGGTGTAATTTGTGCTTAATAAAGATTGATTAAATTAAAAAGGGACTTTTATATTATAAGTAATGTTGTTTGCGTGTGCTATTGTTTATAGTTGAAACTTTTCTTGTTTAACACGGAGCCCTGCTGTATCTCATACGGATAAAGAGCTGTACATTTGGGTTTTGAGTTCTAGTGCTGGAGATGGGAAGACCTGAGCTCTTTAAGATATAAAACCTATCTTTAGAGACAAAAAAGTCAACAGCTAGATGCGCTGGTTATGAAAATTATAGGGCTTGCCTATATCCATCATATATGATAACTTTACATCTATAGCATCCCCAGCTAGCACTATACTGTACATTTTCAAAAGGAACATATATATTTATATACTGTTTTCAGATATGAAGTGCTGGACTTGACATCTCCAGTTCTGAATACACTTGTATCTACAGCTCTAAAGGCTTTTCATTTGTAGCACTGTTTTATTTTACTTCTTCGGCGCTGTGTCTTATATCTACATCGGCTAGGTTTTACGGCAGCAAAATATGATATAATAATTACATTACATTACATAAAATTGAGAATGGAAATGGGGAATGTGCCAAAGAGACAACAACCTGACCATAGAAAAAAACAACAGCAGAAGGTCACCAACAGGTCTTCAATGTAGCGAGAACATGTATGTTACATTATATTATAAAATTGAGAATTGAAATGGGGAATGTGTCAAAGAGACAACAACCCGACCATAGAGCAGACAACAGCCGAAGGCCTCCGATGGGTTTCCAATGCAGCGAGAAACTCTCGCACCTAGAGGCGTCCTTTAGCTGGCCCCTAAACAAATATGTACCGTCGGCACTAGCTAGTTTAGTGATAATGGACGTCATACTAAACTCCGAATTATACACAAGAAACTAAAATTAAAAATGATACAAGACAACCAAAGGTCAGTTTAAGAGAAGTCCTAGTCCGATGTCAGAATAGGAAACAAAAGAAGATAAACAAAATGACAATAATACATAAATTTCAACAGACTACTAGCAGTTTCTGACATGCCAGCTCCAGACCTCAATTAAGCTGATTGAAAGATTGTGTCTTCATCATATGAATATCGGGCACAATCCCTACTGTTAGGGGTTTAGTATTATACCATCATAAAATATATGAGAACAACATAACCCGTGTCATGCCAACAACTGGTTTTAGAATAAATGTGTTTAATTCCGATGCAAAGACCCTATAAGGGAATCAATATTAAAGCCAAAAAATGCAATCTTTAATGACCTGACAACAGCATCGTAACTATATCCCTTATAGTAAGTCTGTTTAAAGGTTTTGTTAGCTTTTAAGGTGAATACTTATATGTTTGTGCTTTGTTAAGAATATTACCATAAAAGATTGGATGTGAAATACCAGAAAGTGTAAGATGTTTGTTTGTTAAGTTATATTTACGAATGATGTCCTTATACCGATGATAGAATTTAGTAAATGTTTTGACAAGTTTATGATATCGAAAACCCTGGTGTAATAATTTTTCAATAATACATTTATTTCTCTCGCTTAACTTGATATAATACGTTGTTACAAACACGAGCGAATCGTACAAGTTGAGATATATAAACACCATAAGATGGTAACAAGGGAACGTCACCATCTAAAAAATGGACAATGAACGATAGGAAATGAAAAATCATCTCTTTTATCATAAATTTTTGTATTAAGCTTCCCGTTAATGATATAGATATCAAGATCGAGGAAAGGACAGTGGTCATTGTTAGTATGAGCTTTATTTAAAGTAAGTTCAACAGGATAAATTTATTTAGTATACATACTAAAGTCGTCATTATTAAGAGCCAATATATCATCCAAAAAGCTAAATGTATTGTTGGCCCGAGACCACAATTAATTCCTCTATCATTTCTTTATAACGTTTTTTCGCATTAAAAATGTTTTGCCTATTCTTTTTGTCTATTTTTTTGTGTGTGTAATGTACAGTACAAGTCCAAAAATATATGCAATTTTCAGAAAAATTGCATGTTTACATCATACAAATTTGGCCAATACACATCCATACCCCTATAGGCAAGTCAAGAGATGATCCGACAAGTGTAAATATTACCTTTTTGCATCTGGCCTAATCACTCTTTCCTTATTAAAATCAGTTAAAATAAAACATCTAAAAGTTTATTTCAGCTCTCTTCTATCATTTCCTCCCCAGAAAAGCTAAGAAATGAATGAGAAAGGGAAAGAAAAAAATAAAGAAAAAATACACTATAATTAAAGGGAACGAAAAGCGGGGTCATTAATTGTGGTCTTGGGCCTGTTAAATTTTTGTATCAGATATTGTTTATATGGGTCTTTACTGATCTTAGTCATAAATTGTAACTCATAACAATACAAAAACTGGTCAGCAATAAGTGGTGCACAATTATTTCCCATTGGAATTCCGATAACTTGACGATAGACGGAATCTCCAAAGCGAACAAAAATGTTATCAAGTAAAAATTCAAGGGTAGATATAGTATCAAAGCATACCCAATTGACATAGTTCTTTTGTTTGTTGCTACTAAAAAATTACCTAAAAGAGTTTGAACATATGTATTCGCATTCCGACTTTTTAAATGCCCATTTTCGTTATAATGATTGGCTAACATCAATCTCCCGTCATTCCGAAAGTCAACCTTCTACAATAAAGTGCACAGGTAAATATAGAAAAACTTGATAGAAGTCGTGTTTTCATGGTCTTAGCAAAAAATTGTTATCATAAGTATTGAATCCTTCTCTTAGTAATTTTATAGTGTTTTAAAAGCGTTGACCGTGTGCATATTTTTAGAATGAAGGTTTCCGCGCTTCATACAAAATGTACTTCGGTCAACGCTTTTACAGGATGATAAATTTATAAATAGAAGCATTCAATTATTGAATAAAAACTCAAGATTTCAAGATTTCAAGATTTTATTGTAAAGCAACGCTCAGACACATATATGTGTAACATGAGGTACATATATACAATGATAAACATGATTTATAACACAAAGGTAACATTCAAAAAACAAAATAAACAATAAAAAACAATAAAAAAAATAAAAAAATAAGACAAAATATAAAAAAAATAAGACAAAAAAGAAATAATTCATACAAATTAATATACATATCACAATAAGTTATTCAGCTTTCTGATAAAAGATGCCACCTGTCTATATAAATTAACATTGCAGTAAGATAACATTACAGATAATTTCTGTTTACTTGGATGCTTCGTATAATAACTAGGGATATGTTGTTCTCTAAAAAAAACCAGTTGAGGAGACTTGCATATAAAAAGATAGTGAAATTCGTCTCCTACACTCTCTTTACATATGTGACATTTTCGTTCCTCCGCCGGAATATTGTACCAACGCCCAGTTTCAATGGGAATTTTTATATTAGACGTTCATGATTTTGTCTTCCAGATTCTTGCATTTTCCGGTATTTTTATAAGATAATTTTCAAAACTGAAATTATATTTTGTAACAAAAGGCTGAGGACAAATTAAGAGTGTTTCGTTCTTAAGATAAAGCTTGTTTAGATTTTGAAAAGTAACTTTATCCTGGGAGGAGTATGACTCAATAATTATATAAGTCAATATTTTATGTCCTAGGTTAATCTTTTAAAAAGCATGGGAGTCAAATGTATAAAATATTTAAGAGTATGTTAAACCTGGGGTTTTTAAGATATATGACGTTTATAAGGTTAATCTTTTTTTGTACACGGGAAAAAATCTGCACCCATGACTCATTAGCTCATTGGGTTGGTTAAGTTATTATTCCGTTGATCCATGGATAATCTTTGTAATTATATATACTCGCTGTGAATAGAACAGAAGTGGTAGGGAAACAATGTTTATAATTCAAAGAGAGACTGACAAAAACGAAAAAAAACGAAACCAAAAATACGAGCACGGAACTGTTTCCTTTATTTTTAATAATGTGAAGCGTTTCTTTGACATTGACCTGACTGGTTCCTGATTAAAAGATTTTCCTGCTACTCCATTCATCAATATTAGAAATAGATTCCAGTTGAAGATCGATTTGCCGGTGGTTTTGAGTTTTGAAAAAACTGTAATTTCAAAAGTATGCACAATAATATATTTTCCATGTTTATAAAAATCAAACCTCTCATGTGTCCATTTATGTCCTTAGCCTAAGATCTTTTTGATAGTATATACATACATTAGTTGTTTGTCTATTTTCTCTTCAGTTTTTCTCTGTTTATCAGTTTATTTCTAGATTTCTAGAGGGAGGGTAGGAGAGGTCCTGGTATCAGGTCCGTTCGTGCCCAATACATTTTCGCACCCTACACGTTCGCACCTCGCACGTTCGCATCCAAGGTCCGTTTGCACTCTACACGTTCGCGCCCAATTTTAATTCAAATTCCAGTTGCATAATTGGAAAATCATGATTATTGTTTTAAATTGCTTTGGTGTAAATAATGTATTTAGCTTGGTATGAGTAAAGCATTGAAGATTTTAAATAAAACACACAAAAGATAATTGTTTTTAACAGCTTTACTTGGTCCCTTTGATCTGAAACAATGAAACAATAAAATATAGCAATACATTATTATAACCAAAACATGATAAAATTTATTCAGCACACAAAAAAAAAAAACGAAGTCAGAATCTCACTTTATTTTGAAACAAGTCAATGAAACAAAGTTATAGCAATACACTAACCAAACCATGATTAAGAGTTATTCAACACAAAATAAAATGTTGACAGAAACCCACTTTATTTAGAAAGGGTTATTATTATTTTGAACAATACACTATCCAAAACATGATTAAAATTTATTCAACACAAAAAAAAAAGGCTGTCTCACTTTATTTTGAAACAATGACAACAAATATACTTATAAGAATACACTTGCCAAAACTTGATTACAAAGTTATTAAAAACACAAAACCAATCAAAATTGGGCGCGAACATGTAGGGTGCGAACGGACTTTGGGATGCGAACATGTATTGTGCGAAAGTGAAAGGGGGCGAACATGAGTGGGTGCGAACAGACCTGGATTCAGGGGTCCTGATCCCGAAATCCCGGACTTAAAAACATCAGATCCCGAAATCCTGGACTTAAAAACACAAAATCCGTAGGTCCCAAAATTCGAAAAAAAAGAATTCCCTGATCCCGAAATCCCAAGCTTAAAAACACCCAATCCCAGATTCCCGATAAAGATCCTATCCCCCCTCTTTCTAGTAGTCCGAATAATTATGACGTCTTGAAAGGCTATTAAAATTTTTTTCTTTGACGCCTTACTTCGTCACGGTTACGAGTCGAACTCTATAAATTGTAATTGACTCGGGCGCATCTCAAACAGACAGGAGGCCACTCCTCTCTGGCCTAAAGTAAAAGTCCAGGAAAATCTGGATGGTATTTACAATAAAATATGCTAAATTACAACTATATACACTGGTTCTCCTGCTGTCTATTTAAGATCTGGTTGGGTCCAGGGGATGGTGTTCACTCTGGCCCTGAAGTCCATATTATTGATAGCTAGTTACATTTAATTTTATTTTGTAAACATTCATATCATGTTTAATTAAAAAAAAGACAGACTGTTCCCCCAGTTTTAACCAATCTTAGACTCATAAAAGACCAAAATATTTGCAAAAGTATACCCCTCTTATTTTAATTAGCATGTAAGAGAAACACAGGTATTATTTTTTTAAGGTATAATTACTAGTAATTAGAATTTTACTATCTGTATCTGTGTTAAAAATCAAACATTGGTAGAGCAAAATTGTTGCTTTTAACATGACATCCATTATTATTAAACTAGTATGCATATTTGTTAAGGGGCCAGCTGAAGGGCGCTTCCAGGTGCGGGAGTTTCTCGAATTGAAGACCGATTGGTGGCCTTCGGCTGTTGTCTGCTCTATGGTCGGGTTGTTGTCGCTTTGACACAGTCCCCATTTCCATTCTCAATTTTATAAACAAATTCAGACACCTACATGTAGATCAGATTTTAATAAATTGTTAATAATTAAACAAATTTGTATGTATACATGATATAAAACCATTATATATTGCATTTCAAAACTTTTTTATAAAGATTTTATTAAGAGATCTAGTTTAATATTAAGAGATCTAGTTTAATACTTTAGATTTTCAATATTTATCTTGAAAAAGAATACTGAATTTGGAATAATATTTATTTTTTGCAGCTAAACATGGTGGTGAAAAATACAACGACCATTCTGAAGAGACTGAGAGCTCTGTTGAAGAATACAACATACGTTACAGAACAAATACATGCCTATATTGTACCATCAGGAGATGCTCATCAGGTAATAAATAAATTTGGTGTATTAACTGTCTTCTGATTGGTTCAAAGTATTAGTTTTATTTTCAATGTTGTCAATTTTTATGGTGACACGCCCACTCTGACGTTGTGTATTCATACGCCAACATGTGTGTACGTTGTTATTGTTAATATGAATAATATAAAAAGTTCTTTGAGCTTTATTTTTGAAAGAAATTTATTTATAATAAATGGCAATAATTTATTTTGAATTTATTGACCCATAAAATTAATTTTTGACTTCAAATTTTACATTATCCGCTACGCAGATTATTCAATGTGAAGAGTTAAAAATTAATTTTATGATTCAATAAATTTAAAATAAATAATAGCCATTCATTAATTATTAAACATAGGTCAAATTCTATGTCATGCATGTAAAAAAAAATGTTTTAAATGCAAGAAATTTATTTATTTGATAGGAAACATGCAGGTTGCACACTTTTGAAGGAAGATACATGTATAAACAAAGTACTAAAATTTTATAATTTCATTTCTCCAAGATATGATACTCAACTCACATGACTTGTGAGGTACATACACAATAGATTTGACAACCTGACAATACTTATTCATCTTCCTTGTAAACCTGATTATATTGAGTCAGCATTAAGTCATCATCTGAATCAACTTGAGTATAGTGAGTTAAGCACTTATTCATCTTCCTTGTCAACCTGACTACTGAGTCAGCACATTCCATGTCAACCTGACTAAATTGATTCTGCACTTAGTCGTCTTCTTTGTCAACCCAACTATATTGAGTCAGCACTTATTCATCTTCTTTGTCATCCTGACTATACTGAGTCTGCACTAAGTCATCTTCTTAGTCAACATGACTATACTGAGTCAGCACTTAGTCATTTTCTTTGTCAACCTGACTATACTGAGTCTGCAATAAGTCATCTTCTTAGTCACCTGACTATACTGAGTCAGCACTTAGTCGTCTTCTTTGTCAACCTGACTATACTGAGTCAGTGCTAAGTCATCTTCTTAGTCACCTGACTATACTGAGTCAGCACTTAGTCATCTTCTTTGTCAACCTGACTATACTGAGTCAGCACTAAGTCATCTTCTTAGTCACCTGACTATATTGAATCAGCACTTAGTCGTCTTCTTTGTCAACCTGACTATACTGAGTCAGCACTTAGTCCTCTTTTTTGTCATCCTGACTATACTGAGTCTGCGATAAGTCATCTTCTTTGTCAACCTGACTATACTGAGTCTGAACTTAGTTGTCTTCTTTGTCAACCTGACTATACTGAGTCAGCACTTAGTCGTCTTCTTTGTCAACCTGACTATACTGAGTCTGCGCTAAGTCATCTTCTTTGTCAACCTGACTATACTGAGTCTGAACTTAGTTGTCTTCTTTGTCAACCTGACTATACTGAGTCAGCACTTAGTCGTCTTCTTTGTCAACCTGACTATACTGAGTCAGCACTTAGTCGTCTTCTTTGTCAACCCAACTATATTGAGTCAGCACTTAGTCATCTTTTTTGTCAACCTGATTATACTGAGTCAGTGCTAAGTCATCTTCTTTGTCAACCTGACTATACTGAGTCAGCACTTAGTCGTCTTCTTTGTCAACCTGACTATACTGAGTCAGCACTTAGTTGTCTTTGTCAACCTGACTATACTGAGTCAGCACTTAGTCATTTTCTTTGTCAATCTGACTATACTGAGTCAGCACTTAGTCATTTTCTTAGTCACCTGACTATACTGAGACTGCGCTAAGTCATCTTCTTAGTCAACCTGACTATACTGAGTCAGCACTTAGTCATCTTCTTTGTCAACCTGACTATACTGAGTCAGCACTAAGTCATCTTCTTTGTCAACCTGACTATACTGAGTCAGCACTAAGTCATCTTCTTTGTCAACCTGACTATACTGAGTCAGCACTTAGTCATCTTCTTTGTCAACCTGACTATACTGAGTCAGCACTAAGTCATCTTCTTTGTCAACCTGACTATACTGAGTCAGCACTTAGTCATCTTCTTTGTCAACCTGACTATACTGAGTCAGCACTAAGTCATCTTCTTTGTCAACCTGACTATACTGAGTCTGCACTTAGTCATCTTCTGTGTCAACCTGACTATACTGAGTCAGCACTTAGTCATCTTCTTTGTCAACCTGACTATACTGAGTCAGCACTTAGTCATCTTCTTTGTCAACCTGACTATACTGAGTCAGCACTAAGTCATCTTCTTTGTCAACCTGACTATACTGAGTCTGCGATAAGTCATCTTCTTAGTCACCTGACTATACTGAGTCAGCACTTAGTCGTCTTCTTTGTCAACCTGACTATACTGAGTCAGCACTAAGTCATCTTCTTTGTCAACCTGACTATACTGAGTCAGTGCTAAGTCATCTTCTTTGTCAACCTGACTATACTGAGTCAGCACTAAGTTATCTTCCGTGTCAACCTGACTATACTGAGTCAGCACTAAGTCATCTTCTTTGTCAACCTGACTATACTGAGTCAGCACTAAGTCATCTTCTTTGTCAACCTGACTATACTGAGTCAGCACTAAGTCATCTTCTTTGTCAACCTGACTATACTGAGTCAGCACTAAGTCATCTTCCGTGTCAACCTGACTATACTGAGTCAGCACTAAGTCATCTTCTTTGTCAACCTGACTATACTGAGTCAGCACTTAGTCATCTTCTTTGTCAACCTGACTATACTGAGTCAGCACTAAGTCATCTTCTTTGTCAACCTAACTATACTGAGTCAGCACTAAGTTATCTTCCGTGTCAACCTGACTATACTGAGTCAGCACTTAGTCATCTTCTTTGTCAACTGACTATACTGAGTCAGCACTTAGTCATCTTCTTTGTCAACCTGACTATACTGAGTCAGCACTTAGTCATCTTCTTTGTCAACCTGACTATACTGAGTCAGCACTAAGTCATCTTCTTTGTCAACCTGACTATACTGAGTCAGCACTTAGTCATCTTCTTTGTCAACCTGACTATACTGAGTCAGCACTAAGTCATCTTCTTTGTCAACCTGACTATACTGAGTCAGCACTAAGTTATCTTCCGTGTCAACCTGACTATACTGAGTCAGCACTTAGTCGTCTTCTTTGTCAACCTGACTATACTGAGTCAGCACTTAGTCATCTTCTTTGTCAACCTGACTATACTGAGTCAGCACATAATCGCCTTCTTTGTCAACCTGACTATACTGAGTCTGCACTAAGTCATCTTCTTAGTCACCTGACTATACTGAGTCAGCACTTAGTCGTCTTCTTTGTCAACCTGATTATACTGAGTCAGCACTTAGTCATCTTCTTTATCATCCTGACTATACTGAGTCAGCACTTAGTCGTCTTCTTTGTCAACCTGACTATACTGAGTCAGTGCTAAGTCATCTTCTGTGTCAACCTGACTATACTGAGTCAGTGCTAAGTCATTTTCTGTGTCAACCTGACTATACTGAGTCAGCACTTAGTCATCTTCTTTGTCAACCTGACTATACTGAGTCAGTGCTAAGTCATTTTCTGTGTCAACCTGACTATACTGAGTCAGCACTTAGTCATCTTCTTTGTCAACCTGACTATACTGAGTCAGTGCTAAGTCATCTTCTTAGTCAACCTGACTATACTGAGTCAGCACTTAGTCGTCTTCTTTGTCAACCTGACTATACTGAGTCAGTGCTAAGTCATCTTCTGTGTCAACCTGACTATACTGAGTCAGTGCTAAGTCATTTTCTGTGTCAACCTGACTATACTGAGTCAGCACTTAGTCATCTTCTTTGTCAACCTGACTATACTGAGTCAGTGCTAAGTCATCTTCTGTGTCAACCTGACTATACTGAGTCAGCACTTAGTCATTTTCTTTGTCAACCTGACTATACTGAGTCAGCACTAAGTCATCTTCTTGTCAACCTAACTATACTGAGTCAGCACTTAGTCATTTTCAGTGTCAACCTGACTATACTGAGTCAGCACTTAGTCATCTTCTTTGTCAACCTGACTATACTGAGTCAATGCTAAGTCATTTTCTTTGTCAACCTGACTATACTGAGTCAGCACTAAGTCATCTTCTTTGTCAACCTGACTATACTGAGTCAGTGCTAAGTCATCTTCTTAGTCAACCTGACTATACTGAGTCAGCACTTAGTCATCTTCTTTGTCAACCTGACTATACTGAGTCAGCACTTAGTCATCTTCTTAGTCACCTGACTATACTGAGTCAGCACTAAGTCATCTTCTTTGTCAACCTGACTATACTGAGTCTGCGATAAGTCATCTTCTTAGTCACCTGACTATACTGAGTCAGCACTTAGTCGTCTTCTTTGTCAACCTGACTATACTGAGTCAGCACTAAGTCATCTTCTTTGTCAACCTGACTATACTGAGTCAGTGCTAAGTCATCTTCTTTGTCAACCTGACTATACTGAGTCAGCACTTAGTCATCTTCTTTATCAACCTGACTATACTGAGTCAGCACTTAGTCATCTTCTTTGTCAACCTGACTATACTGAGTCAAGCACTAAGTCATCTATCTTTGTCAACCTGACTATACTGAGTCAGCACTAAGTCATCTTCTTTGTCAACCTGACTATACTGAGTCAGCACTTAGTCATCTTCTTTATCAACCTGACTATACTGAGTCAGCACTTAGTCATCTTCTTTGTCAACCTGACTATACTGAGTCAGCACTAAGTCATCTTCTTTGTCAACCTGACTATACTGAGTCAGTGACTAAGTCATCTTCTTTGTCAACCTGACTATACTGAGTCAGCACTTAGTCGTCTTCTTTGTCAACCTGACTATACTGAGTCAGCACTATAGTCATTTCTTTGTCAACCTGACTATACTGAGTCTGCATAAGTCATCTTCTTAGTCACCTGACTATACTGAGTCAGCACTTAGTCGTCTTCTTTGTCAACCTGACTATACTGAGTCAGCACTAAGTCATCTTCTTTGTCAACCTGACTATACTGAGTCAGTGCTAAGTCATCTTCTTTGTCAACCTGACTATACTGAGTCAGCACTTAGTCATCTTCTTTATCAACCTGACTATACTGAGTCAGCACTTAGTCATCTTCTTTGTCAACCTGACTATACTGAGTCAGTGCTAAGTCATCTTCTTTGTCAACCTGACTATACTGAGTCAGCACTTAGTCATCTTCTTTATCAACCTGACTATACTGAGTCAGCACTTAGTCATCTTCCTTTGTCAACCTGACTATACTGAGTCAGCACTAAGTCATCTTCTTTGTCAACCTGACTATACTGAGTCAGTGCCTTAGTCATCTTCTTTGTCAACCTGACTATACTGAGTCAGCACTAAGTCATCTTCTTTGTCAACCTGACTATACTGAGTCAGTGCTAAGTCATCTTCTTTGTCAACCTGACTATACTGAGTCAGCACTTAGTCATCTTCTTTGTCAACCTGACTATACTGAGTCAGTGCTAAGTCATCTTCTTTGTCAACCTGACTATACTGAGTCAGCACTTAGTCATCTTCTTTAGTCAACCTGACATATTACTGAGTCAGCACTTAGTCATCTTCTTTGTCAACCTGACTATACTGAGTCAGCACTAAGTCATCTTCTTTGTCAACCTGACTATACTGAGTCATGCATAGTCATCTTCTTTGTCAACCTGACTATACTGAGTCAGCATAGTCATCTTCTTTGTCAACCTGACTATACTGAGTCAGCACTTAGTCATCTTCTTTGTCAACCTGACTATACTGAGTCATGCATTAAGTCATTCTTCTTTGTCAACCTGACTATACTGAGTCAGCACTTAGTCTCTTCTTGTCACCTGACTATACTGAGTCAGCACTAGTCATCTTCTTTGTCAACCTGACTATACTGAGTCAGCTAAGTCATCTTCTTTGTCAACCTGACTATACTGAGTCAGCACTAGTCATCTTCTTTGTCAACCTGACTATACTGAGTCAGCACTTAGTCATCTTCTTTATCAACCTGACTATACTGAGTCATCTAGTCATCTTCTTTGTCAACCTGACTATACTGAGTCAGCTAGTCATCTTCTTTATCATCCTGACTATACTGAGTCAGCACTTAAGTCATCTTCTTTGTCATCCTGACTTACTGAGTCTTGCTAAGTCATCTTCTTTGTCATCCTGACTTTACTGAGTCTGTGCTAAGTCATCTTCTTTGTCAACCTGCTGACTTACTGAGTCTGACTAAGTTATCTTCTTTGTCAACCTGACTATACTGAGTCTGACTAGTCTCTTTAACTTTCGATCAGCTATCTCTTTGTCAACCTGACTATACTGAGTCAGTGCTAAGTCATCTTCTTTGTCAACCTGACTATACTGAGTCAGCACTTAGTCATCTTCTTTATCATCCTGACTATACTGAGTCAGCACTAAGTCATCTTCTTTGTCATCCTGACTTTACTGAGTGCACTAAGTCGTCTTCTTTGTCATCCTGACTTTACTGAGTCTGTGCTAAGTCATCTTCTTTGTCAACCTGGCTGACTATACTGAGTCTGAACTTAGTTGTCTTCTTTGTCAACCTGACTATACTGAGTCAGCACTTAGTCATTTTCTTTGTCAACCTGACTATACTGAGTCAGCACTAAGTCATCTTCTTAGTCAACATGACTATACTGAGTCAGCACTAAGTCATCTTCTTTGTCAACCTGACTATACTGAGTCAGCACTAAGTCGTCTTCTTTATCAACCTGACTATACTGAGTCAGCACTTAGTCATCTTCTTTGTCATCCTGACTTTACTGAGTCTGTGCTAAGTCATCTTCTTTGTCAACCTGACTATACTGAGTCAGCACTTAGTCATCTTCTTTGTCAACCTGACTTTACTGAGTCAGCACTTAGTCATCTTCTTTTACAACCTGACTATACTGAGTCTGAACTTAGTTGTCTTCTTTGTCAACCTGACTATACTGAGTCAGCACTTAGTCGTCTTCTTTATCAACCTGACTACTGAGTCAGCACATTCCATGTCAACCTGACTAAATTGATTCTGCACTTAGTCGTCTTCTTTGTCAACCCAACTATATTGAGTCAGCACTTAGTCATCTTCTTAGTCACCTGACTATACTGAGTCAGCACTTAGTCGTCTTCTTTGTCAACCTGACTATACTGAGTCAGCACTTAGTCATCTTCTTTGTCAACCTGACTATACTGAGTCAGCACTAAGTCATCTTCTTTGTCAACCCAACTATACTGAGTCAGTGCTAAGTCATCTTCCGTGTCAACCTGACTATACTGAGTCAGTGCTAAGTCATCTTCTTTGTCAACCTGACTATACTGAGTCAGCACTTAGTCGTCTTCTTTGTCTACCTGACTATACTGAGTCAGCACTTCGTCATTTTCTTTGTCAACCTGACTATACTGAGTCTGCGATAAGTCATCTTCTTAGTCACCTGACTATACTGAGTCAGCACTTAGTCGTCTTCTTTGTCAACCTGACTATACTGAGTCAGCACTAAGTCATCTTCTTTGTCAACCCAACTATATTGAGTCAGCACTTAGTCATCTTCTTAGTCACCTGACTATACTGAGTCAGCACTTAGTCATCTTCTTAGTCACCTGACTATACTGAGTCAGCACTTAGTCATCTTCTTAGTCACCTGACTATATTGAGTCAGCACTTAGTCATCTTCTGTGTCAACCTGACTATACTGAGTCAGCACTAAGTCGTCTTCTTAGTCACCTGACTATACTGAGTCAGCACTTAGTCATCTTCTTTGTCAACCTGACTATACTGAGTCTGCGATAAGTCATCTTCTTAGTCACCTGACTATATTGAGTCAGCACTTAGTCGTCTTCTTTGTCAACCTGACTATACTGAGTCAGTGCTAAGTCATCTTCTTAGTCACCTGACTATACTGAGTCAGCACTAAGTCATTTTCTTTGTCAACCTGACTATACTGAGTCTGCGATAAGTCATCTTCTTAGTCACCTGACTATACTGAGTCAGCACTTAGTCGTCTTCTTTGTCAACCTGACTATACTGAGTCAGCACTAAGTCATCTTCTTTGTCAACCTGACTATACTGAGTCAGCACTTTGTCATCTCACTTGTTAATTTGACCTAACTGAGTCATTACTTTAATAGTCATCTGATTTTTCCCTTGTAGCTCCATTTGATTGTTTTAGTTTTGGTAGATGAACAATATTTATTTTTTTAATTTCAGAGTGAATACATAGCCCCATGTGATTGTAGGAGAGAATTTGTCTCAGGATTTTCTGGATCAGCAGGTATAAATATTAGATTTGAAAGACAAGAAGTACTTGATTGTCCATACAGAACCATATAGAATCATTCAACATTCTCCATATGCCATATGTATGCTGAAAACTGAAGACAATTATTTTTAATGATGTCTTTTATATGTTACTTCCCTTTTTGAATTGATGAAATACATTAAAGCTATATGTTCTATGCAGTTGCAGTATGCACACCAAGCAGTAGTTATTCTTATATATATAGGATTTGGTATGCAGTTTGTTTTTGTCATTGTAGAAACATTTGATTTTAATGAAAGCATCATTTAATTGCTTCTGCTAGACACACATGAGCACATGTCAGTGTTCTCCCCAGGCCGTTTTAGCGTCGCGGTACCGCGACGCTATATTTTTTCACCGTGATGCTATAATAATTCCCGTGACGCTATAATTATTCCCGCGACGCTATAATTATTTTGAAGATGCTATTTTACTTGTCCTCAATTTTGAACTTTCATCTATTATCGATTATGATCATAAAAAATTATATCACCTTTAATTGTAATCCCTTTAAGTCGGACACTAAAGGCAATTAAGAGATTAAATAGCTAGGTGTTAATTGCCCTCAGGGTGATAACTGTTTGGATGCGAATATCCCAAGCTGACACTTGCGACACGACTAATACCACGTGTCTGCAATAACCAATTTCGACATGGAAAAATGCAATCACAAAACAATTCGAAATCTACGTTTTGTATTACGAAACTTCAAAGATTGAAACGATTTTTTTTTTTTTTTTAAAAGGTCGTTTATTTGTGCAACTCTCCAAAAATTACTTTCTTTCTCTTCCGGTAATTATATACGAGAGCCAGAATTTTGGTTTAGAGCTAAAATAAGTTTAATACTTCTTTAAAAAGTTATCATAATTGGCTTAAGTTTATGTTTAATCCATTTAATGCATTAAAAGCGTCTTATTCATTCACAATCTCTTGTCAAACAATGTTTATTCTCGGACTCATTTTCGTAAATTTTTCTACGGCCGCCATTGCACAATTTTGTGTAAACTACGGATCGGAACCGGACCAGATATGACAAAAATCCGCATTTTCACGATAATGACAACAGATGGACAGTAGACAGAAAAAATATACCAAGAGAGAAAACTACTCTTAACAGACTATTTGTTAGATAACTTTGTTAAAAATACATATCATTTTAATGTAAAAATAAGAAACAACTGGAACTAATTCATTAAGTGCCATGAAACAATGAATTTCATAAACATGATAAAAAAAAGTTTTTAAATTGATTTTTTTTTGCTACTTTTGCTACTTTATCTTTACTTGATATACTATAAAAAAAATAATTAATTTTGTGTACTAGATATTTAGTTTTGTATATATACAGGTTGATCTATAATGAACCATTCATTCATTTGACTTATTGTTGGGTAACTGAAACCACATAATTATTTATTTTTATTTGGCACAAGAGGAAAAAAATAATTCTGTAACTATAAATGAATAAAGAAAACATAAACTGAAACAACTGTTTTTGTGGTTATAGTGTAATTGTATTCTCAGTTATGAATTGAACAATATAAACTAAAACATATTAAAGAAATAGAGCATCAACACGACGCGACAAACGAAATTAAAAAAAATACAGTTATTTTTATTTACGCAAAATGTGATGCTATCCAAAATTTCTGGGGAGAACACTGCATGTGTCTAACTTTTTATGATAAGGGTGTCTGTTTTTTAAATAGCTGTTTTGAAAAAATATATTGAAATACATATGTAAAATTCGTTATCTTTTATTTAACCAGGAACCGCTGTAATAACTAATGATAAAGCAGCACTTTGGACAGATGGGAGATATTATCTACAAGCAGAGAAACAAATTGATTCTAACTGGATCCTTATGAAAGATGGTAATACATGTCACCATTTTATTTTAAGCTCACCTTGCCCAGAGAGTTTGGGAATATTAACTGAAGTAACTGCCTGATGACTCTGTTAACAAACTTACTTGGCAGATACATATATTAAAAAGTCCTTTTCTGAGAATGATTGCTTTTACTTTGATTCAGGCCAGTATGGTCACTAGTTGACAATTGTTTTTTACACAGAAATATGCGTAAAGGGGGGGAAGATGTAAGAAAAAAAGCTCATTTTTTTCATATTTGACAGAAAGATTTCTTGTAAGATATCTCATAGAAAGTACCGGTAGTTACCTTGATGCTAATGAGCCAGCCAGTATGGTCAGAAGCAGGAGACTTCCTTTTAGATAGTACTAGTCTTCTCTTGCAGCTTCTGGCCTTTGTTAGTCTTGTATTATTTTAATTTTAGTTTCTTGTGTACAATTTGGAAATTAGTATGGCGTTCATTATCACTGAACTAGTATATATTTGTTTAGGGGCCAGTTGAAGGACGCCTCCGGGTGCGGGAATTTCTCGCTACATTGAAGACCTGTTGGTGATCTTCTGCTGTTGTTTTTTTCTATGGTCGGGTTGTTGTCTCTTTGGCACATTCCCCATTTCCATTCTCAATTTTATTCTCTTGAAATACTTTTATGTAGAAAAATATAGTTTCCTTTCGAGAACTAGAAAACAAATTGAAACTTAAGGTAATACCAAACACCCTCACTAAAATTAATTTGGCTCGTTAAATTTTTGTTAAATTTTGACAAAATATTTACTTTGACCCTATGACATGTGTGACGAAAAAAGAAAAAAAAACTTGAACCACACACTTTATTGGAAAATTTTCATTGTACAAATAGCAGTTTGACTAACACCAATTTTAATCATTGAGAAGCTTAATATTTCCTGAGCAATAGAACGTAATCGAAATGTTCAGCTGATTTTTGCAGAGTTATCTCCCTGTAGTGTTATGTACCACCTTAATGTGGCTAGGATCTTTGCCAGGGACTGACAGGAAGGGGGTTGTACTTTAAATCATAGAAAATCTAAAGTTAATTCATATCCCCAATGATCTATACAGCTTCATGCAAATCTAGTTATTTTATTACCCCACTTGCTAAGGCAAGATTTATTATAAAATTAAACTTACAATAATATTGAAATAAATTTTTCTATATTCAAGGTTTACCAGACACTTTGTCACAAGCAGAATGGCTGACAAAGGTATATATACATTATATGAATACTGTTATTTTTATACAAAACTTTGAATATATGATGTAAATGATGAAATTATATGAATCTGACATTGCAGTATATGTGAAATCCATCTTAACCATCAGTCAAAGTCAGTCATTTCCAACTAAAATTTAAAAAAAAAAGGACAGGTGTTTAGACATTCTCAAATTTTTTACCAAATGTTTCAAGCCAATTACAGAGCTCTTTGTTTTTTAAATTGACACATACACTTTATAATAATACTACTTTATTCCAAAAGCAAGTACACCTTATAGGATATCCATTCAATGTTTGACAAATTAATTATTGCAGGATATTATGCCTTAACATTTTGATAAGTTGCATTGCACATAGACTTTATTTTCTGGCATTAATCACACTTTGTAAATGATTAGACTTTGTAGTTATATAGAGTTTTTAACAACTTGATCTGAAAATTTAACAGCATTATCATGGTTATATTGATAGGAATTACCTGTTGGTGGCAGAGTTGGAGTTGATCCTTACCTTATGTCTTCTGGTAAGTCATCCTTACATATTTTGTCTTGCTGAATGTATACAGAAAATCACCAGAGAACAGTTGCTAAAGGGCGTTATTCTAGCAAAATCAACTATTATTTAAGTCCTAACAGTCATATAGCATAGTTTTCAATTGACTTAACAGATATAATTTCATTTTAAAATTATGTGAAGGATTATTATTTGCCATGAATATTACATACAGAATGATTGCTTGCCATGTGAAGGATTATTATTTGCCATGAATATTACATACAGAATGATTGCTTGCCATCTTTGTAAAAAAGTTATTTTAGAAACTCATATACATGTAACCTATTGATGTAATGTCAGGGTTTTTGTCTTTAGTGATTAATCTATGTTATGTTTTAACGGAAAAGCCTAAAATAAAAGTAATTAACACTTATTGACAACACAATGATTTTTTCAGAGACTTGGAAACCAATGGATAAAGTTTTAAAAGAGGCTGGACATATGTTAGTCCCTGTATCACAGAACTTAGTAGATCTGGCTTGGGAGGATAGGCCATCTCCTCCTCAAAATCCATTGATGGTCCTCCCTGATTCATACACAGGTAAACTTGTACAGAAAAACTAAGGGAACAATACAAAACACAAAATAAAATTATCAGACCACAAACACAGGAAACCCATACTCTACAACTTTTAGAAAAAGGTAATAAAAAAAAATGTCATAATAAAATGAATAAATTTAAATGTGGGGTATACATACACAAGCGAGACAACAATACAGTGAAAATGCTGTTAATATTTTAGAATTGTATTCTTTTTTATTGAGAGAAATCAGTAATTACATGTAATGTGATTTTCTTGTCAATATTTACTTTTTTAAGTTGGAAACATGATATTTTACAGATGTTGTGTTAAAAGTATATTTTATTTTTACTAGAATGGATGCATTCAGATGAGATATGTAGTTTATTTCAACTTATTGAATTGATCAAATCACATCATCATAAGAATAATTATTTTATAGGACAGACATGGGAAGACAAAGTCCTGAAAGTGAGAGAAAAAATGAAGTCCAAGAACTGTGGTGCCTTTGTTGTAACTCCTCTGGATGAATTAGCATGTAAGATAGTAATAATTATTTAATTTGGACTAGTGGAATTTAAATTAGTTACATTATCTTATCAGTGGAGCAGAAAACTAACACACATAAGGGATTGCTGCTGCTTAATGTCCAGTGCCTAATAGTAAACCATATTCAAAATTATAATAAAAATGTTAACATAGTTAGAAATGTAGTGTGCGGTGGCAGAGTGGTCTAAGTAGTTACTACTGTAATCACTAGCCAGTCAACACTGAGGTTGTGAGTTTGAACCCGGCACATGCAGGTGCACTTGATTCCAGTCTTAATTGACTAGGATTGTCAGTGGTCTATGGTTTTCTCTGGGCACTCCGGCTTCCACTACCAATAAAAACTGGTCGCCACAAAATAGCCTAAATGCTGTGCTTAAAAGTGGTGTTAAAACACCAAAAATGAAAATCCAATTTGAGATGATGAACTTGTTGAAATTAGTGGCATTCTTTATCTTCAGTGCCTTCTACGCTTTTTAACACTTAATTTTATAATCACTATACATTTACATTGTATCTTCAGCTTAATTTCTCATGCTTTTTTGTCTCAACAGTCATCATATATGTTTAAGTTACATTTTTTAATTGATTGAAACATTGAACTTAGAGAGAATTTTTCTTCATTTGCAACAATACATCCTTTTCAGGGTTGTTTAATTTGAGAGGCTCAGACATTCAGTATAATCCAGTTTTCTTTGGTTATGTTGTTGTTACCAAGGAAACAGTTGAGTATGTCACCTAATTGGTCTAATATAAATTTACTCTAAGTTTCTTGAGGAAAATCTTTAAAAAAAAAAGCACCATGTTCAGTACTTTGAAGCTGGTCAGAAATTTACAAAATGAGAAAACCCATTACAAATAGTCAGCTATAAAAGTCCTCACATGAACTATAAGAAACAATTCAATTTAGAAAACTAATGGCCTAATTTATAACAAAACAATTTATGAATTTATGACGGACATAAACCAACAACAACCACTGAACTATAGGCTCCTGACTGGGGACAAGCAGATACAGAATGTTGTTAGGTTAAGCATCTTTGTGAGGTTACACTATTAGTTTATTATGATAACATTTGTGTATGTGACAACAATACTTTGCAGGAATAAATTTTAAAATATAAGATAGAATTGCACTAAACCCATCATAAGCTTTTACAAAAAAAACTATAAAACTGATTAATGTGAATATAAGAAAATATGTGTCTGTTACATTCATATAGAAACAGTAGAACCTGGAGTTTTGTATGCAATCTGCATAACTTAGTAATATTCTAAGTGTTAAAATTTAAAAAAAAAATAGTATCTTCATGTAGGTCAGTGGTTATTACTCAGTTTCATATCCTTGATCTCTTTTCAGCCTGTTTATAGATGAGGAGAGGTTAGTGAGTAGTGTTAAAGATCACCTACGTCTAAATGGCTCATCTGGTGGTAAAGTAGCTGTTACAATTCATCCATATGGACATGTAGGAAAGTTTGTGGCTGAACTTGTGGATAAAGTGGAAGGTAAAATATGGGTAGGTATATTATAAAGTATTATAAGATTGCTAGAGTTATTTTTTTATTAATTCAAAGAAAAAAGATGTTCTGAATTTTTGAAAATCGTTCTCCAGATTATTTTTATTGTGTATAAAATATTAACAAGAAATTTTGTATTGGAGAATGAATTACATTTTAAGACAATTATATTATTTTTAATGTAATGCAAATTACAGACACAACACTTTCATTGTTAATTTAAACAAAATTCAATTGAAAAACTATTGACCTCTTTCCTGTTCTTTATCATTTTAATAAATTATTGTAAGCATTTATTATATACCTTATCATGATCATGCAAACTTAGAATAATTTATTTTTGTAGATCAATCCAAAGTCAAGTTTTGCTGTGTTTAATGCAGTTCCAAAGGTAAGTTTAAAAAAAATTAGAAGCTGCTGAAGTAAATATAGGCAATTGAATTTGTAATTATACCCCTGCTTTAAAAATGTGGGGATATACTGTTTAACCTCTGTCTGTCCGTCCATCCTTCCATGAAGACAGATGGTTTCCGGATAATAACTTGAGTATAAGTGAATAGAAATCAATAAAAATTTTAACACAATGTTTATAACCACAAAAGGAAGTTTGGGATTGATTTTGGGGGTTATGGTCTCTAAGGTTTAGGAATAAGGGGCCCAAAACAAGCATATTACCACATCTTCCTATAGCTATTTATCTAGTGTCAAGACAATAAGTTGTGTATAAGTATTTCAATTGTTCTGAAAAGTACCACAATGTTTAATACCATAAGTAGAAGGTTGTGATATATTTTAAGGGTTATGGGACAAACAGTTTAGGAATAAAGGGTCAAAAAGGGGCCAAAAACAAGCATTTTTGTAGTTTCAAGACAATAAATTGGAGTTATCTCTCTTTGTCCAGAATGGGTGTTGAATCACCTAAAACCAATGCTTTATGAAATCTTCTTTGAAAATTGGAGTTATCTTTCTTTGTCCAGAATAATAGTTGAATCAACTTAAATCAATGTTATATACAATATACAATGCAATATTCACTTTTACTACCAACTGATAAATTAAAGCAATCTTTACCATTCAGTGATTACAAGCACTTTGATTACCATTCTAGGGTTATGCCCCTTTACAAGTGGAAAAATTGAAGATTTTTTTCGTTTCTGTTCTCTTAACTTAAGTTTGTCTCAACTAAATTTAATGAAGAAATGTGTATATAATGCTTATGGGGGTCAATTTTTCTCATTTCAGATTTCAGAAATTAAAAAGAAAATTTCTTCAAATATTTTTTTTGAGAGGATTAATATTCAACAGCAAAGTGAATTGCTCAAAAGCAAAAAAAAAAAAAAATTAAGTTCATTTGACCACATTCATTCTGTGTCAGAAACCTATGCTGTGTCAACTATTTAATCACAATCCAAATTTTAGAGCTGTATCCAGCTTGAATGTTGTGTCCATACATGCCCCAACCATTCAGGGTTCGACCTCTGTGGTTGTATAAAGCTGTGCCCTGCGGAGCATCTGGTTACAACTGCCAAGTTTTGAAAGTTGGTAAAATTATGGTACAACAGTCTTACAGATCTATTTCTAGAGTTATACTATCAAATTTCCTCAATAAAGAAAAATGAAACATTTTATGTCTCGCCTTGACAGAGTCAAAAAGCGAGACATAGGTATGTTGTTTCCGGCGGCGGAGACGGCATAAATGGCATCAACAATGTATTAGTTTGTGATTAGGTCTAGTTTATGGTGAACCAAAAATGGTAGGTCAATCATATTTGGTATGCAGTTGTATAAGCATTGGCACATCTCATTTCCAGGGAGATTATTTGGCCCTGCCCCCTCAGTCATGGTCTATTGACTTCAAAACTTTTCCTTATTTTCCATGTATTAGTTTGTGATTAGGTCAGTTTATGGGGAACCACAAGTAGTAGGTCAATGATATTTAGTATGCAGTTGTATAAGCATTGGCATATCTCATTTCCATGGAGATAATTTGGCTCCGCCCCCTTAGTCATGGTCTATTAACTTTGAAAATTTTTGTAAGTTTTCATGTAAGAGTTTATGATTAGGTCAGTTTATGGGGAACCCCAAGTGGTAGGTCAATGATATTTTGGTATGCAGTTGTATAAGCCTTGGCATATCTCATTTCCATGGATATAATTTGGCTCCGCCCCCTTACTCATGGTCTATTGACTTTGAAATTTTTTGTAAGTTATCATGTATTAGTTTGTGATTAGGTCAGTTTATGGGGAACCATTAGTGGTAGACCAATGTTAATTGGTATTCAGTTTTATAAGCATTGGCACATCTCATTTCCATGGAGTATATTTGGCCTCGCCCTTCAGTCACAGTCTAATGACTTTGAAACTTATCTTAATTTACATGTATTAGTTTGTGATTACATCAGTTTAAGATGAACTGCTAATGTTAAGTCAATGATATTATGTATGCAAATTTGCAAGTATTGTTTTCATGGAGATTATATAGCCCCACCCCCTTTTCATGCTTCATTGACTTTGAAACTTTTCCATAGTTTACAAGTTAATTTTTGTGGAGCCGGCAACTTTTGTTGCAGAAGGCTTGACATAGGGATAGTGATCCGTCGGCGGCAGTGTTAGCTCACTTCTTAAAAGCTTTATATTTTAGAAGGTGGAAGACCTGGATGCTACATACTTTGTATATAGATGCCTCATGTTATGAAGTTTCCGTCAGTCATATGTCCAATGTCCTTGACCTCATTTTCATGGTTCAGTGACCACTTGAAAAAAAAGTTCAGATTTTTTGTAATATTGAGGCCCCTCATGGGGGGGGGTCCTAGTAATCACATAATCACCATTTTTTTGCCAATATAATCACATAATCATTAAATATTTGCTTATCTTTAGTAATCAAATAATCATAAACTAAAAATACAGTCCTAGGTAATCAAATAATCATGAAATATTTGGCTTAATAATCAAATAATCATTAAAAAAACGGCCAAGTAATCACATAATCAAAAACCCCATGAGGGCCCTCAATATTGAATTCTCTCTTATTATAAGTAATAGGATAACTATATTTGGTATGTGCGTACCTTGCAAGGTCCTCATGCCCCTCAGACAGTTTTCACTTGACCTCGACCCAGGGTTGGCAAAGTATTACCCACCCGGGAATTCCCGGGCGGGAAAACCCGGGTTTTCCCGGGCTGGGCAATACTCCCTGAAATGGGTAATAGTGGGCATTACTGGGCAATATGATTTTTTAAGCTTATTTTAACACAAAATAGTAAAGATTTGTTACAGTTTCATAGTATAACAGCTAAATATATACTTTTTATACAGATAACCATTGACAGTCATTTCTAGAAAATTTCAATTTCATTCTCTTCTCTATTAATTTTATATGTAGGCAGAATACAAGATTTGCACATTTAAAGATACTTTTTAACTACCAAGTATTGTTTCAATAATCCAAACTTTGAAAAATGCATTTTTATTGCATTGTTTAAGTGAGTTGTTAATTTAAATTGTTATACATTCATATTGCTAAATAAACACCCTACAGGGTCATGCCATTAACACTTATAAAATTGAAAGGACTGATTATTGTTACACAAACAAATCTGTGTTCTAATCTGAATAATTACTTATTTATTAGTGACAGTACATAAACATTTTTTAAATGTGATGTTTCTTTAATACATGTTATTGTTAATTCTTAATAGGAGCTATATTCATTTGAAAAAAATGATTTATTTGCTTTCTATTTACAGTTTGCCAATCTAGACAAATGCTAAACAAACAAAATAGGGTATAAATATCTTATTAAATGTATTGCATTTGTGTTTATCACTGAATCCTCATTAAAATTCAGACAAATATTTTATATTACCCAGTATTGCCCAGTATTACCCACTAAAACCCAGTAAAACCCGGGTTTTCCCAGTATTTCCCACTGGGCTGGGCAATACTCATAAAACCCGGGTTTTTGCCAACCCTGCGCTCGACCTCATTTCATGGATCAGTGAACAAGGTTAAGTTTTGGTGGTCAAGTTCATATCTCAGATACTATAAGCAATAAGTCTAGTATATTCAGTGTATGGAAGGACTGTAAGGTGTACATGTCCAACTGGCAGGTGTCATCTGACCCTGACCTCATTTTCATGGTTCAGTGGTTATAGATAAGTTTTTGTGTTTTGGTCTGTTTTTCTCATACTTTATGTAATAGGTCTACTATATTTGTTGTATGGAATCATTGTAAGGTGTACATGTCTAGCGGGCAGATGTCATCTGACCTTGACCTCATTTTCATGGTTCAGTGGTCAAAGTTAAGTTTTTTAGTTTTGATCTTTTTATCTAATACTATATGCCATAGGTCAACTATATTTGGTGTATGGAAATATTTTGTGATCATTATGTCAGTCTCGCAGGTTTTATTTGACTTTGACCTCATTTTCACGGTTCATTACTCAGTGTTAAGTTTTATTGTTTTGTTCTATTTTTCTTAAACTATAAGCAATAGGTCAACTATATTTGTTGTAAAAATTGAAAGCATTGTTAGCTGTACATGTCTGCCTGGCATGGTTTATCTGACCTAGACCTCATTTTCATGGTTCATTGGTCTTTGTTTCGTTATCTTGGTTAATGTTAAGTTTATGTGACAGTTGTAATGAAGCTTTATATTTAGGACTATCAATATGATATCAATGATTAGTAAAAAAGGCGAGACATTTCAGCGTGTGCACTCTTGTTGTATTTAGATTTGGAAACGACTTATAATAAGTCAATGGTATTTGGTACGCAGTTGTATTAGCATTGGTGCATCTCATTTACATGGAGACTGTTTAGCCATGTAACTCAGTCATGGTTCATTGACTTTAAATGTTTGCATAACTTGTGTAAGACGTTAAGGTATTGCTATTTTGATTTCAACATTTGCATAATCAAAATTACAAAAAGGCGAGACATATCTCTGTGATAACAGTTTATGATACATGTATTATTATTAAAAGCAAAAAAGGAATTTAAGTAGTGTATAATACATGAAATATTAGAATTTTTTATACTGTAAATTTAGAAAATTATTGTGAGGTTTTTATTTACATGAATAATGCATGTGGATAAAGATCGCAATAACAACAACTCACTTTTTGATATCTGATACTGACATCTGTATGCAAATTTTCTGAAATCGCAATATTCAAACTTGCATTTTAGCCCATTCTTCAAAAATCACAATGATAAATGCACACAATAATTTCTGAATTTACAGTATATAATGAAATTCAAAATGTATATTGTAGAACAGAAGATATGTTCAGCCATCACCTGTTACTGCCATGAAAGCTGTCAAAAACGCCACAGAAATAGCTGGTATGAAGCGAGCACATGTAAGTTGTCAGTAGTATGAAAACATTTACTACAGAGAGAACAAAACTACTTATATTTATAAATCAATAATGATTTTGAATTAACACATCTATTACCATTTCAATTGCATTGATGTTACAATATCTCATTGACAAGTCCTTTGATAAGTAATAAATAGAAAAATAATACTAATAACAGAAAAGGTTGAGCAGGGATATTTTGTTTAGATACGTAACATTGTGTAATCTTAATCCGTTGTTTCCTGTTTCATTATGCCAACCAAATATTATTAATTCAACATAGGCACTTGTGTAAAAACAATCTTTAAAAACTTTTATTCAAAGAAATGTTGAATAAGTGCATTAAATTAACAAATTGAAATAACTTGTATTTGATATTACAGCTGAAGGATGCAGTGACACTTTGTGAATATTTCTGCTGGTTAGAAAAAGAAGTAAGTTTATTTGTGTTTGAATTTTGGTTGGTTCACTATTGTTAAAAGTCCATTGGATTCGTTTTGGATGGTTAACTATTGTTAGAAGTCCATTGGATTCGTTGCAGGAAAATAGGAATCTTAAATTTGCAGTTTAATAATTTTCCACAAAACTTAACATTATTTTTCATCCAGAGGAAATTATAGCGAAAAATCAAATTAATTATTAATGATTTGTTCATAATATATCAACAGCTTTTTCCTCTTCTTTCAATGTTATTTCAAGCATTAAGTTTATAAAAAAGTTATGGAATGAAAAAATAATGTTCGAGAAAAACAATTAGTAATTTAAAAGAATGTGTTTATTTGTCTCTGTGTTTATTTGTCTCAGACCATTTACAATTTGACATTTATTTAAGAATTGAATGTTTCTTTTTGTAAATTTATTGGGTGTAAAAGCGTTGACCGAAGTACATTTTGTATGAAGCGCGGAAGCGCTTCATTCTAAAAATGTGCGCACGGTCAACGCTTTTACAACCCTATAAAGGTACAAAAAGAAGCATTCAATACTTATAATTACATTTTTTAGCTATGATCATGAAAACACGAATTATATATATTTTTTTATTTAATTCACCTGTGCACTTTATTGTTGGACCACGTGTTATCATGAATGAAAAGTTGTATTGAGCATTGCAACTGCTTACGGAATAACACGTGATGTGCAGTTAGCCAATCAGAATAAAGTATTATAATGAAACATACATCTAATGTAATTATTGTTCTTTGACAGATAATATTTTTCTAGAAGCATCTGTTGTACATACAGAAATTAGAATCATACAATTATATTTCACTATTGATCTTTATTTTATTGTTCAGGTCCCAAAAGGAACAGTTACTGAAGTATCTGCTGCTGAAAAATTAGAAAATATCAAAAGGTAAAGTAATATTTTAATTGGATAACTTCAAGGGAAATTGAAGTTAAAAACAGCTCTGTTATTCCATTGATAATGGTTTCTGTTTGTAAAATATAAAACACTGATCAGAGGCTGAGGTGTCTAACTAAACTAGCCCATCTACAGTATCAATATGCTGTTAGCACCGAGTTTCTGAGTTCAAGACCTGCATGTGGCAAGTTCATTTGACTCCTATCTTAATTGAACAGTGTTGCCAGCTTTCCTGGCAAAGATTGGTGCTTCTCTTCAGCACTACAGCTTCCTCCAAAAATAAAAAAATAGTTGCCACCAAGGGTCCGGAAACGGTCATATATGCCAGTCTTGACCTAAACTGAAAGTAGTTTGTCCTAAATGAGTAATTGGGATTTAGGACAAATTTTATTTTTTTACAGAAATAATTTCGGTCATTCAATGTCATTTCGTTGAGATCGAGTTTCTAACATTGTCTAAATCGCCATTTTGAACTTATTTTTTGTTGTTATCCTTTTCCTGTAATAAAACTGCCACTCCAGTAAAGTGTTATAATCCTGAGGGCCCTCCTAATAACTATACATGTATAGTAATGCCTCCGGGAAATATTGGCTAATGATCGCTAATCTCTTTACCTGTGTTTTTAATTAAATTTTTTATTGATCACGAGCTCAGAAGTAATATTTTAAAGAAATTAAAAGTTCAAAACAACTGTCTACATTATTTAATTACTTTTCTCAGCTTAGACAATTGTCAATTCTGATTTAAAATTAAATTAAAATTAAATTAATTTACGTAGAAAAAATATTGTTTCACTACAAACACACGTGCTTTGTTTACTAATACGCATGCTTGAAATTCTCTTCCGCAAATTAGACACTAAATCGTAAATTAAAAATGATTTCATGCTTAATTAAACAAGTCCAACTATTATAATTAATATTCAAACACTATTAAAGGTAAAACAGTTAAAAAGCCGACGATTTCCTGTGAATTTGATAAACAAAACTAATCCCGGAAATGAGTCCGGAATTGGTCGTTTTACTATTGTCGTAAAACATCCGGTTATAATTTTGTCTTCAAAATCGAAAGAAACGTAAGCGAAGTTTGAGAAATTTATTGTTTTGAGTCATTAAAATCATTTCATTTTTAAACTGGTGCCTTCCTTTTGTTGCTCAAGATCGATTTTAAGGAACATGGTAGGGAAATTTCTGAAGTAAATGCGATGCAACAGTTAAACAAGTTCGTTGATGCTACGAGTATGACTGTATGAGCATACACACAATCTTTGTTTAAAAAGGGCACCAACTTTTAAGTTATCCCAAAATGACCGAAATTAGGTGAAAAAATTTCCGGATCCTTGGTTGCCACCATATAGCTTTGAGTGGTGATGGTGGTTTTTTTACACCAGCAATGAATCTATCAATCAATCAGCAAGCTCACATTGGATTCAAATTGACTAGGATTATAAGTTATACTGTCAGAGGCTGGAAGTTGTCTATAACTCACTGCCATGACATAGCCAAGTCTGCCATGAGTGGCACTTATTGGCAAACATCAATCAAGCTAAATTCATTGTACAAAAAGATTCAACAATTCCTTAAAATACATAATACAAATGTATAACTTTCATTTTGGGTAAATTATTATGTAGGAGATAAACTCATCATAGATACCAGGATTAAAATTTTATATTTACGCCAGATGCACGTTTGGTCTACAAAAGACTCATCAGTGACGCTTGAATCAAAAAAAGTTTAAAAGGGGAAAAGAGGGGAAAGGCAAAGTCCCAAAAAGTTATGTAATCTAGTGGAATTTTCAATATTTTTTCTTTAGGTTTAAATTTTTTTTCGAATCCTCCAAACAAAGCTGTATTTTTATTAATGTGGTTTGTGAATTATTTCAGAGGCCAGAAAGATTATATCAGTTTAAGTTTTGATACCATATCTAGTACAGGAGCACATGGTGCAGTCATACATTACAAGTAAGTGGAAAACTGCACATCTTTCAATATAGCTTGGAGCCTCGGTGGCAGAGTGGTCTAAGTAGTTACTACTGTAATCACTAGCCAGTCTACACTGAGGTTGTGAGTTTTAACCCCGCTTATGCGGAGGCACTCGATTAAAATCTTGATTGACTAGGATTGTCCGTTTTCCTATCTAAGGTTGGTGGTTTTCTCCGAGCACTCCCGCTTCCTCCACCAATAAAAACTGGCCACCATGAAATAGCACTGAATAGGTACTGAAAAGTGGCATTAACCCCAAATATCAAATCAAATCAACATAGCTAAATAAATTTAGATATTGATAAAACGGTCACATTATATATCAACTGGTGAATTGTTCATGGAAAATATAAGAAAACCTTGCATGTGACTTTCACAAAAAATCAAAAACTTAATTATGTGCAATTTAAATTTCTTCACAGGCATTCATTTCTTACAAAATGAAAAGTAAGCATGGACTACTGTCAAATTGTTCTTAAAATATAGAGAAATAAAACATAACATCAGTTACTTAATTTCTACAGATGTGAATTTAAGCTTGGGTGCAATTTAGGTACTTCTCATAATAGAATCTTAGGTTGTTTGGATGTCAGTTCAAACCAATTTTTCAATGATTCAATTTGGATTCAAATTATATTTGTGGAACTAAATAGTAAACAAGGATACATCTGCATAATAATCACAGAATGGAAACTTAAATAAAAGTACATAAAAGAACTGTTAACATAGGTGCAATTTCAGTATATACATTTCGTCTGGGTACAGACACAGTATCAAACATTATAAATAAGTGTACGTTACAGTCAAATACATGTACACACATAGTGTCAAACATTAATAGAAGTGAGTATATATCTAATGTCATCTCTCAGACATCAGTACACCCATGATGTTTTAAAGTGTAGATCTATAAATGCCTCATTCTATTATACTAATAATAAAGTTATATATATACAAACATTCATCATTATTTGTAAATTATTCCATGAAATGTATTTTGCAGACCATCAGCAGAAACAGATCTCCCATTGAGTACATCAGAGATATATTTATGTGACTCAGGAGCTCAGTACAAGTAAGTTGTGAGGTATATTTAGATTTTGCACCTAAGCATTATGAAACAATTTGTTTAATGGCCTAAACATTTTTAAGACGTGTCACGGTACATGTCTATCCCAAATTCATGTATTTGGTTTTGATGTTATATTTGTTATTCTCGCGGGATTTTGTCTGATGCTTGGTCCGTTTCTGTGTGTGTTACATTGTAGTGTTGTGTCGTTGTTCTCCTCTTATATTTAATGCGTTTCCCTCAGTTTTAGTTTGTTACCCTGATTTTGTTTTTTGTCCATGAATTTATGAGTTTGAACAGCGGTATACTACTGTTGCCTTTATTTAAAATATCATCTTGTATCTGATTCTTGCAATTACTTCAAAACCAGTGTTTTACATTTGTCATTTCAGGGCCTTTTATAGATGACTATTCTGTATGGGCTTTGCTCATTGTTGAAAGCCTTTACAGACTAAATTTGTTAATTTCTGCGTCATTTAGTCTCTTGTGAAGAGTTTTCATCGGCAGTCATACCACATCTTCTCTTTTATAAAGACCATGATTATCATTTTATGATATTTGAACTGAAATATAAGAGTAAGGAAGCAGTTTTTCTTATATTTAATTCTTCATATATCTTCATTTTTTTTCTTTCTTAAGGATGATAATTTAAATAGTCCCTTTCAGCTGATTTAGCTAGTCAGTTGTATCTATTAACTATTGAACACATTTTTTTGTAGAGACGGAACAACAGATGTTACAAGAACAATGCACTTTGGAACACCAGCCGATTTTGAAAAGGTAACTGATCATTGAGAGAAATAATTTGGTGTCTTTTTGCTCCCAGGACTTCTTGTTTAGATTTAATCTGAGTCTATCTGACTCAATTTTTTGTAGCAAGATGTGATCAAAATCAAAAGAACCAGTTTTATTGTGAATTTGTCCATAAATTCAGAATTTATTAATTATTTGTGTATTTGGATTAAGTTTTGTTTCCCTTTGAATCCTAATCATGCATGGAAATTATAGGGAAGCACAACATTAGATTTAATCCTTTACATATAATTTAGAATTATTTTCAATTATATTTCATAGACAATTTTATAACTATCACAGAAAATATTACAATTTTGTAGATTAAGCTTGCAATAACTTAAAGAAGTTTCATGTGTATCTTCTAGTTGTAAGTCAAAAGAAGAGTAAACACCACATGTCTCCATCTAAAACTAATCAAAGAAAAACAAAATGTTTGTCTATAGGTAACTTATTTTGATTATTCTATGTTTAGGAATGTTTTACAAGAGTTCTGAAAGGAAATATCAACCTGTGTACAGCTATTTTCCCACAAGGGGTCAAAGGTTAGTGGAAAATATGATATGAGGATCTAATTTTACAAGTCTTCTTTAACTTTTATTATTTTTTCACATGCTTGGTTATTTAAACATGTCCCTAGTTTTTTAAGGAGCACAATATTTATAAGAAGGAAGTGTAGTTTAATATAGATGTTTTTATTGCTATTGAGTTTAAGGGCTTCCCTCCTCCAAATTGAGATGTATTTGGCCTCACGTTTGTTAAATGAGTACTGGTAAATTTTACATTATTAGTATTAAGTGTCTTTTTTTTGTCAAGAAGTATTGTGTTTCATCTCCTGATATATTTTATGATAGGAATATAACAGTATGTATGGTTGTATTTACGTATGTTCTCTTAATACGGATAATCTGTTGTAGGACACATGTTAGACACACTAGCCAGGACATCTCTTTGGAATGTTGGTTTAGATTATTTACATGGTACTGGCCATGGAGTGGGAGCTTTCCTTAATGTTCATGAAGGTTTGTACAATGTTGACTTAAAGAAAGCAGATTTAGAATGTAGAGAATAAACTAAAAAAAAATCAGTTTGAGTGCTTCCGCTTTGTCTTCAAGGATGAGGTTGTTAAATTTGGACTGCTACTGTAGATAAGGTAGTTTGGGTGGCTACAAAACTTTTGCCTGAATTATTTCTGTTGACTTCTTAAAAAGTTTTTTACAGGTTCTTAAGCATGCAAATAGTGTTACACTTTTTCAAAAGATTACAATCTTTATTCGAACAAGTGTATAATGTTGTAATTCATCTCTGAGTAGAAGGTAATAGTTAAACACTTAAAAACAAAACATGCATTTGTAAAGATAATTTGAAAGCATTATAAAATATACATGAAAGATTCCTTTAAAGACTTTACATTGTTACATGGATTGTCAAGTAAGGAAAGTTTCATGAAAGGTGAAGAACAGATTTTTTCTCCGTATTTGAGAAATATTAAGTTCATTCATTGTGTTGTATTTTTATGATTACAGGTCCATGTGGTATAAGTCCAAGAGTTTCATTAACAGATGTGCCATTAGAAGAAGGAATGATCTTATCAGATGGTAAGTGGAAGTTTTTGGAATCTATAATGTTGTATCATTTGTCCTCTGCCTTCTCAACACATAAAATATATGTCAGAGTTAACAGAATTTGGTTTGACTGAACCATTATTATGATTTTTTTTCCCCCCAACAGTCAATCATGACACCAATAAAAATAATTCTGATTTTCATTATTTTATTATATATGGAAGTTGGTACAATGTAACTCATGCGATGTGGTGAAAGGCAAGAACTTTCATTTTTAGCTAACCTGGCCCAAAGGGCCAAGTGAGCTTTTCTTATCTTTTGGCATCCGTCGTCTGTCGTGCATAGTAGTTAGCTTTTACAAAAATCTTCTATGAAACCACTGGGCCATATTTAACCAAACTTGGCCACAATGATCATGAAGGTATCTAGTTTAAGAATGTGTGTGATGATCGCTCTCGCCAACCAAGATGGCCACCATGGCTAAAAATAGAACATAGGGGTAAAATGTTGATTTTGGCTTATATCTCTGCATTTAGAGCAAATCTGACTAGTAAAATTGTTTATCAGGACAAGATATATCTGCCCTGAAATTTTCAGACAAATCAGACAACCTGTTGTTGGGGTACTACCCCATAATTGGTATTTTTTAGGAAATTTTTCAGTTTTTGGTTATTATCTTGCATATTATTATAGATAGAGATAAACTGTAAGCAGCAATAATGTTGATCAAAGAAAGTTCTACAAATTAATCAGCTTTACAAAAATTGTCAATTGGCCTACTTCGGGAGTTATTTTTAACAATTTTTGTAATCTTTTAAAAAAATCTTTTTCTCTGAAACTACATAGACAAATTTAACCAAACCTGGTCACAATCATCATTAGGGTATCAAGTTGTTTTAGAAAAAAATTGTCCGCTGACCCCGCCTTCTAACCATTATGGCCGACATGGTTAAAATAGAACATAGGGGTAAAGTACAGTTTTATATCTCTGAAACTATAGCGTTTAGAGCAAATCTGACAGGTGGCAAAACTAATCATCAGATTTAGACATATCTGCCCTGAAATTTTCAGACGAATCAAACAACCCATTGTTGTGTTACTGCCTCTGAATTAGTAATTTTTATGGAAATTTTGCAATTTTTTGTTATCTTAAATACCATTATAATATCTAATCTCTAATACTATTAATTATGATTTAAAACTTATTTTTTTACATGATTTCCAAAGCATCAGTAAATACAGGTGAGCAACACAGGTTCTGGAGAGCCTCTAGTTTAATTACACATGTTTTTAAAACCAAAAGTTCTTATACAAGCTATTGGAATTAGAAATTGTTTTCCTTACATTTGTTTATTGTTGTTTGAATGCAACAAATTTTAAAACACATAAAGGATAGGATTGATAAGCATTTATACCACATATAAAGCTCTCAATCGCCTAGGAGGTCTTTTCACATAAATTATACTGAAATATTGAGTATTTTTTCTCCTAATATATTTTGTGGAATGAGTTGCAGAGTCTTTTACAAGTTGTGAGTTAATTCAACAAATACTATCAAAAATCAAACCCAAACATGACAACCAATGTTTTACTTTTATATACACTTTAAGTATATGACAATTTTTAGCAGAAAATAAGTTTCGTAAGTTTTAATTTTGTTTCTTTTATCCCAATTTCATTGCAATTAAACTTTAAAATGTTGTAATTCTCCATTCAGAGCCTGGTTACTATGAAGATGGAAAGTTTGGTGTCAGAATTGAAAACTTGGCTCTGGTAAAGAAAGCTGATACACAGGTATGTTAATTAAACTCATAGAAGTTACAAGTATAATTGAAAAACGTTTTCGTCTGATGTCATGAAAATTGAGATAGTTTAGTGGTTTTACCGAAGAAGTATGATAATTACCACGGTAAAATACATGTTTGGTTATATCCTTTTAAATGTTTTTGTTTGTTTTCAGCACAACTTTAAGAACAAAGGATTTCTAACATTTGAAACAATCACCCTAGTACCACTTCAGAATAAAATGATTGATCCATCATTACTAACAGAAAAAGAGGTATGTAGTATCCAGTATACCCCCCCCCCCCCCCCCTTTTTTTGGATGATCAATGCATTTGAATGGGGACATGTAGTTGGAACACCCCCCACTCCCCCCACTTTTTGTCCTGGGTTAGGAACCCCCCTTTTTAAAATGGCTGGATCCAACCCTGTTTGCTCGACCTTGACTTCATTTTCACAGTTCATTAATTATTACAATAAATTAAATATTGTATTGTAGATGGGGAGATAATTTAAAAGTTCTGTAAATTCAGAAATTATTGCATGCACTTATTATTGCCATTTTGTCATTTTAGACAAAAATGCGATTTTAACTTTTGCAATATTGAGAAAAATCCTGTTTAATTCAAATACAGAATTTATAACTGTTTTAAGAGTTTAAATAATTGGGATTATAACCCTGTCGCATTTTTCGCAAAAATAAAAACCTTGCAATAATTTTACAGTGGTAGTACTTCATTTGCCACTGCGGCTTAACCCAGGTTAGCCTGGTCAACGCTTCCGGTATAGGCACAGTCGCTTCATTTGCTGTAAAATCAGCTGCCAGCGCAAATAGGCATACGCCTCCCTCGCCAGTCTTCACTCACCGGCAAGCAATCAGTCGGTCATAAAAGTATGGCGGGAAGTGCAATTTTAGATAAATTATTGGAATTTAAAAGGTGAAGATTGATTTTTGTCAATCAGTCTAGTATATTACATGATGCTGCATTGGTCCACTATGACGATATTAAATTGCCATGCTATATTTTATTTTCAAATTTATAAAATTATCTCTGAGAAACGTTTTTATGATGAATATGGCCTCAGAAAAAAAGATTGCATTTTAAAAATATATATTTATTGTTAATCTTTTATATTCCCTAGCTTAGAAAGCAAAAAAGTATAAATTTGAACTTCTGTCGCCATCGTTAAATCAGCTGGTTCCACTCATTTTATTTTCAGCCATATTTAACCCGGTCACGTGATAGGGCCAACCGGGCATAGCCCGACCTAGAACAAATGAAGCAGCTCCAGTAAGTCGAATTTTAAAGTAGGGGAGATAATTTAGTAAGTCAAATATTGCTGAAGGGCAGATAATTAAGCAAAGTCAATTATTTCATTAGGGGAGATAATTCAGTAAGTCAAATATTGTTTAAACATATAAATAGTAATTTAGTTCTTGTTTTACAGGTAAACTGGATCAATGATTACCATACACAAGTCAGAGATGAAGTTGGCGCTGAGCTGAAACGACAGGGAAAACAAGAGGCCTTAAAGTGGATGATGAAAGAAACACAGCCTATTGGTTGATCAAAAACTTAACAACATTCTAATATATTTCAAATTTGAAAATTCATTTAAGAAAGTTTTCTGAAAGACATCTTTGCTTAGATGATTGTAGATTAGCTTTATATAAGTTGATGCTATTTTTAATGATGGACATTGTTTATAGAAGTTTATTATTAAAGTTTGAAATATCTGTCAGTTTCAATGGTTGAATATAGAAAAGACTTTGTATAGAATGGCGAAGTTGTTTAATGAAATTGTTAAAAGAAGCTTTACCTAACAATATCAAATATTGATTCAAGGTGAAATAGAACTTTATTTGAAAATCTACATGTCAAAATTTAATGACTTTCATTTGATAAAATTTAATTTTAGTCGGTGTTGGAGAAATCTCTATTATATCAATAATATGTTGATCTTATTTTGGTTAAGTTGGTGCTTCCATGTCTACAAGACATTAAATTTATTTTTTATTTTTTTGCCTCTTTATTTAGTGTCAATTTTTATTATTTAATCCTAAAATGCTGCCATATAATGTCTGATGCAAGAAATATTATTTAACATGTACAATTGAACATGATTATGGTTGCATTGCTTTAGATATTGTATCAAAATTTGTATTACTGGTATTTTTGTTATTGTAGGCAAAGGTGAAGAATATTCCCTGACCAATTACCTGATATGTTTTCAGTGGCGGTTGCAGGGGTTGGAATTCTCCCTCTTTTGAAAATGACAAATCCCCCTTGTTTTAACAACAATTATGTGCATAATTCAACTAAGATTTCTGCTATAAAAATTCACCACATAAGTTGAATTGATAATTTGTATTTCACATGTTTACTTCAGGGTTCATGATTGTATATCATTTGTGTTTCACATATCTACTTCAGGGTTTGTTGTGCAAATATATTAGAATAAAGCTTTAATATTTTTTAAAAGAAAGAGACAGGTTTATGCTTTACATACTTTGATAATAACATTGACAGAGTAGCATATTACTGATTTCAAGCATGAATATTTATAACTTTTATTCATTGAACAATCTCTTTTATTCATCATTCAGGACAATTTCACAACTTAATGAGCAAGTTATATATATGAGCAATTCCATCAACCAGCTATGGTACACAGAATCATGTGACAAATTGTTAAAAAATTTTTTTTTCTTTTGAGTGTTTTTTTCAGTCAAAATAGAAAAATTAACACAACGAAATGCATATTTTTTTCATTTAATTAGGCATAACATTCATGTCATTGATCAGTTTAAATTGTGATTGCGAGTAATTATAGAAAATTACGTCAAATATCCATATAATTGTGATTATTTTTGTAATTCCTTTTTTTTTAACACTAGAAATATCATTAACCAGAAACCATTGATGTGACTTCATATCATATGCTTTTGTTTTCATACAGCATAAATATGGAAATAAAGTATTAACACAAAGGTTTTATACTTATTATTTGGAGATCACTCTTGCAAAGTTTCTGAGAGATTTTATTGATCTTATTTACCTTTACTGTATGGACAACATTTAAAATTTCCGATTTGGGTGGTTAAAAAAATCTTAGCAAAGATTCCATTTTCCCTATCTGGTGACAATTTGGTCTGCAGAAATTGACAAATTGGTTTTAAATATTTAAGCTCACCTGCGCAAAAGACCTTGGTGAGCAACAAAGTTTCTTTACATTCTATTGCAGTAAAACATTTCGGGGTCATAAGCATATATCTTGGGTATTTTAAAGCACCATTATTTTTTTATTTGAGGTTTCTATAGAATATTTTGGAAACTTGATGTTGTACTGGACAGATTAAAACTTTACTCATGCCAAGCATTTCTTTATTTGAAACAAAGATAAATTCTGCACAATTTTTTGAAAAGTGCAAATTTAACAAAGACTAATAGGGGAAAATCAATGGTGGCATGTACAATGCTTATTACTGCAAAACACAGATCAAGTTTGAATTTTGGTGATGTTACTTCAACTGGTCTAGAGTTATGCCCCTTCATAAATATAAAATTGCAAAATATTTAGTTTCCGTTCTTTTAAGTTTGCCTCAACCAAATGTTATGAAACATTTACACAATGCTTATTACCACAAAACACAGAATAAATTTGAATTTTGGTGGTGTCACTAAAACTGTTCTAATGCCTCTTTATAAATAGAAAAATTGCAAAATTTTTAGTTTCGTTCTTTAACTTAAGTTTGCTTCAACCAAATGTTATGAAACTTATACACAATACTTAATATTACCACAAAATACAGATCAAGTTTGAATTTTTGTGGGGTCACTTTGACCATTCACGAGTTATGCCACTTTATAAATGGAAAACAACTTAAGTTGCCTCAACCAAATGTTATGAAACTGATACACAATGCTTTTTACCACAAAATACAGATCAAGTTTGAATTTTTGTGGGGTCACTTTGACCATTCACGAGTTATGCCACTTTATAAATGGAAAACAACTTAAGTTGCCTCAACCAAATGTTATGAAACTGATACACAATGCTTTTTACCACAAAATACAGATCAAGTTTGAATTTTTGTGGGGTCACTTTGACCATTCACGAGTTATGCCACTTTATAAATGGAAAACAATATGTTTTCTAACTTAAGTTGCCTCAACCAAATGTTATGAAACTGATACACAATGCTTTTTACCACAAAATACAGATCAAGTTGAATTTTGGTGGCGTCACTTTAATCATTATCGAGTTATGCCCCTTTATAAATGCAAAACTTGCAAAAAATTTTGTTTCTGTTCTGTAACTAAGTTTGTCCCAACCAAACATTATGAGACCTGTACACAATACTTATTTCCACAAAACTCAGATCAAGTACAAATTTGGGTAGCATCACTTTATCATTATATAGTCTTTGAGTTTATACCCACTTTAATATCTACATGTTCAAAACAATAATGTTGTATGAAAGCGGGGCATCATCTGTGTCCATTGGGACACATTCTCCATTTACTTTTTTTAAATACATTGATTGATTAATTTTCATGGGCAAAAAATCCACTGGCAAATATCTTGTGCATAATTAGAATGAAAACAAATACACAATATATGTATAAATGCTCAAGCTTCATGATATCAATATTTAGTTTATTCATGTGAATGTTGATTGAAAAAAACTTGATTTATACCAATAAATGGAGATGAAATTTATAAACAATGGCAATATGTTCTATATCTATATGAGCAAAAGGAGATGTAGGTTATGTCTATGAGACAGCAATCCCACGATAAAAACACAGGAAATAATGAAATAGGGCTGTGGTGGGAAAACATCAGGAAAAATAGGTTGGTTTTTTTATGGAATGCATTTAAAAAAAAAAAGGAAACAAATTAGCCAATAATTTTTTTTTCACAATTCAGAGGCAGATTTAGGGGGCAGGGGGACCTTTCTTGGAAAAATTTGGTTGATTATATAGGGAATCTCTGAAGCATGACAGGAGCAGGGCCCCTCTTAGGCAGTCAGTGGGCCCCCACTTATGAACATTTCTGGATCTGCCACTACAATTGTAATAAAGGGATATATGGTATCTCAATCAGTATTGAAAACAGCAGTAAATGAACTTAAATTATTGATTGTTTCTAATCACTTATATTTACTCTAACTTTTATTATCCAGAATTACCTCTCTGTGTTGATTGATTCTTGCTTTTATCCATTAAATGGAATCCCTTTGTTTATTTTGTACTTACAAGTAAAGTCCTCTTATAGATTTCAATTTCATCAAAGTATGTCAGTTTATATGGACTATGTATCTCATAAACCAAATAATCACATGTATGATTTCAATATTAACAATTTCTTATCTTTTATTGTTTGTCAAATATTTTGCTACAAGGTCAAGAAATGGAACAGTAATATTTTTCGTGCATTGTAAACAGAAATTTGACATGAAGTATTTTATAATAATACAAAATATATTCTCCACTTAAAGTCATAAGAAACGAGTGAGTGGTGAAAAATAATTTCTATCCAATTCTTGAACCAATGCATGTATATATCATAAACTTAGTCCTCTATGCACGATTTTCTCATTTTTTACGCAAATATATCGTATAATCGTTTATAATTTTTTTTCTCTTTGTCTGTTAGGGAGCTACCATTTGATTTTTAGGGGGGTTTGCTAGGATGAAATTTGAAAAAAATAGGCAGGACAGGAGTTTTGAGTAAAAAAAAAAAGGCAGAATGAGACAATTTAGGTAAAAAAAAGTCAGGATAAACTAAAAAAAATAATAATGCAGGACCGAACAGGGTGAAAAATAAAAAGGCAGGACAGATTACAGCTAAAAAAAAAAATGCAGGACAAAATTTTTCATCCTAGCCTGGAAGGAAGCAATTAAAAATAAGTAAATTTCTTCTTATAATAAGAACAAATTAAAGATTTTTCCTCAGAAAAAAGTATACGTACATCAGTTGTATAATGAAAACTATCCATTTAGTTATAAAAAACATATGCATATTTTTTTTTAATTAGAGGTTTCTTATGACTTTAAGTTACCTATGAGACACTTGCATACTTAAAAATCAAATTCTGGGAAATTAGTGTCATCAACTTTTGCAGTTTACATAAAGACATTGAAAAACCAATTGGATTTTACCTTAGATGTGAAATATTTTCATTACCATTTTGAAAAATAACTTATAATCTAGCAAACTTGAAATTCAAAATCTAGGAATTTAGAATAACTGAAATAAGTTAATTGTAGCTGATGTAATGACATATGTGGTATGAGTGCCTGCTATTGGATGTGAAATATTTTCATTTTTAAAAGATCTTTTTCTGTAAATCCTTTGCAATATCTAAATATGAACATCTTGATCTCAAAATGAGTATTTTGGCAGTTATTGTGGTTTTCCACTAAAATTAAGAAGTTTGAAGCTTTTGAAGTTTGCAATTATGTAAGACAAATTCAAAACTGTAAATGCTGAGATATACATATATATATATGCGACTAATTTCTTATGAACATCTAATGAATGCTATGAGGGATCTATAATACTTTTATAAATTTTTTGACTTTCAAGGGAGAAAATGGCTTTTTCATAACTTCTCTTTTGTTTCAAAACAACTTTTTCCATTATGTACAAATTTATGTGCTACTCTTACAATACTCTACAATAAAAAGTGTCTGCCACTAAATAGCACAATAGTTTTGAAAATGGCTTAAACAACAAACAATCAATTAATTAAATGGGGACAACATTGCAATCACCTTGTTCTTCCCTTCTTCCAAAAAATATTGTCAAGACACTTTTTACTTAATTTCATACCCCTCTCAGCTTTTTATGCCCCACCTAAGATAGTAGAGGGGAATTATGTTTTCTGGTCTATGGGTCCAATCGTCTGTATGTTCGTTCGTCCGTCTGTCCCGCTTCAGGTTAAAGTTTTTGGTCAAGGTAGTTTTTGATGAAGTTGAAGTCCTATCAACTTTAAACTTAGTACACATGTTCCCTATTATATGATCTTTCTTATTAAAATGCTGATTTGAGTTTTAATCCCAATTTTACAGTCCACTGAACATTGAAAATAATAGTGGGAATGGGGCATCTGTGTACTATGGACACATTCTTATTTAAATAATGAATTGTCTGACAAAAATTTACCAAATTGATTGACATCTTGTGATTGTGTATCCCTAATAAACCCATCAGAAAAAATTAAAATGACTAAGAATGACGAAATTGTCATAACAGTTTAATAAATATCTGAAATAATAACACAAAGCAAAATAGTGTAAAAACAACATGGAAATATGCTGATACATAAACAGTTTCACAAAACAACATGGAAATACACTACCACCGCTTTACAAATCCCTGATCGACAATGAGGATTTTCATTAATAAAATACATCCAACTCCTGAACTCTGAACAAATGTTGACCTCTACATTCATATATTCAATTCTACAAATTATAACCCAACATATTAACTTCTCTGCATGCTTAAGACAAATACGACAGAAGAACATCATCGTCTTTGGAAAAACTATGTCATTGAAAACATTTTTGCAAATTATCAGTTTATCACTCAATATTTCCTTCATGATATCTTTGTAAAGCAATGAAAATCACAGTAAATACATTACTACATTAACATATAAATAATGCATACAGAAAAATAATTTTATATATTGCACATACATAGCTACATTGCATTTTTTGTTTTGTGTTATGCAGCATATACTATATTTTATGTTTAAAATAAAACTAGAGGCTCTAAAGAGCCTGTGTCGCCCACCTTGGTCTATGTGCATATTAAACAAAGGACACAAATGGATTCATGACAAAATTGTATTTTGGTGATGGTGATGTGTTTGAAGTTCTTACTTTACTGAACGATTTTGCTTCTTACAATTATATCTATAATGAACTTTGCCCATTAGTAACAGAGAACTATATTTGGTAAAAATTTACATAAATTTACCAAATTAATGAAAATTGTTAAAAATTGACTATAAAGGGCAATAACTCCTTAAGGGGTCAATTGACCATTTAGGTCATGTTGACTTATTTGTAGATCTTACTTTGCTGAACATTATTGCTGTTTACAGTTTATCGCTATCTATAATAGTATTCAAGATAACCAAAAACGGCAAAATTTCTTTAAAAATTACCAATTGGAGGGCAGCAACCCAACAACCAGTTGTCCAATTCATCTGAAAAATTCAGGGCAGATAGATATTGACTTGATTAACAATTTAACTTCTTGACAGATTTGCTCTAGATGCTTTGGTTTCATAGTTATAAGCCAAAAACTGCATTTTACCCCTATGTTCTATTTATAGCCGTGGCGGCCATCTTGGTTGAATGGCCAGGTCATCGGACACATTTTTCAAACTAGATACCCCAAAGATGATTGTGGCCTAGTAGTTTCAGTGGAGATTTTGTAAAAGATTACTTAGATTTATGAAAAATGGTTAAAGATTGACTATAAAGGGCAATAACTCCTAAAGGGGTCAACTGACCATTTTGGTCATGTTGACTTATTTGTAGATCTTACTTTGCTGAACATTATTGCTGTTTACAATTTATCTCTATCTATAATAATATTCAAGATAATAACCAAAAACAGCAAAATTTCCTCAAAATTACCAATTCAGGGGCAGCAACCCAACAACCGATTGACCGATTCATCTAAAAATTTCAGGGCAGATAGATCTTGACCTGATAAACATTTTTATCCCATGTCAGATTTCCTCAAAATGCTTTGGTTTTTGAGTTATAAGCCAAAAACTGCATTTTACCCCTATGTTCTATTTTTAGCGGTGACGGCCATCTTGGTTGGTTGACCAGGTCACGCCACACATTTTTTAAACTAAATACCCCAAAGATGATTGTGGCCAAGTTTGGATTAATTTGGCCCAGTAGTTTCAGAGGAGAAGATTTTTGTAAAAGATTACTTTAATTAACGAAAAATGGTTTAAAATTGACTATAAAGGGCAATAACTCCTAAACAGGTCAACTGACCATTATGGTCATGTTGACTTATTTGTAGATCTTACTTTGCTGAACATTATTGCTGTTTACAGTTTATCTCTATCTATAATAATATTCAAGATAATAACCAAAAACAGCAAAATTTCCTCAAAATTACCAATTCAGGGGCAGCAACCCAACAACCGATTGACCGATTCATCTGAAAATTTCAGGGCAGATAGATCTTGACCTGATAAACATTTTTACCCCATGTCAGATTTGCTCTAAATGCTTTGGTTTTTGAGTTATAAGCCAAAAACTGCATTTTACCCCTATGTTCTATTTTTAGCCGTGGCGGCCATCTTGGTTGGTTGACCGGGTCACGCCACACATTTTTTAAACTAGATACCCCAATGATGATTGTGGCCAAGTTTGGTTTGATTTGGCCCAGTAGTTTCAGAGGAGAAGATTTTTGTAAAAGTTAACGACGACGGACGACGACGACGGACGACGGACGACGGACGACGACGGACGACGGACGCCGGACGCCAAGTGATGAGAAAAGCTCACTTGGCCCTTCGGGCCAGGTGAGCTAAAAATAAACAATTCAAATTAAGTCCTCCTCTCCCCCTCTTTTCAATAAATTATTTGCCTGTTGAAATCAATATAAAAACAGCTTACTACAAATTGTCAATGATAAACTTGAAGACTTATATGTATTCAAAATGACTTTTTTGGGGTTTTATTTTAGGGGGGGGGGGTGTCTGTCAGTTCTTAAATAATAATACTAATTAACACATACATGATTTATGCTGCAACATAATTATTTTGAAACTAAATATGTTTTTCAAAAAATATTTGCTTTTAAATAGTTTAGAGATTGACTAATGAGACTGATTAGCTTGCGACTTGGAGTCTGCATTAAAATTCATGTGTTCTTGATATTGCATAGTTCCTTAGAAAAATATAGAAATATGTATAGAAAGTATAAATTTAAATGTAAATGATTTTTAAGGTACAATTGTTGTCTGTGGTGGGCAGCTCCGCCTTTCTGGAATGGTTCTTGACTATTTCTTGAAAGAAATGTACACCAAGTTAAAACGACTTTATCCATTTATAAAAATCACAATAGATTTGATTCATTGCTCATATTTCTGGGTTGTCATGTATATCAATACTATCATTAGTTTCATTATAATAGTAAAACATTTCAATCTCAATGACAGAAATTAACTTCACAACACAACAACAAATTTGGAATTAAACAGTACACGTATACATCAAGAACAATCCAATCTTTCCTGAGTAAATATAAAGGTCAATGTGACCTTTGAATGACCTTGACATTAGTCCTTGACAGAACCACTATTTGCCGGAAGTCCTTGTTGCTGTCTCCAGCATGCTAATCTGTGTTGGTACCATTTCTGTAAAATAAATGCAATCAATCATTCGTCAAGCGGTAATTGTTTTCATAAGGCAGCAACCATTTGATTTTCTGGGGGGGGCTATTGTTTTTTTTGGAAAAAAAAGTTTGTTTCAAGTTTTTGGAGAAAAAAATAATTTGTTTTTGATTCTGAGAAAAAAAATTGTTTGTTTTACCCTTAGCTGCCACTATATGTAATGCTAAAATTGAAAGAAAAAAAATGTTTTCGACTTGTCGCGAAAAAAATAGATTGTTTTTCGCCACAGGCGGAAAAAAAAATTGTCCAGAAAAAAAAACCATAGCCCCCCCCAGAAAATCAAATGGTTGCTGCCTAAGTTATAGTGTAGTTTGTGAATCTGCACTGTACAGAATTGCTATTATCTATTTTACATCAGTTATACAAAAACAAGGTTAATATAGTTTTTCGGTGTTCTTCTTATAACAATGCATTTTGCTGTTGTGATTTTTTTTCCCCAATGTTCGTCCCTAGGGTATCAGTGGCGGATCCAGAACTTTTCCTAGGGGGGGTCCGCTGACTGACCTAAGGGGGGCTGCTCCAGTCGTGCTTCAGTGATTTCCTATATAATCAACCAAATTTTTCCGACGAAAGGGGGGGCAGGGCCCCCAGCCCCCCCCCCCCCCCCCCCCCTGGATCCGCCTATGGGTATCTCAAGTACATTAAACAACAATCATTAATTATGTGTTGACATGAAATATCATACTAATTTATTGAATTGGTATTTCTGTGTGATATTTTGTTTTTATTCTTTGTCACAAACAACCCTATAGATGTTTATATGACAATACTGTTATAATTGCTAAGTTCGGTTTCTGCAAATTTATTTAAATTGTTTAAAAATGTTGTCTTTTAAATTATAATATTCAAAACCACTGTGTTAAAAACACTTCGAATTTATCACAACTTTTTTAAAGAGAAAATGGGCTTCAATGGTCTTTAACCACTTAATTCGTATTTTCATTTGCCTTCTACTTTTGTTCAGTTGAGCGCCACCGAGTTTAAGCAGACGAAACCCCGATCAGATGTGATTACCCGTCGGTTCCGAATCGATCATTTCTGTTTATATAGCACGTTAAAAGAACAAAGGATGCTATATTCACATGCGATCATCCCTTAAATGCTTCTAGTATATGTCACTGGACATCAATCAACCCTACATTTTGAACAGTTTGGTCTCTAAAAAGTAAGTCGTCTTTTGAGCATCTCCATCTAAATATGAAATAAATCAATAAGAGTATTGGTCTGTTCTTTCTAATGAAGGTTTTTAATTGTGTTCTTATTAATCGTGAACATTGTATATAAAGCAGAAGGTGCCATTTGCTTGTACAGATAGACATAGGTTCAATGTAGTCGATCTTTTATGTTTTTTAATATATATACTTGATGTGCTATACTATCATAGTGTACATCAGGTCTTAATCTGTTTATGTGGTTCATAAGAGTTTCACTTTTCTCGTTTTTTATATAGATTAGACCGTTGGTTTTCTCGTTTGAATGGTTTTACACTAGTAATTTTTGGGGCCCTTTAATATAGCTTGCTGTTCGGTGTGAGCCTAGGCTCCGTGTTGAAGACCGTACCTGGACCTTTGATGGTTTACTTTTATAAATTGTGACTTGGATGGAGAGTTGTCTCCGATTGGCACTCATACCACATCTTCCTATATCTACTTAATATGTTAGTATGCTGATCTTTATTTTGTGGTGTAAACCGTGATATGCGTCTATACAGAACACCAGAGCCATATTGGAAAGCTACAGCATTAAATAGTTTTCGACAAACTCTTGTTTCATATCAAAAAATTATATCCTGTCAATAGTAAACAAGATTTAAACAGGGACTATTATACTTAAATAGGCCCAGAATTAAAGCAGTTCCAAATTAGATAGACTGAGACCACCCATATGTAAAATCCTAAATCCGTATGTAAAAAGATATAACAAAAACGATGATCTGTCGACATTTGCCTTAAAGGAAACCATAAAAAAAAAGGTATTAGACTTAAGTGTAATATCTTTAGTAACTTTACACACGAAATCGAACTTTTTCATAAAATTTCAGAATATGAAAACACTAATTCTATTCTGAAAAATATATATTAATAGTATAACTATAAACCTATTATTTTAGTCTGACGTACGGCGACTACATGGTTTTTCTTGTACATCTTTTATGATATTCGGGGGTCGTGAACAATTGAGAACTCAAAAAATTGAGACATAACACATTATACTGACTTTGGCCTTCAGAAAATCATCAAAAAGTATACATTAGGCGGATACTAACTATTAAAATCCTCGCATAGACATTCATTTAATGGGATCTTAATTTATGGGTTGATCCCATCAAAGGTCAAACGACCTCCGGAAAGGAGTATTTAAATTCAATAGGAAATAACATGCTCTTGTTGACATGATAATATGTATGGCCCATTTTAAGATAAATGTACTCATTTATTTTAGTTTATATGGGCGAGTATAACATAAATGTATCTAATTAGCGACAGTTAATGTCTTTAAACTGTGACAATTATCTTATTTCTATTTCAACATTACCATGTTAACGTATTATTCATGGCTAAAATATATCTATATACGAAAGAAAATATTGAACGCAGCCATACTTTTCGTTGCTTTAACTCCAATCACTCTTCTTTCGGAGAGTGATTTCACGTTTACAGTGATGAAATCGCATCAGGACACAATGCCAAATCTTCATTGTTTTAATATACATAATGAGAATCCATTTTGAAAAGGGGAAGGGGGAACTATAGGCAATTTTTGGAGTGTAGCATGTAGAAAGTCAATGGAATAACCATACATGTAGCTTCATAAGGGGTACCGTGTCTCCTGTCGCCACTTTAATACGTTTCTGGTATAATTCTAGTTCTCTGTTAATGTTTTGTGCTGCCATGATCTCGTTGTAAATCCACTTTTTTTTCTAAAAGGACTTTTTGGTTGTTTTATATATACTGTACCGACTATGTGATGGTGTCCAGCCATGATCAACAGTGCACGAACTTATAATGTTAACTTCCAAGTTAACAATAAATTCAGTAAAAAGTGGGGTTACTATAGACGGTAACTGCAACTGAAAAGGTAGGATAGAGGCCGACATTTTACTTTCTAAATGCCACATACAGACGCTTCGAAAAAGTTGTTGGAGGTTTAATACTATCGCTTTTGAATGTTTTCTTGGTATGAACTAAATGGTTTAAGACGATTTTGTTTTTACATTTTTCTTTATTCAGACTATTTTAAAACGGCATAAATCTAACTGTATATCTAATATACTCATTAACTTGTAAAAAAAATAAAGTAGATTGTTAAATTTGTTTCCCTGTATAGGAACATTTATTATATTTCTGATATATAACTTCATCACGGTATAATCAAAGGATCAAAAACTATTGAAATCTTGTACGTTCAATTGTAAATCAAAACCTAAGACCATTTATGTATATACATGTATATTTGTACCTTCAAAGATTGTATATCAGTAACCTTAAATGTGCAGTTAAGGAGAATAAAAAATGATAATGACATCGAAATAGCCTGATAAGGAACATCAAACTCAATAATTTTGTTTAAATTTCAGATATAAATCAAAAGAATTAGTTATCACACTCCGGTGAAGTTGTTCGCTCTTTTCAATTGAAACTGTTTAACATATACAACTCTGTTAATAGAATTTTTCATTCAACAATTACATCTGAGAAATTTGAAACTGTGTAAATAAAATGAAATTTCATAGCCAAGTTTATATAATTTAAGTTTGATTTAAGAATGCAGTCCCCATTTTTATAATAAATCATGTTGCTTATTAATTATATAGATTCTCAATTCAAGGAACTAAGTTTTTATATTGTTCACTCAGTTTCTAGACTAAGGTATGTTTTGCATTTCCCGTGGACTCTCGAAAAGGGTGAAAGAATACACGCGCTTTAAATCAAGCATGTTTCATATTATCTCCGCTCTCCCCTACGACAATTTAGATTTTAAGTGCCAGTCTTTGTAAGAATCAGGCAATTTAGGTAAAAATTAAAACATGATTAGAAAAAACCCACCGAGGTAATCATGCTATTTAATACTAACCATCATCCTGAGTTAAAAAGTATTAGTCTTTCGTTTGTGTGTGTCTGGTAATATCAAATAACTTGGTTAGAAAATTGGTTAGAATGATAGCAAATTACAGAGTTATCTCCCCTATTCGTTAATTTCTAGTGCATTTCAACCAAATTGTATCTTCTATTACCAGAACAGAAAATGGAAATGAATGTTATTTTTGTGCATAACTACATATTATGAACTGAAATCAATGTCAAATAGGGTGGGGTTTTTTTTTGGTCATGTTTTCACCACTGCCTGATTCTTAGGCAGACTGGCACTTAAAAATCATTATAAATCATTTTAAATATCAAAACGAACTAGGATGACCGTTCTCAGGCAAATATCGCTTCAACTCACGGTTGCCTAGCAATATAAATTCGACCTATCACCATGATTCATATTTGGAACAAAAACCCCGATATATTAGTAGAGGATTCAAATGTTTACAAATCAGTTTGCCTTTATATGCATTTTTCAATAGATATCGATGTCGTTAAACAAGACGGTGGCTAAGAGAGAGGTTTGATCGTGCCCTTAAGTTTGTTAATGGTTAAAAAAAAAAATAGAAAATATAAATGGGCAATGATTATTGCTATAAAAAAAGACAGCAATGTGGCATAAGAGAGACGAAAAGACAAACAATCATTAGAAAACAATGCAAAGAAAACTAAAAAATGAACAACATAATCCCATCAAAAACCTGAGTGAACTCTGGTGCCGCATAGGGGTTGTTATGGAAGGGTCAGTAGTTCCTGCTCCCGGCTTGCGACACCCGCCGTGTTACTTTTGTCTAAATGCGTTGATTTTATATGTTATTTTTGTATCATATATCATACAAAGTCAAAAATCTGTGGGTGTCGCCTTTCTTATTCTTCATAAAACTCATAAAGCATCGACATAAGTAAGACATCAGTCCTAATACGGAGACAATCATTTGATTTACAGGCGGGAGATGGAGGAGGATTTGGCCTGGTAAGAATTGAAATAAAATGATATTACACAAGACAGGATGGAAATTAATATTCTGTAACATAAAATGGAGGGATAATTGATGATATAAATGTGTATAAAAGTAAAACAAGAGTGCACACGCTGAAATGTCTCGCCTTCTTTACAAATCATTGATATTATTTTGAAAGTCCTAAATATTAAGCTTTATCACAAATATTACCGTGATAAACTTAACATGTTTCAAGAAAATAAGGTCGAGGTCATATAAACCAAAAGAGAAATACATGTACACCTTACAATCATTCAATAGTATACACTAAATATAGTTGATCTATTGCTTATAGTTTCTAAGAAATAGACCAACCAAGAAACTAAACATTGACCAATGAACCATGAAAATGAGGTCAAGGTCGGGACAACCATGCCAGGCAGACATGTAGTTTACAATCATTCCATACAACAAATACAGTTGACATATTGCTCATAATTTAAGAAAAAGACCAAAACACAAAACTTAACAGTGAGCAATCACGGAACCGTGAAAAATGGATCAAGTCCAAATAAAACCAGCAAGACTAACACGTGCATCATAAAATATGTCCATACACCAAATATAGTTGACTTATTGCATATAGTATTAGAAAAATAGACCTGAACTCAAAATCCTTATTTTGACTACTGAACCATGAAAATGAGGTAAAGGTCAGATGACACCTACCATCTGGGCATGTACACCTTACAGTCCTTCTAAATACCGAATATAGTCTTATTAGTACTTATACTAGTATCTGAAATATGGACTTGACCACCAAAACTTAACCTTGTTCACTGATCCATGAAATAAGGTCGAGGTCAATTGAAAACTGTCTGACAGGCACGAGGACCTTGCAAGGTACGCACATACTAAATATACATGTAGTATTCATATTGCTCATCATAAGAGAGAAATTAACATTACAAAACATCTTAACTTTTTTTCAAGTAGTCATTGAATAATGAAAATGATGTCAAGGACAATGAACATATGACAGACGGAAACTTTGTAACATAAGGCATCTATATACAAAGTATGAAGCATCCAGGTCTTCCACCTTCTAAAATATAAAGCTTTAAAGAAGTTAGCTAACGTCGCCGCCGCCGGATCATTATCCCTATGTCGAGCTTTCTGCGGCAAAAGTCGCAGGCTCGAAAAAAAAATGCTTGCGAAGCAACAGATAAAAAAATATTCAATTCGGATAATTTTCCACCCACCTTTCCCCCGAATATCAAATAGTCCATCCATAAGTATTGGTCGCTTTGTCAATGACCTGCTCTGTATTATAGTTATGAAAAAAGTTGGAAAATAAGGCCATGGCAAAACTCGTACGAGTGTTTACTGCAAACAATATTTATTCGTACTTGCAGATTAAATTAGAAAAGTTCAAACAAAATCTACATTCTCATGAACACTTAATTTTTTTGATTAATTTCTGTTTTATTTAAAATGTCCTTTCATATTACTTTATTAATCGAGAAATCAGAATAAATAAATAATAATATTTTTTCTCGTTTAAACGAGTCATTAAAATTCGTACATATATCCGATTTCTCGACAATATACGGGGTTGTTATGTAAAGCTCTATTCACTCATCGACTGGATCTTCTCTGCGATATCATAAGATCAAATGGAGGCATCAAAATCAACATGTTAGAGGATACAATTTATTTCAATGAATTATTTTTGTATACTAAGTATATTTTTACATCAATAATATTGGATAGAAATATCGCATAGAAAGCAAAAACACACATATATATGTTGATTCTGATGTAAAGGTTCGTAAACATGATGAGAAAGTGTCCCAGAAAATTATCATAGTTAGGGAAATATCTGGTGATTATACTAAAGAACTGTGTTATTGATTGTAGAAAAGTATTGGTCCTTCGCCAACACATAAGCCAAGTGAATGATAATTAGGTCTGCATTAACACAGCCGGTGTCCTTGTCTGCGATATATATTTGACTATCTTCATTATAAATAATAAATTAATTAATTCGTTTAATACAGCCTGTCCGTCGACATAATAAATGATAACTGGTCACGAAGACGGTGATATGTTATCTAAAACAAAGTTATCTAAAACAAAGTAACAATTTTCCTATACATATATGTTTTGTTCTAACTACATGTGTATGTGACTTAGTTGAACATGTTTTTTGCGATTATGTGATATTAAAACACAAACAATTGATTCTAACAGAAATTTTCCAAAGCGTGTTATTTAATAATTTAGATAACATGGATAATATATTAGTATATTTTCCATTTCTACTATTTCCCAAGTTTCCAGTCACTAACTCTTTATCGTAAAAGCGTGTGAACTTTTACTTTAAGAAGAAATGCCTTTAAAGTTGATTGAAGTTTGGATAGGCACAGAACAAAGTAAATACAAGTCCATAAAATTTATATGGATTTAATAAAAATGTGTATCAGTGAGAAAAAGTCATCACGTTAATAGACCTTAAAATTTCGTAAACCGTACGTACAAGCATTAACATTGAAAGTTAATAAATTATGAAATTAAAATCAATTCGGGCCACCTGGGGATTAACTAAGCAAACAGCAGATCGATAAGTTCAATTTGCTTAAGTTAAGTTGAATATATTATTAAATATAATTGCGTTTTCCCTTTAAAGAAAAGGGGGAGGGTCGGTTGTAATTGAAAAAAAAATGCAGGCCTTGCCGTAAGATCCTATGTAGAAAAGGGGAGGGTGTAGTAATTAAAATTTATGAATGAAATAAATGCACTTCTTACCTTTACGTCATCTTCAGAAAGATTAGCCTCTGCTGATATTATTGTTAGATCCAAATCATTAGGATTTCTATTCCTTTGAAAGTTTCCTTCTAATACATGTTCCTGTTCCGCACGTATTCTCGGGAGTAAGTTTGTGGGGGTTAGATGAGCCACGATTTTGTGTGACATTACTGAGCTTTAGAATAATAGTCCAAAAATAACACGAGTTAAATCATTTTCCCAGTCAGTATGTCAGTAGTAGCTATAAACTCCCAGTACAAATATGACATATAACACTTGTAAAATCAGCACTAAAAGGTCAAAGAAAGTAAATATTATCTTAAAATGTATTAAGATTCGTATAATCGGATTGTTGTGTCAACACAATAAAGTTTTTACGAGTGATATTTCGGGCACGTTCCGTTCCCCTGTCGAGATCTATATGATAGAGCTATCCACAAGTCGTTTGTTGATCTATCACAACACGTTCAATTAACCGTAACAAACATTACAGATAGGTGATCACAGTTTGACCAATGTTTGAACGTTTACACCAGAGTTCAATCAATTATTTGTAATTTCCGGGTATTTTTAGGTTCAACCGTATTAAAAGTTTTTAGGGCTATAAACATCAGAACATATCAATCAATATGTCGATTTTATGCAAATAAAATGAAATGTTTCCGCAGTTCACCAGGGTATTCGCTTGTATTATATGATCTCACCATTCACATGTTGACGATAAAAGATGAAATTAAATAGGATAAATCACACTTTATTTGACGAAATTAAAAGTACAAAACCGTACACGGACTAAAGAATTATTCATTATAGAATTTAAAAGAAAATCGACAAAGAGGACAAATTTTTAATTAAACTTAATTTGAATTTGAATCGAATATTTCCTGTATTTAAGACCATCTTAACCTTTTAAGACACCGGATTTACTTCTTTCATGTGAGAATCTATCCTCCATTTAATCTTAAATATAACTTTCAAACACTATAACCGCCGAAATTTTGTCACACCATGCAACACAATCAAATCCAAAACTTTTTTTTTATTGGAACCAATCATTGAAGCAGCGAAGATTAGTAATGCGACGCCCGTCAAGTTGGAAAAGAATGTATAATATGGGAACATATCTTTCGCTAGAACCTGTCAACATAATGTTATCCAAAAACTTCATAAACGTTTTAGTATTGCATGATAAAAGGCTTCGGAGCAACCAAACGTTAAACAATTCGAAAGAGAATCTAACGGGCTCATTCAAGTAGACAACATTAATTTAACAAAAACATAAAATTGAGAAAGGAAATGGTGAATATGTCAAAGCGACAACCACCCGACCATAGAGCAAACAACAGACGAAGGCAACCAATGGGTCTTCAATGTAGCGAGAATTCCCGCACCCGTAGGTGTCCTTCAGCTGGCCCCTAAAATATGCATAATGCAGTTATGACAGAAAGTGACCATCGGCAAACTTGTTTAACTGCAGGATTCTGACTTGGAAGAGGTACATGGAAAATATGATGGGGTAAAACATGTTTTCGAGCGCTAAAACATTTCCTTACAGGGAACATGTTTTGTTTAGTTTAGTTTAGTTTAGTTTAGTTTAGTTTAGTTTAGTTTAGTTTAAATATATTTATTTATAGTGGATTGGGAAACAAGTTTTGCAACTTAAAAAAGTCCCTATCCACTTTGCGGATGTTAGTGCTGCCCTATTCTTTTTCGAAATCTACCAGGGTGTCTTTTACGTGCAAGAGATATGACTCTCTCTTTACACGGGTCGGCCATTTAAAGTCCCCTCCCTTACGACGGACTATCATCGTTTCCTTAAGACCATACTCGCAAATGGTATCAATTAAGGGAGAGCCGAAAATTCAGTCCCTGAATTTTTCATCCAGAACCGGGAATCGAACCAGGAACCTTTATGTTAGTAGTCAGATTAGACTTGCTACAATTCCATTTCTTCTATATTTCTTTCTTACTAATCTTTATGCTTACTGATAACTGCCAGAGTACTGATTGTCCTGCAGATGTCAGTATAATGCCATTCCTCTAGTTATAGCAGTAAAATTGTTAAAGGGTCAAAATTGAAAAAAAAGACATAATTAGGAAGGGACATGTAGCAAGTCTATAGTCCGATGCACTAACCACTTCACCACGGCTCTCGGGAACATGATGTTGTATAATAGTACAAAAAAAGGGTGACTTCAATAAACATACCCGTCATTATCATACTGAAACTATTGCAGGAATAGAATGAAATATTTAAGCATGCAGGCATTCAATCAAGTTAATAAAACCATGTAGAAAAATCCTGCAGGAGCCTACCACTATAGACGTACAGTACCTGGCCAAAACCATTCGTCACCTTCATATTTTTGCTATCTATTCATATATTAACACATTTTTTCAAAAAATTGTTTTGAGGGCGTTTATGGTTGGATTTTGATCATCAAGGCCGTAAAAGACGTAGAATTGTCTAAAGTATGTTTGTTTATTTGGTAATAGTTTTGTCCTCAGGTGTTGAATATCAAATTTAATGGTAAATCTCTGGAAAAGCTATTTCATAATCGAAAAACAACTTTACTTTCACCTGCAATTGACTTGTATTTTATATTTCATTAATGCGTAGCTACCATTGTCGAAACTGGCCCAAAAATAAATATATTGATAAAAAACCATAACAGTCATTTTTTTTAAACCATCTTCTAAACGAACTATACGAGATCGTCTTGTCAATTTGGAAGAACGTTTTCTAGCCCAGATGCTTCTTCCAAACAATCTGAAAAATTTGGGATCATCAAATTCGCATATGTCGCGCCTAGGCTACTAAAGAACTTTACCCAATATATTCTGTAATCTTCAAATAATTCTCACCATGCCACCCTTCAACCGCTACTGCTGAACGCTCTTTCAGCGCTCTGAAACGCATAAAAACGTAACTGATCATGGGAAAAGAAAGACTTTCTTCACTTGCACTGATGCACGTTCATTCTGATTTTGACATTAACATTAACATTAAAGAAGTTGTTGACACGTTTAACAATGCTAACCAAAGGAAAGGAAAATGTTACAATCCTAACCGGTACCTCGGTTGTAAACTTCAGACTTACATGTATAAGAACATCAATTCATATATCACCAAATTAGAGATTGCTTTGTTTTTCGTATGTTAACATATACATGTAATGAGATGATCCAGTTCTCTATATAAAGCCCTTTCTTTCTCTGGAGCATAATAAATTGGCAAGCATTGCAAAGTTTTTAGATTGTTTTAGTCAGATAACTGTATATAGGTCTTTGATTTGACATATATAGCAAAACACTCAACTGCATGTAAATACTTCAACTTCAAAATAATTCTCTCTGTTTGCTAAATAACTGGGGCTTCACCCCAGACTTCCACGGGCGCTGCCCTGGACCTGCTGGGGGCCATAAATGACCCTCGGATCCACTTATACTATACGGCTTAGTAACTTAAAAGTCGAAGGCACAATTAGGACAACGGCATTTTAACTGACCATTTAAGCGAACTTTTGTTAATAAAATTCTATCTCACAAAAATATGAAATATATTTCTAAATTATGCATTCAATTTACCATAATTTGCCCTAATCAAAAGAGATCAAGGTGCTCACTAGTATATGGAATAGGAACAACAATCTTACCATGCATATTGATTGATAGGCATACGGTTATTTGTTTGTGTCCGATGGACCCGCACTTACGAACGAGTCGGCCAACAGTCCAACCATCATTGAATAGTTTGGCATATACGAATTGGTTATAAGAACTTCGAGTCACTTCTGTTTAACCATCTTAGATCGAAAAAAAATGATTATTTTTTTGCAAAAAAGGGACCAAAATTTGTTTCGCATTGCTCCGCTCGGCGAACACCTAGTTTGGCAACTTCTGCATGCACATCATTAGAAGTCTACCAACGCCCTTATATTTCACCAATCTCAACAGCAGAATATATATAATGAAGTATGAAGTAAATTTCGTTATACTACGTTATACTACATATGAGTATTTTAATAAGATTGGATCCAAACGTTCTACAGGTTATGCATGATGTGTAATGAAAAAAAAAGTTCCCTTAAATGTCTTAAGGGGGCTCGCGGGTCTAAATCAATTTTTTTATTTGATTTAGGATTTCGCTATGTTTTTCTATAAATGAACTTTATCTTATAATAAATAGAAAAATGAAATAAAAAAATGGGGTCACCGTTCATTTACGCTCACAATCTGCCTCCGAAAGAAGCATACATCTTTGTTAATGTCCTTTTTTTCTGTTGAACTAATAGGAGAAAAAGCGTTAATATCGAAATAAAAAAAAAGAACTAAATTACAGAAATCGCCTAAATTTTACAATTATTTAGTTTATGTACAGCTAATTCGAAAACAAAAATAAAAAATATAGGTCACCGATGAGTTAAAAAAGATATTTCAATTTTAATACCAAATAATGGCATTTTTGCACCAAAGGGAGATAATTTGGAGCTTTTTCGATGATATCTACATTTTAAAAGTCACCTGGGGCCAACACAAATTGATTTTTTTGAATGATTTTTGTTCCATATGATAAAGTAACAACTACTAAAGGTAATTAATAAATTTTGTAATGAAAAATAGATGTTTAATTTTTTTCTGAAAATCTTATACCCGCGAGCCTCCTTAAATATGACGGTTACAGCCCAATGCCAGGCCGGTATATAACGACAATTGAAATGATACTAATAGATAAATACCAGAATTCTGAACGAAAGGGGCTATAGATTAGCTTTCTTCTACTCCCAACGACAATATTTATAAAGTTTGAAGTAATTTGATTGAAGCATCCCCGGATTCAATCATTATTCGACTTGTTAAAAAAAACTATAAAATTATTGGTGCAAATTTTGTACTGAAAACATTGATCTGAGCATACTCATACATCATGCATAACCTGAAGTATAATAGTGAACGAAATGTGCAAAATTACTAAAATATAATGGGTTTAACATAAGGGAGTAGGCTGACACTGCTCAGGTCGAAATCCAAGCCACCGAGCCTGAATATGATAACTCTTTCAAGACAAAAAATCTATCAAAAATGGAAATTCTATCTTCAAGTTTCATAACGTAATATTGTCTGTATGCTTTATGCCCTCCTGGGGCCCTAATTTGGTAAATAAAAATATTCTATTTTATATCATATAACTACATTAATATAGCTTTTGTATGATCTGTTGACGGACAGACGGCGACCGGACAGACCGTGAGATGAACTTGTGACCTATAGTTACACGCCAATTTTGAACTAAGGAAAAAAACATATTTTCCTCAAAATGCGCGCTCGATCTTATATTTTCTGCATAGTCTCAGATGAAATCAATAAATTTTCTAACTTTCAAGCCACGCCGCCGGAAAAGCAGCGGTCTCCGTAATAGTATCTATTCAAACTTGCCGCCAAAATGTCATTTCCCTTTGGAATTTGACATGTCTGCGCAGACACTGGATGTAGTTCCTGGAAACCTCACAACCGTATTACTTAAAATAAAATATTCATGCACATGATTCATACGGAATGCAGTTTACTACTTTTAAGCAAAATTGAAATCCATCAGTATAATTTACTTGTTAGGAATTGATTTCGTTTCAATTTAGAGTTAATTAAATGAATAAAATCACTATATTTTAAGAACTATTTGACCTTAACGTCACTTCCGGGTATGATCAAGATATAGAATTTCGACGATTCTAATGTTTTGGTGTTACGATTAACATTGGTGTCATTCAGAATGTCTGATTGATTACCATTTGATCAATGCCATAATCATTACAGACACAGACAATACAATGGGAAACCCCACCGCTTTTTAAAAAGGATGATCTACATGAAAATGCAATAGGTATATACGCACTTTGAGCGACATTGAGGAAGAGATGCATGTCCTAGTAGACTCAAATGATGGCCTTGGCACTTGTATGACCTTAAATTTCTTCTTAAACTCGTCTGTTACTTCACTTGAAGCCCAAAAAGTAAATTTACTCCCCCAAGGAAGAGATCTGATACTTCAAAGTCCGAAAAATTTCGTGAGCATTTTCAAACCGCAAATGGCGTACATTTGTCATTTTCCTATATCAAATTATGGTCTACCAGAAATTGGCAGAAAGCACTGTTATTTGAATATACATCGGCAAATCTTGTGAACTAGTTGGTTGTTGTTTGCCTTATGTCATATTTCAGTCATTTTGCACATTCCAGACATTCACAGTTGTCAGAGGTAACTTTGCACAGGTTAGGGCATATAAGGCACAAAATGTGCACCATAATTCAGTTACCTTGTTTTGTAACCCCCATTGACATAATGGTTACATTGGTTACACTCATACAAACTATCATAAATCATCATATTCAGAAATTCTCAAATCCTGGTACATTTGTATATAAGGTTGGGGAAGATCTTGGTAAATGGTAGTCCAAATAATTATCAATTTATGATGTCTTGAAAGGCTATTATATATTTTTTCTTTGAAGCCTTACATAGATGTAAGGCGTCAAAGAAAAAAAAATATAATAGCCTTTCAAGACGTAATAATAATTTGGACTTTAAGGCTTCAAAGAAAAAAAATATAATAGCCTTTCAAGACGTCATAATTATTTTGACTAGGTAGATGGATAAACATTAAAAATGTCTAAAATGGGTACTATTAATACACTACTACATGTATCCCATTTATAGGTATTGTGCTTTACCCCAAAACTAGTATTATAAATTTTCACTGATAAAGATATGACATTTGGGTTTCAATAATGAATATATTTTCTCATCTTGCTCATGCCCATGGATCAAACATTCTGTTAAAGGACAACAATTTCTCTCAAAGGACCATGAGTGGCATCACTGAAATATCAACAGAGTAACCTTTTAAAAATTTTGGTGGCGTCACTTATGATGTTCATACATGTATGTTATGCCCCTTTACCAATGGAATACTTGCTATTTTTTATTTTTTTTCTGTTATTTTACGTTAGTTTGCCTCAACCGAATGTTATGAAACTTATATACCATGCTAGCACTTATTTCAACAAAATGCAGATCAAGTTTGAATTATGGTTGTGTCACTTTGAGTGTTATACATGTAGAGTTATGCCCCTTTACAAATGGAAAAATTAAGCGTTTAATGACTTTCTCAAACTATCCTGGGTTTGTACCAAACTTGGATGGAAGCTTGTTATGATCATAAGTATCCAGTAGTAAATCTGTATTTTACTTTTAAGTGGAATTAGATTTTCTGCCAGGAAATAACACATTCAGTCTGTGGTTAAAGTTTTATAAAATTTTAATAACTTTCTTATACTATTTTGGATTTGTACCGAACTTGGCCAGAAGCTTGTTTATGATCAAAAGCTAGTAGTTAGAAGGATTTTTTAAAAGTTTGTACCTGTGTATCTGTATTTTACTTATAAATGGACTTAGTTTTTCTTCCAGTCAACATTACATACAGTCTGCAGTTAAGATTTTTTAAAACATTTTTTAAAACATTTATTAGAATCATAAATTATCCTGGATTTTTATCAAACTTGGACAGAAGCCTCTTACAATCAAAAGATAATTTAAATAGGAATATTTTTATTATTTTTTTTCCTCAATTTTGTTTAGCCTGCAATTAACAGCAAAAGTAGGCTAGACACTGGGTTCTGCAAAACCCTAACACATTTTTTTGTAAGCAGGACATGTGAAAATCAAATAATTGTGACGTGAAAATGGGGAATGAAGTCTAGCAGGACACAGGAAATTACAAAAAAAATAGAATTCCTTACATACATAGTGTAAGCGAGATACAAGAATCGGTCAAAACAGTAAGCAGGATCCAGGATCAGAACCCCCCAATGAGACCCCCTCAAATGGACAAAAATACAAATACTAGTCTACAAATACAAGTTTGCCTCAACCAAATGTAATGAAATTAGCAGAATGGTTATTACCAATAAACTCAGATCAAGTACTAATTTAGGTACAATGTAGCATCAGCCGTCTATTTTACTACTCTTGAGTACTGTACTGTCCCTTTATAATGTATGCAAGCATGGGGCATCATATGTTTCCCAGTGACAAATTCCCCATTTATTTCTTACTAAAATATCAATCAGTACACAGTCTGATAAATGTATGACTATACATGTATTCATTGTTGAAAAAAAAGTATTATTTTAAGTAAGATTTCCCCAAGTTATATCTAGCTAGTTGAATGTGAACTTATACATGTATATACTGAAACTAGCTATATATAGGGATAAAAAAAATTACAGAACAGGGTCACCCACTATCCTTTAGAAAACATGAATTTGAATTATTATCAGTTGTGAACACCATTGACAAAAAATGATTGACAACAAGCATGACAAGTTACATATATGCAATCCTGATTTACATGTGTAGCATTATTTATTCTTATATTGCTTTATATTTTTTAGAAATGGCGGGAATGCCTTTAATTCCAGTGGAATCTAGAAGTTTGCTGTTAACTGATATTGAAAGGGTTTAAATATATACCTGCTGGTAAAATGTCAGCAGAGTAAAATAAAAGGAGATGGAGTTTTCTTGGAATCTGTGTCGTCATATCCACAAAATTTATATATTGATAAAATAGACATGCCACTTGTTTGTTGAAAGATAAACAAAGTCAAGCTTTTTATCTCATGAAGTATCCAGAGCATAAGTTGTCAATGGAAACGGCTTTGCCGTCATCGGTACAAAGTTGGCTCGGGAATGAACTGGAGATAAGAGGTATTGACTCTGTTATTTACTCACGCTACATAATTCACCTGCTTCTTGAAGATCATGATGAAGAATGCATGGAATATTTGGAACTTTTCTTCAATCCAAGACTTAATGTCCAAAGCAAAGTGAAAAGAAGAAGACGCAGCCTAGAAGAAAAGAAAAAAAAGGCTGCCATTGAATGTCTTCAGGCTGTCTCAGATGAGGTAATTATAATATTTGAGGTGGTTTGCATTATATACTTGTATGTAAATTGTAGTTTTCAAAGGAAGCAAATTGGTTATATGTCTCTTTAATCTAGTCTTTGAATCTACAAGGATGTTTATTACCAGTTTTATCCGCATTTTCGATGAAATATTGGTTATTGACTTGGGGATGTACATGTACAGGAGACGACGGATGGGCGGGTGGCTACCAAACAGTATCTCCTCAATAACATGAAAACGCTTTGACAATTTTTTTTCAAATTTAGATATGTTATTACCTCTGACTAAATGAAGGTCAAGTATAAATTTCACGATTTTAGCTTTTCTCTTTGTTGAGCTATCTTCCTTTTTAATTTCTATAATTGATATTTTTAATGTGATTGAGTTATTTCTCTTTGAAAAGAAATGATTAATTATATATAAAGTTTTATTAAATCAACATGAGTAATTTTCACCTGTTGATAGATAAATTAAGCACATCCCAAAATTAGTTTTTCTTCACTTTTATTGTCTCAATCAAATTTTATGAAACTTGTGCACAATGCTTATTACCACCAAACACAGATCTAGATCGAATATGGGTGGTGTCACTTTCACCGTTCTTGAGTTATCACTGGTTATGTCCCTTTATAAATGAAAAGTCTACTAAAGGAGTAGGTTCAGTAAGAGCCCTTTTTGGCCCCAAAATATAGCAGTTTTAGAAAATTGTGAAAATGTAATCTTTAAGCTATATTTTGGAAAGTAAAATGCTTCTTCTACATAAATATGAGCTGTTTTTGACAATATAATGCACACATATCGCGCTCTAGCATCATTAAGTCATGCTAAATTACTAAAATCTTCAAAATTTTAGCATTTTGGTTAATTTTTAGACGGTTTCCGTCTAAAATGAAAGTGGCCGCATTCGTGTTCATTCATTATATTGAAATGTAAGTTGTATTTTATGATAATACAAAACATATACAAAGGTTGAGGATGAACACGGATGCGGCCACTTTCATTTTTGACAAAAAACTTCTGAAAAGTGACGTTTTTTGGCATATTTGATAGATTTTTCATATTTAAGCTTGAATCAGAGCGTTTTTAATGACTAAATAATTCATAATCTTTCACATAAACTAATCGAATCAATTGAAATAGACACTTAAGAGTTTAAAAAGTGTCCAAAAACTTTCGTTAGATGAACTTGAAATTTGAGGCCAAAATTGGCCCTTACCGGACCTACTCCTTTGCCTTTTCCACACCTTGAATAAAAAAACAATTTGTCTCAACCAAATCAAACATTGGGGGTGGGGGTCTGGGTCAAACATTGAAAGTAAAGCAATGTATGTGGAGTATCACATGAGACAACAATCTCATGAATTACTATGAAATAAGTTATATAACAATTATTTAAAAATCTTGAATTGTCTCAATGATTCCTTCTTCTGTTAGTTTTCACTTGTGTATTGAATTGAATGTAAACATGTTTAACAACATGTAAATATATGATATCTCAATCTATGTGTTCTATCATTGTAGAATTGTGGCATTGAACAACTTGTAGAAGAGCTTTGCATTAAATTAAAAGAATTAAGTCAGTCATCAGGTAAGATATATTTAAGTTGATGATCAATATTTAACTTGTATTCTTATTTGATTTTAAGTTTCAGTACTGTTTAAAAGTAAAAATATATATACATTCATGTATGTACAAAAACTCTAAAAAGGCAAGTCAAACATTGTCTTTATAATGTCTTATGTAAACAGCAGGGGTTTCAGCTAGGAGTTTTGAGGGCTTTAGTCACTTTCCCTTGAGATGAAAATCAGCTTTATTTTTGGTAACAGTAAGGGATCATTGACATATATGTTGCTAGCTATAGATATGCTCAAGTCCTTCAATGACCAGGATCTTTTAAGGCATTGGACATGCTACAAATGTAGGCAGTCATGGCAATTTTTGACTGGTGTGATGCTTAAATAGAAGATAAGAACAAGGATGCACAAATATAGTTCACAATTCCAGTTAATTTTAGAGAACATCCTGATCAACTAAAGTTGTGTATAATGAAATATAAAATTTGATGTTGCATAGTGTAAATAACATAATCAACCTTAATAAAAAAAAAGGAAATAGCTGATCTCAAAGGTACACCATCTACTTGCCACATTATGTACTGTGTTACAACCCTATATCAAGCTTAGGTACAGGAAAGGCATTACATAGACCACCGAAAGCTATATTTTAATGTAGCCTAGGTGGTCCAGTTGTATGGAGAACTAGCTAGACACAGTGCTGTCAATGTTGCAAAAATATCCTGGAAGGAAGGGTTCGAATCTCTCAGAGGGAAAAATAAAAAAAAAGCAAATTTAAACATCTAACATTGTTGGACTAAATTTGAGATGATTTATACTGAGTGCCAATGAAAACGCAACACTTTGTTTTTCAAAAATAAAATTTATACTAGAAATGATAATCTTTCAAAATAAATTGTTCTTGAAAATTAACAATTTTAACAATAGATCGATATCAAACAAAAACTGTTTCCTTGTCATCTTTCGTGCGCAATAGGTAAACGAAACATCTAATATCGAATCATCAACTCACAGTCCTAACACAAAATGTTACAGCCCCTTGGTGCAGTGCAATCTCCACAGCGCCGTGGAGTTGATCATCCCGGACGTTTAATGTGATCCCGAGAAATTTTATTCCACTTGTCCCGCAAAGCAAACTCAAGCTGACTTTATGATATTGGTGGTGGTTTTCATCGTCTATACCATGTTAAATCTGATGCAAAATTTGCTCGATTGGACCAAAATCCAGCGAAAAGCAAGACTTTTGGCCAAGGCGCGTGCCAAATGTCTATGTAACCACCACTGATGTTTTTTGGTACATAATGAATGTTTTTTGGTCTACAGAATTCGATGTTTACGCCAGACGGCCGTTTAGATGTCACTAAGGAAAGACTGTGGTGCTCTTTAACAATTTCTGCGCAAATGGTGCTTTACTGAAATTGCTCCAAAGGTTCTATCGTGACCACCATTAAACTCTAGTGACCTTTGAACAGCCATCAGAGTCAATATCGGATATGTTAAAGACCAAATGTATCGGTCTTGCTGAGCATCTCTTGCTTTTTGTATCCCGGGATGTGGCTTATCATTAAATGATTCATTTTGGTTGAATTTGTGGATGATTTGGGTTATTGTAGAGGCTACAACTTCAGTCTTCTCGTAATTGTATACTGTGAAAGGCTTCATTGGATCATGCCCAAAACTGCATGTCGCTGGTTGTCAGAAAGTCCTGGCATTTACTCAGATGTTTATTGCAAGCTTTAAATGACAAAATCGTGAAAATGGTGGGTATGTTGAAAAGCGTTGAACTCGGTTTATGTCCGTTCAAAATAACCCTTACTTCGCATTTGTTCCAAAAATCACCCAACCGTAAAATTGTCGACAATTGTCTTAAAAGTCATTTTCAACCAACTATACAAAGTTCTAATATAAATAAAATAAAAATTATAAGATTTTTTTGAAAAACAAAAGTGTTGCGTTTTCATTGATAAGATCTGATTCAGATGACTAAGATATTGTTGTGTAATCCATGGTCAATCTTAAATGATATATTACAGGTTCTGATGACACAGATCAAGGAGACAGTAGTACCCCTTCCCTAAGTGATGGAAGTTCTTCTGAATTGGAAGATCCAGCTGAAAGGTAAATATAGTACACAAAATAAAAAAAAGATTGTATGAACCTCATATCCTACCTAAAAAATGAACAAAGTCTAGACATCAGACAAGCCATGAAGTCTTAATCTTGAGAACATTTTGTATTGATTTTGGATGAATTAAAAATGACCTATGGATGGCCAAAAAATTATGGATGGCATTTACTGGGAAGTTTTATTTTTAAATACATGAAATATGCAAAATATAGTAAAAAATCTTTGTTGATGTTATATATTTCATCTGACGTTTCGATGACAATGACAGATCAAATTTTACATGCATAGTCTTTATTACCACAGAAATACCAAGGATGATGTTAACCCTTTCGCCGATGAGTCCCGGTTAACCGGGATTCACGCTTCAGACAGCTGACGATGAGTCCCGTTTTACCGGGATCGGAATACCTCTTTTATATTTCCCGCTCAAAACAGTGCAAACATGAGTTATCTTTCTTTGATGAATACCCGGATGAAAGTGTAAACATGGCGCTTCCGTTTGTTGAAAACCGTGTCAAAATCAGACGAAATTTACGGAATTTACGAGAATTTGAAATGAGGGAACATTTTTTTTGAAAGAATATGGAAGAATTGAAGCCAAACTAGTATACTTTTTTGACATAAAATGTCGTTTTATATACAAAACACTTGGAATGGACATCGTTCAGTGTGAGGAATTTGTACAGCCTCATAAAATTTTTCAAAATTTTGCTGTTTTGGGTTAAAAAATTACGATTTGGGGTCTTAGAGCAGAATTTTGAGAATTTCACCTAGATATTGCTGAAAATTTGAAAATTTGAATATTTTATGAAGAAAAAATTATCAAAACATGAACAAAACTGTGAACATGGTGTTAGTGAATGAAATAAATACACAAATAACTATAAACAAGTTTTTATTGACATTTATTATGAAGGTCTCCCACTTGAGTAAAAGTAGCCAGGGAAGCCATTGTCTCAGAGTAGCTTCTGTCTGGGCAGCAATCGGTGAAAGGGTTAAGACAGTGTTGGTAATAGAAGCCCCAGTGACAAATACAAACAAAACCCAGGATTTGACATTCAAATTCGGGGTTCATTTGTTTGAGATTTTTATTTTAAGTGCAGTCTGTGACAAACAAAACTGTCTGACATTTGGTTTGATAACCATGCCATATGCATATTATATCCAACTGATGAGACTTTTTTTTGGACCCTTGAAAAATGTATATTATTGCTTACATCTCATTTTTTTGAAGACCTTCTATTAAGTACATTTTCTAGCAAAACATATCATGTGACGTCACATCTTTCAATTGTATAGCATTTTTATACGACCGCAAATTTTGAAAAAATTTTCGTCGTATATTGCTATCACGTTGGCGTCGGCGTCGTCGTCGTCGTCGTCCGGCGTCCGAATACTTTTAGTTTTCGCACTCTAACTTTAGTAAAAGTGAATAGAAATCTATGAAATTTTAACACAAGGTTTATGACCATAAAAGGAAGGTTGGTATTGATTTTGGGAGTTTTGGTCCCAACATTTTAGGAATAAGGGGCCAAAAAGGGCCCAAATAAGCATTTTCTTGGTTTTCGCACCATAACTTTAGTTTAAGTTAATAGAAATCTATGAAATTTTGACACAAGGTTTATGACCACAAAAGAAAGATTGGGATTGATTTTGGGAGTTTTGGTTTCAATAGTTTAGGAATAAGGGGCCAATAAAGGGCCCAAATAAGCATTTTTCTTGGTTTTTGCACAATAACCTTAGGTTAAGTAAATAGAAATCTATGAAATTTAAACACAATGTTTATGACCACAAAAGGAAGGTTGGTATTGATTTTGGGAGTTTAGGACCCAACAGTTTAGGAATTAGGGGCCAAAAAGGGACCCAAATAAGCATTTTTCTTGGTTTTCGCACTATAATGTTAGTATAAGTAAATACAAATCTATGAAATTTAAACACAAGGCTTATGACCATAAAAGGAAGGTTGGTATTAATTTTGGGAGTTTTGGTCCCAACAATTTAGGAAAAAGGGGCCCAAAGGGTCCAAAATTAAACTTTGTTTGATTTCATCAAAATTGAATAATTGGGGTTCTTTGATATGCCGAATCTAACTGTATATGTAGATTCTCAACTTTTGGTCCCGTTTTCAAATTGGTCTACATTAAGGTCCAAAGGGTCCAAAATTAAACTAAGTTTGATTTTGACAAAAAATGAATCGGTTGGGTTCTTTGATATGTTGAATCTAAAAATGTACTTAGATTCTTGATTATTGAAGTTTTTTGGTCCAGTTTTCAAATTGGTCTACATTAAGGTCCAAAGGGTCCAAAATTAAACTTTGTTTGATTTCATCAAAAATTGAATCCTTGGGGTTCTTTGATATGCCAAATCTAACTGTGTATGTAGATTCTTCATTTTTGGTCCTGTTTTCAAATTTCAAATTCTACATTAAAGTCCAAAGGGTCCAAAATTAAACTAAGTTTGATTTTAACAAAAATTGAATTCTTGGGCCTCTTTGATATGCTGAATCTAAACATGTACTTAGATTTTTGATTATGGGCCCAGTTTTCAAGTTGGTCCAAATCAGGATCTAAAATTATTATATTAAGTATTGTGCAATAGCAAGTCTTTTCAATTGCACAGTATTGTGCAATGGCAAGAAATATCTAATTGCACAATATTGTGAAATAGCAAATTTTTTTTTAATTAGAGTTATCTTTCTTTGTCCAGAATAGTAAGCAAGAAATATCCTATTGCACAATATTGTGCAATAGCAAGAATTTTTTTTAATTGGAGTTATCTTTCTTTGTCCAGAATCAACTTAAATCTTTGTTATATACAATATACAATGTATATACACTTTTTACTACCAACTGATAAATTTAAATAATCTTTACCATTCAGTGATAACAAGCAGTTTTTTTACATCTTAATATTTTATGATGTATTTAAATGAGTAGTTATTGTTGCAAACTCCATTAGAAATTTGAATTGATATCAGTTTTGAAAAAGGGAAACAGGGATGTGAAAAAAAAGGGGGGGGGGGGTTAAATTTTTTTTTTCAGATTTCATAAATAAAAAGAAAATTTCTTCAAACATTTTTTTGAGAGGATTAATATTCAACAGCATAGTGATTTGCTCAAAGGCAAAAAAAAACTTTTAAGTTCATTAGACCACATTCATTCTGTGTCAGAAACCTATGCTGTGTCAACTATTTAATTTTAGATTGAAAAAGTTTGAAGAAGAAATCTTTAATTGATTTGTAAAATCTTGGCATTTGTTTTGTGTAAAAAAAACCCATGTAATGTCAAAAATTTGATCACAATCCAAATTCAGAGCTGTATCATGCTTGAATGTTTTGTCCATACTTGCCCCAACTGTTCAGGGTTCGACCTCTGCGGTCGTATAAAGCTGCGCCCTGCGGAGCACCTGGTTTCAATGGTATATTTATCTCTATTTGGCTACTTCCAATTCCCTAAATATTACTTAAATATTGGATTTATTTTAATTTTTATTCTATTTTGCCACCATATTTAACTGAAAACGTGATGCACAGTGGATAAAAAACAATTCCCATAGCATTTATGATTTAAAAAATACTATCAATTTAATATTTTTACTGAATTGATCTATAATCATATCATGATCATAATATATTGTTGTATATTTTCAGATATTATGCAGCATTTCCTGCCCTTACTGGTCAAAATCAAAAGTCACCATTTTTTGAAAACTGTCTACAGATGTCAAGTATTTGGAGAGATAACCCATGGACAAAAGAACCACCAGATAAACAACTCGCTAAAATGATTAAATACAAGAAGGCACCTAAACAAAGAAATGAACGAAAACAAAGGAAGAAGTCGTCACCAAACTCTGCTAACTTTAAAAAGCAAACCCCAGAAAAACCTATTCCAAAGCCAAAATATAAACCAAATGAAAATTTCCATGCAAGATTTATGAGCTGGCCTCAATCAGAATTCGTTCCAGTCAATATTTTAGATAAACAAACAAATGAAGAAAAGAAACTTTGTAAACAAGTAGAAAATATCCTCAAAGAAATGCTCCTCCATGGACATGATAAGAAATTCATAGAAAGATTTGATATTGACGGATTCATTAGTCCAGAACTTCAGGAAAATGCCTTTTGGTACACTAAGCAGTTTGCTGAGTTGATAACACCAATCGACTCCGGTCAAAGATTATATGAAAGACACAGCTGTCCATTCTTCCATAATGATGATGTATTTATAGATCCAGATAAAGTATCAGTCGAGGATGAAAAAAACGAACATGTACCACAGGATGATCAGTTTGGATTGCAGGACTTGATGAAAAACCAAGAATTACAAACTGTGGCAGAAAGTGTCCTTCAGAATGTAGATGAAGATTTTTCAAAGAAAGAAGATTTGCAAGAAGTTCAAGCTGAAGGTCCATACGATATGCACAAAGATATCGGGGGTTTATTACTCTTAGATGGGGAAATCTTGCAGCCAAATACATCTCCATATGACAACCAAGGGGACTTTCCTGTCATTGGTTTAAATGAGCATGAAGATCTGTGGTCAACACTTTTAAATGAAAGTGAGAACAATTTAACCTCTCAGCCTGGAAGGAATTGGAAAGATGACAACATATCCCAGATGGAACATCAGAACTTATATGATTGTCCAGTTTTTCAAAGTCTTGAAAACCAAATATGTAATGCTGATGAAGTTTCTTTGCCTTCATGGATGTTTTCTGCCAATAAAACAGAAATGGATGGTTATGGATGTGATGATACAGGGGGTCAAGATAATGAGAACTATTCTCAACTTTGGGATATAAACATATGGAATAAACAGCAGAGAGATAAAGGCATGTTTCTTGAGGGATTTAACTCGACTTTTGACGATTTTAAATCTGGATTGAACCAACTTCCAGACAAAGCTAATAGAAATAGTGGAGTATTCAACATCAACTTGATTAATAAAAGCCTAGAGTCAGTTGATCTGTTGGAAGGGGACAACATTAATACTTTAATTCCCAAGATAACCTTTGAACCTGATGACCTTGATGAACCGACCAATGAACTTAAGGATGATGATCAACAGAATTTTCCGCGAACATATGATCGCAGTATTTCTTTGACAGATGTACATTTGCTGAAATCTTTGAGAGATAATCAGCTAGCTTCTTCAGATAAATTATCCAAAAGTTTCGAGTTGATTCCATCGAATAACTCAGCTTTTAAAGATGTTATTCCAAAAAAAATGTCTCATGTGCAGAGTGACTCTAACATTTGTTATTTTAACTACTCTACCTTGATTGATTTTGAAGACAATGTGCCTAAAGTTCAAAATGAAGAAAAAAACGAGAACTTGTATTTGTCACCTAAGACCCATTTTCGTCCAATTTCGGCTAAGGTGGAAGAGGATTTATCCGATTTACACCTAAGAGATCTATTTGGTGGTTATTCTTCCACTACAACTCCATATCAAAAGTTTGTAGAAGTTACTGACTCGGGAGATGAAGAATCGTTTTTCCGATGTTCAAAGTTTGTAAACAACATGATAAAAACATACAGACAGCTTCAAGTTTTGATGATCAACCAGCAAACAATGAGAAAATGTCCTGTGTTGACAAAGGAAGGCCACCTGAAGTTGTGGAAGAAGAAGAGGAAGAGGACCCAGAATTCATTCAAGACTTTGATGTTTATGGCTATGTAGACAGTTTAACAGCTTCAGCACAAAATACTCCTCAAAATGTATTGGACGTGGCTTGTAACACATGCTTTGACTCGGGATACGAAGAGGCTAATGATGATGAAAAGATTCAAGAAGAAAAAAGTAACTGGCTAACTGTTAATGAAAGTCATAGACTCAGAAAAGCTAAAACAATGGAATGGCATCACCCAGAGAAAAAGGAAGAGAAGGTTCAAGCAGATAACCAAGATTTATGGGGAGAAAAATGGTCACAGCCACAAATAAATGAAGAACCCATGGAGAACCAAGATTTATGGGGAGAAAAATGGTCTCAGCCACAGAAAAATGAAGAACCAACGGAGAACCAAGATTTATGGGCAGAGAAATGGTCTCAGCCACAGAAAAATGAAGAACCAATGGAGAACCAAAATTTATGGGCAGAGAAATGGTCTCAGCCACAGAAAAATGAAGCATCAACAGATAACCAAGATTTATGGGCAGAGAAATGGTCTCAGCCACAGAAAATAGAAGAACCCAATGAGAACCAAGATTTATGGGCAGAGAAATGGTCTCAATTGAAGAAAAATGAAGGAGCAACAGAGAACCTAGATTTTTGGTCAGAGAAGTGTTCTGAGCTGCAGAAAAAAGAAGAACTGGTGGAAAACCAAGATTTTGGTTATGAGAAATGGTCTCAACAACAGAACAATGAGGATTTGACAAATAATAAAGATGTTTGGGCAGAGAAATGGCCTCCACAACAGAAAAATGAAGATGATGCACCACAAGATAATCCAGATTTCTGGGGAGTAAATGAATCAAAACATGATGGAGAAACAGGCTGCAGTTTACAGGAAAGTGTATGGAGCAGCACTGACGATAGCAATTTCCCAGATATGTTTTCTTTCTTCACAGAAGACTGTGATGATCTTAAACCACAGGAAACCACAGCTGTCCATGCACCCCCATGCTATTTGTTTGATGCTGTGAATTCTGAATCTGAGAAATGTAACACAATACCATCAAAAGACAATGATGTCACTAAAGTCCATCTGGTCATTGGAAAAGGAAAGAAAGTTCTCCAAGATATAGAAAATTTTCCTCAAGATAACTCTGTTTCTGAGGTAAGAATTATCAATTTCTATTATTCAGATTTTAAGATTTATTATATTTCATTTTCTGAAATGATGTATCAAACTTTTCAAAGAAAAAGTATGAATACTGAGGAAGAAAAAAGTTCTGTCAGAAACAAAATTAAAAGGCAGTATATTATGTATAAAAATATTACCTGGAATTTATACCAAAAAACTTTTAAAAATATTCAATTACAAACGAAAGTGAACCAACGCCTGGTGAGTCTGTAGTACGGTAGAGTCCATAAAGTGGATACCTTGCCGGTTATGCAGGGTCGTTATGATAAAAAAACATAAAATGTAGAGAGTCTTATAACAACAACACTTTAGGGACTGCTGCAGAAAATTTATTGATCGACATGTTTCAGTGCCTAGGGCACCGTCATCAGGATAAAAACAATACATAAAATCATGCTGAAGAACAAAATCGGGTTGTTAAAATTTAAACGTCACAATGTTACAATGGTAAGTAACGTTATTAATAGCAACTGAAAGTGAAAGTGAAAGTTCATTGTAAGTATGGAAGTAAACTATAAAAAGAAATTAAAAAAAATGTTTTTGTTGTGAAAATGTTTGTTAAAATTATTCTGCCAATATGTGTTTGTCCTCTTGCATCGTGGAAAGAAAAATACAATAAGTTGTCAGGCTGTGTATAGACTGTATAGGTTGTGTGGTCTGAATGTTCATTTAACTTTCTTCCCCAAAATAGACGACATTTTATCAGCAATTCGGTACCATTTCGACTGGCTTCCCTTGGCCAGAGGTACTGCTTCCAATCGCGTCAGGAATGCTGTAAAATGTTTCGGTTGCCGAGAGTAAAGGACAAAGTATAAATATCGCTGGTCTATATGTTGAATTTGAACTATGTATCGTTCATCAAACTATCGGTAATGGCAATTTTTCTGTAAAAATGGTTGTATCTCAAGGGTGGTATGTTTAATTACCATATTTTCGGGAGCATCAGATTGAAATTAAAGAATACGAAATCGGGTGCATTTAATTTCAAATTAATTCTGTAAGAGAGAAATAATTTCCTATCACTGTTCTTTTCCTCCTTAAGGCTCGTATTGGGTTAAGATGGTCTCTTACAGTCTTAACCCAATACGAGCCTTAAGGAGGAAAAGAACAGTGATAGGAAATTATTTCAATCTGATGCTCCCGAAAATATGGTAATCAAACATACAACCCTCGAGATACAACCAATTTTACAGAAAAATTGCCATTCCCGATAGTTTGATGAACGATACATAGTTCAAATTCAACATATAGACCAGCGATATTTATACTTTGTCCTTTACTCTCGGCGACCGAAACATTTTACAGCATTCCTGACGCGATTGGAAGCAGTACCTCTGGCCAAGGGAAGCCAGTCGAAATGGTACGGAATTGCTGATAAAATGTCGTCTATTTTGGGGAAGAAAGTTAAATGAACATTCAGACCACACAACCTATACAGTCTATACACAGCCTGACAACTTATTGTATTTTTCTTTCCACGATGCAAGAGGACAAACACATATTGGCAGAATTATTTTAATTTCTTTTTATACGACCGCAAAATTTGAAAAATTTTTCGTCGTATATTGCTATCACGTTGGCGTCGGCGTCGTCGTCGTCGTCGTCCGGCGTCCGAATACTTTTAGTTTTCGCACTCTAACTTTAGTAAAAGTGAATGGAAATCTATGAAATTTTAACACAAGGTTTATGACCACAAAAGGAAGGTTGGTATTGATTTTGGGAGTTTTGGTCCCAATATTTTAGGAATTAGGGGCCAAAAAGGGCCCAAATAAGCATTTTCTTGGTTTTCGCACTGTAACTTTAGTTTAAGTTAATAGAAATCTATGAAATTTTGACACAAGGTTTATGACCACAAAAGAACGGTTGGGATTGATTTTGGGAGTTTAGGTTTCAACAGTTTAGGAATTAGGGGCCAAAAAAGGGCCCAAATAAGCATTATTCTTGGTTTTCGCACAATAACTTTAGTTTAAGTAAATAGAAATCAATGAAATTTAAACACAATGTTAATGACTACAAAAGGAAGGTTGGTATTGATTTTGGGAGTTTAGGTCCCAACAGTTAAGGAATTAGGGGCCAAAAAGGGACCCAAATAAGCATTTTTCTTGGTTTTCGCACCATAACGTTAGTATAAGTAAATAGAAATCTATGAAATTTAAACACAAGGTTTATGACCATAAAAGGAAGGTTGGTATTGATTTTGGGAGTTTTGGTCCCAACAGAATAAGGGGCCCAAAGGGTCCAAAATTAAACTTTGTTTGATTTCATCAAAATTGAATAATTGGGGTTCTTTGATATGCCGAATCTAACTGTCATGACTGTGTATGTAGATTCTTAACTTTTGGTCCCGTTTTCAAATTGGTCTACATTAAAGGGATAATTCGCGAATTTTTACTTATCAGCTAATTATGTCAATAATACCATAAAAAACATATTCACCAAGTTTTATCTGGATATGAACAGCAATAAAGGAGAAAATTAAGAATTATTAATTTTATTTCTTCGAACTTCCTGACTTATGTGACGTAGTTTAAGTCTTTAAGCATGCCGGGAGTGGAAATAATCTCATTTTAAATCTTAATCGTTAATCATCTTATAACGCTATTTAAAGCGCATCGACGACGTTTGGTGTAGCTATTAACCAACTAATAATTAAGATGGAACAGCGCTCAGCTTGAAAGTAGAATGTACGATTTATATTTTAGTATTTTCTGAAATGATTATAGTGATACAAGTATATCATATAAAATATTTTTTTATGATTTTTTTTTCCGACGGATATTTTGAACTAACATGTATAACTGATAGTGTTTTAAAAATGCATGTTTGTACTTTTTACCTTTTACGTCAGGCTAGTAAATATGTGCTGCTAGTACATTTTGTAGTGTGCAAATACGGCCCCGCAAATACAATGTGTATTGTACTTTGACACATAGTGACTACCTGTTGAATGCGTGGTTAAATTCAAGTTAATTAAAAGATTAGCATTTTGTATCTTTTGATCTTTACTCAGTGAATTTAAGCCGTCACGGTTCACTTTTCTAGGTGTGAACAACATTTCGTATGAATGATAAACGGGGGAATCTTAATATTTTCCATGAGCTCAGTTTAATTAAATTATTGACGCTGAATATTTTTTGTAAAAAAAAATAAAAAAATACTGAATCAATTCAATTGAAAAAATGTATGAATAATGATGTCTTTATAAACACGAGTAAATGAATTAAAAATTCTAAATAAGAATCGGTGACCTTGAATTTTTGAAATAGCTAGTAATTACCAATTGCAGTTATATAAGTGGGTCGTTCAAATTGATCTTTTTTTTTTTTTTTTTTTTTTTAAATATTCAGGAAGTAATGTCCTTATCAAAATAATTTAATTCTCACCACGTACTATATCGTCAGCTATTTGAATGAAAATATCAAAACGTTGACAGTAAATTTAAAGGTCAACTTTGTCTTACTGGAATGCAATTGAATAAGAACGAACATTTTTTTTTATTCTTTGTGATTAAATCTTGCAGCGTGCTGTCTATTTTATTTCAATCAGTGTATGGTTTCAACCCCGAGGCATTCAAAATCTAACATGAATACCCAGAGATTTGTTTGTTTAACCTGGAATTTCAATTTTTGACGATTGTGGTCAATTTGGGTACATATTAGAACCGGAGTACACTGAAGAAGAACACCAACAAATTGAAGCTGAAGAAAATTCTAGACAACAGGATATAAATAACCCTCGCAAGTTTGACACCAATTGGTGTTCATGTACAAACTGCATAGTCATGCCATTGCCGGCGGAATATTTCTGCTGCCACGAATTTACGCTATTTGATGAAAAAATGAAATTGGGTGAATGTGGCACTGTAAATACAGATTTTAGAATAGTTTGTCTAAACCCCGTTGTTCTTGCAACAAGCTACATAAGTTTCCTAATGTACAGGCGCAATAGAGGGAGAGCTCCAGACGTACTTACTAACAGACAAAGCAGGCTTATGGCTTATTGTCAGTTTGTGTGCTGGGTCAGGAAAGGTCAACCACTTGGCAAGAAACACAGAATAATCCTACCGGCTTGTGTAGTAAACATAATTAGAAAAGAGTTTCCATCGTTGGATGGGGTATACGAAGGATTCAAAGAATGTGAAAGTGACACTTCAGACTCTGAATAGTTCTAAAATCATTTAAACGATTTACCAATACAATTTTTCACCGAATGTTTCAGATTCATTTCATTATTTGTGTATTAATAAACCTATTTATGAATTAATTCACTTTGAGGTCTAATTTTATAGATTGCATGTTGTATTAACATGAAGGTTTGGTATACCACAGTACCACGGAGCGAGATCCTCCCGAGATGTTGGTGGGGTTCTTGTTGTGCAACCTAAACCAGTTTTCTATGATGTGTTTTTTATCTTTTTGTTTGTCTTTTGATCGTTTATTGGTTATTTTTTTGTTATGACGTTGTCAGTGTCTTTTTTAATACTGAATATGACTATCCGTTTTGGTACCTTCTACCTTTTTACAAACAAGACCATGAAACTGAATATTGGAAAAGTATCATGCTACTACAAAAGAAAAAGCACTGATGGATTGTCCTAGAAGCATATTTTATTAGAATAATAATGGTCTATAAGCAGCTACATTTATTTCATGTTTGAAGCGGTGCATTTTTTAAAATTTAATTTGACTTTTACCAAGAAATGCATTGTAGCAAAGGGGAAGAGTAATTGTGGTCTAGTGTCAGATACTCGAAAATAATGGAATTTAACAGAAAAGGAAACAAATAACGGACTTTGGCAAAAATGGAGAGGGCTTTTGATACCTTTTCTCCAGACATAAAATCTTTTACAATAAATCTTCCTACAACAGCTTTAAAGCTTGAAATGCCAGCGATTTCGCGGGAGTGTTTTAGTGTTCTCAAAATCTTATATTGATAAAAATGACAACTCCTTTAAATAATTGAATGTACATGTACAGGAAGACAAACGATTACCCCACGTTTTAGAGACATGCCACGAACTAAGTATCATCTTCGTGTCATAATTGCGCATGCTTGTCTCTTCACATACAAGTAAACGCAAATTTTCCAATAGGCAAAATATTTCGTAAATGCGCCCGCTCATATCGGAAATAGGACAAGAAAGTTTGAAGGATAGTCATCCATAATCTCTCGGTTTAATTCTCTAGGATTTACTCCAAACAATGTTGTAAAATGATTCAGTATGTTTTTTCTTTCTTAAATTAATTTATTCATCACAACTCTAGACCATAACTTAAATTAAACATTGATAAGCAAATAAAACAAGCTGACAAAACATGATGTAAGTTATTGTGTACAAAAGCATTGGCGGATCCAGGGGGAGTGGTTCCGGGTGTTGGAACCCCCGTTTTTTTTGGGCAGATCAATGCATTTAAATGGGACATATAGTTGGACCCCCCCTTTTTGATATGACTGGATCCGCCCCCGAAAAGTAAAATTGAAATTTGAAAAAAAAAATCATTTTACATGGTACAGTACTAGATAATCTTTTTCACATAAATTTTGAAACCGAAGTCAAAATTAATAATTTACGGTCTTATTATTTGTCTTTGCACATGTCAGAATTAATCAGCCTGTAGATATAGATTTTAAACTCTTAATTTCATGTTTGGTCGGCTTTGTGTATTTCAATCAGGTTAGGACATACATTGTTAACAGGATGTATAATACACCTGACAGCATTTTCGATGGCAGTTACCTGTGCACACCTGGGTCAAACAGCTGGGAAGCGATGCATGTACCTGAATTGCGTAATGTCACCAGTTTATTAGCCCGCAGGAAGTCACTAGAATACCTGAATGTGACACTATTACATGACCTCTGGCAATAATTCAAAAGATCGTCGGTTTTCATATTAGAAGTACCCGAAATGAATAAAATCTATTACATACAAAAGATTTTTTTTTGGCAAGCATTTCGAAAAGTCTAAAGCCGCTACAGATACCTTTTAATCTCATTAAGAATATATTTATGCTTTTACAACTTCCAAATTAGTGTCCGCCCCACTAGATGCATTCCTATCTATTTTCTTGTTATCATAAATTTAGGAAGAAAAAATACTCCTACGACTGACCATAAATCATTACAAATTTCGTTAGCCTAGCTGTCGACATTTTATATCCCGAAACTGCTTAGCCTTAACTTGTAGGACTACGCAACTGCGTTGACCTAGTAGACAGCTATGGGGCGGTTAGATCTATTAAGTTTCCGCACGAATCGGGGAAGACATATGCTCCCATCTACCTAATACCTCTTCAACCTTTTATATGGCACAATATGGAAAAGGAAAGGGGGGGGGGGGGGGGGGGGGGGGGTAAACAGCATCTGTAATTATACTACATGTAAATAAATCTTATTTTTAAACCATTATTATATTAAACAAATGACCCTTTAAATGTTTTACGTAATTTTTTTTGTATACATAAGTTTTTTTGCACCTAAAAAATATATACTTCATTGTGAATTTACGATAGAAAGTCACAGAACAAAACGTCATAATTAAGTTTCGAGTTTATTTTTCTTTAAACGAGAAAACGTAAATTAATTAATTCTTTTTTGGTTTGTTCTTGAAATATTATTTTTAAAGCAAGTTTTAAACAGAATTTATTAAATAAATATCAATGACATCAAATAATTGTTTTAAAATCAAAATGCCAAAGTGGCTAGGTACCTTAAATGGCTTCATTGTCCCTAGAAATATATATCCTTTGCATGATTGAAATCAAATATCTTTTTATTTTTAAGGCTTGTAAACAAGTTCATAAACTTAAAATGTAATAAATGTAATAAATAATATAATATTTGAAGATTTTTTTCCTGTATATATTCAACAATTATCAACAAATTTGTTGTGACTTTTTGTCTGTGACTTTTTATCCGTGTACTAAACTTCTACTTGTAAACAACAAAATCTGTTACTAATGCATGAATGCAGAAATACTGAACTATATTAATCTGACAAATTCCTTTCAACCAGGCTTGGAACGAAATAGCAATAAAAACATTCATGAGAAAAAAATCATAATTACTATAAAATTTCCATCGAAACAAGATGCTTCAAAATGGTCTGCACACACTTTCTTGAAGTTGTTGTGAGTGAAGCTGGTTAGTGTTATGTTAAGGTTAATCATCCTAGTCTGGTACAACTCTTTCTTTTTTGCAGGATCTGGGAAAGTGTGTAAGCTTATGCCATGTGAACTCCGAGTTGAACATCCGTACGCTTGACAAGTCATTTTGATACTGAATATACGATATGCCATGCTTGTTTTTTGGCCTTGTGGTATTCAGATATTTTATTCAAATATACTCATCACGTGACAATTTGTATCGGAGATGCCGTCAAAATGGCGATAAGTCGAGAAGTGATAGTGGGATTTTAATTTTTATTTTAATCACTTATCTAGAAGAATTGAACAATAATTTTAATGAATATATGATTATTTATATCAAATAAACATAATATAAAATTTTCATTTTTTTTGCGAAGTTTCCCTTTAAGGTCCAAAGGGTCCAAAATTAAACTTAGTTTGATTTTGACAAAAAATGAATCAGTTAGGTTCTTTGATATGCTGAATCTAAAAATGTACTTAGATTCTTGATTATTGGCCCAGTTTTCAAGTTGGTCCAAATCGGGGTCCAAAATTAAACTTTGTTTGATTTCATCAAAAATTGAATAAATGGGGTTCTTTGATATACCAAATCTAACTGTGTATATAGATTCTTCATTTTTGGTCCTGTTTTCAAATTGGTCTACACTAAAGTCCAAAGGGTCCAAAATTAAACTTAGTCTGATTTCAACAAAAATTGAAATCTTGGGGTTCTTTGATATGCTGAATCCAAAAATGTACTTAGATTTTTTATTATGGGCCCAGTTTTCAAGTTGGTCCAAATCAGGATCTAAAATTATTATATTAAGTATTGTGCAATAGCAAGTCTTTTCAATTGCACAGTATTGCGCAATGGCAAGAAATATCTAATTGCACAATATTATGAAATAGCAATTTTTTTTTTTAATTAGAGTTATCTTTCTTTGTCCAGAATAGTAAGCAAGAAATATCTAATTGCAAAATATTGTGCAATAGCAAGATTTTTTTTTAATTGGAGTTATCTTTCTTTGTCCAGAATCAACTTAAATCTTTGTTTATACAATGTATATTCACTTTTTACTACCAACTGATAAATTATAATAAATAACATTCAGTGATAACAAGCAGTTTTTTTTACATCTTAATATTTTATAATGTATTTAAATGAGTAGTTATTGTTGCAAACTCCATTAGAAATTTTAATTGAGATTAGTTTTGGAATAAGGGAAAGGGGGATGTGATTAAAAAAATTGGGTTCAATTTTTCTCATTTGAAATTTCATAAATAAAAAAAGAAAATTTCTTCAAACATTTTTATGCCCCACCTACGATAGTAGAGGGGCATTATGTTTTCTGGTCTGTGCGTCCGTTCGTCCGTCCGTCTGTCCCGCTTCAGGTTAAAGTTTTTGGTCAAGGTAGTTTTTGATGAAGTTTAAGTCCAATCGACTTCAAACTTAGTACACATGTCCCCTATGATATGATCTTTCTAATTTAAATGCCAAATTAGAGTTTTTACCCCAATTTCACGGTCCACTGAACATGGAAAATGATAGTGCGAGTGGGGCATTCGTGTACTGAGGACACATTCTTGTTTTGAGAGGATTAATATTCAACAGCATAGTGAATTGCTCTAAGAGAAAACAAAAATTTTAAGTTCATTAGAACACATTCATTCTGTGTCAGAAACCTATGCTGTGTCAACTATTTAATCACAATCCAAATTTAGAGCTGAATCCAGCTTGAATGTTGTGTCCATACTTGCCCCAACCGTTCAGGGTTCAACCTCTGCAGTCGTATAAAGCTACGCCCTGCGGAGCATCTGGTTATAGTTTACTTCCATACTTACAATGAACTTTCACTTTCACTTTCAGTTGCTATTAATAACGTTACTTACCATTGTAACATTGTGACGTTTAAATTTTAACAACCCGATTTTGTTCTTCAGCATGATTTTATGTATTATTTTTATCCTGATGACGGTGCCCTAGGCACCGAAACATGTCGATCAATAAATTTTCTGCAGCAGTCCCTAAAGTGTTGTTGTTATAAGACTCTCTACATTTTAAAAATATTGTTCTAAAAGTACACAGAAAGAAAAAAACTAATTCAACAGGCCTAAAAATTCTTGAAGCTGTTAAGCTAAACTGGTAATAAGACCAGACATCTGGAAGTTTTGTCCACAGGCACATGGGAGGGGCAGAAGTAGTTAGATCTTCCTGAGCTGAGGTGTTTGAAAAAAAATATATATGCAAGATACTAAAATCGGCAAAACACAGTGAAAAAAAAGATGTGCAAAATACATATTGGAAAAAATAGATATGCAAAATTAGTGAGAAAAAAATATATGCAAGAATAGTGAAAAAAATATATATGCAAGATTAGTGAAAAAAGTAGATATGCAAGATTAGTGAAAAAAAAAATAGATATGCAAGATGCATATATAATAAATCATTAAATTTTGTTTTTCAGCCAATTTATGTGAAGGGTTACATGCCTATGCCAAGAGTTGCTGTTTATTCCTGTGAGCTTGAAAAAGAATGGCTAGATAAAGAGTCCCCGAATCCTAATGGAAAGTCTTCTAAGTTTGCCAAATGTAAGTAATCTATGGAACATATTTCAGATTTCAAGATTTAAATGTAATGGAATACTGTTATTAGGTCTTACAGATACTACATTTTGGAAGATAATTAAAAAATAATAAATTTAATGTTGCTGCAAGAAAAAACTTGTCATTGATGAGTGATGTGAATAAGCTAGGATTGATAAAGAATTAAGGCAATGTGGGATATAAAATAATTAAACAACAACTCAATCACAAAAGATTCTTGATATCTCAAGAGCAACATACATTCTTAAACAAAAGACATGTCTACATAATATGTGAAATTCTAAAATTGTCGAAGAAATTGAATAAATGTAATTATCAAAGATCGGCCATCAAATCTCTGCAGATATTTGATTTTGAAGAGAGATCATATATATTTCTTGAACTATTTCTTTTAGTACTTCACAGATGTATGCATTACGCATCTATGGTCTGTGCAGATTTTTCAGGATTGCCTGAGGCTGAACTTGGATCTTCATATCGTATGAATTGTTAAAATATTTTAAATTTCTTTATTATTAATCCAACATACAATTTCATACGACCAAATGCAAAATGAGTTATAGGGGTCAATCTTCTGATAAATAATGAGAGATTTGTGGAAACAAGGATTAAAAATATGTCAACATTTCTTTTCGGATTTCATGAAGGAATAATTCAAACTTGAATTGAATAACACTTCAGAAAAAAGATGAAAACATTACCTGAAACAAACAGTGAAAAGGAAATGTCTTTGTTTACATTGACAATGATTTCAAAAATATAGCATGACTAACACAGAAAATTGGTATAACTGGTTATTGTATTGTTCAGGCCTCAGTCATGAAGACAATCACATTGCAATTTCCTCTTCATCAAATGTATATATTTATGATTATTGTGTATTATAGGATTTTTGAAATCCCATTGCACACAGAAAAAAGTAATTAGTTGATAAAGATAAGTGAGACTGTTTTACATAGCTAGTTAACACACTTGGTCCTCTTTCACAGGTAAATATTATTAATTATATTAATTTATATAAGAGTTGTTTTATTTTGACAGGTTCAGGAAGAAAACCATGTACATTTTTTATGGAAGGAAGCTGTAAACGAAGTGACTGTAAATTTTCCCATGATTTGTCCAACATTACTTGTAGATTCTGGTCGGAAGGAGATTGCTTTAAAGGTGATCTCTGTCCATTCCTACATAGTTATTATGTGTAAGTAATTACTTAACTGTTGTGAAATGCTTATTTAGAGAAAATCGAAAGAAAAAAGTTTTATACAACATGAATTACTTTCCAAATGTTGTTATAGATGAAAACTCAGATAGAACGAAGTTGTTTAACTATGTGATATACATTGTATGACATTAACAGGCCAAATTGAGCAATCATCTTAAGTTTTTACATGTATTTGTTTTATATGCCTTTCATGATATTTTATTAGCATTTTTTGTTGAGAAAATAAAGGAAACAACAATTTTCCAATTTTTCCTTTACACTGAAGGTTGCCTTCCATTTGTATATATGTTAAACTGGATATAAACAAACATGTACACAATTTTTTTTACCAGCATGATTTACATTTATTTGATTGCATGTATCATACAAGCCAACAACTTTTATAATCTATCATTACATTGTAGATACCAAAAAAATATATAAAATTATTGCTGTACCTAACATCTTACTATCTGGAACAAGAAAATCAACGAATCAAAAGTGCTGTTATTTTGCTTTTTATGCGATTTTTTTCTATGCGTGTACTGATCTTGTGTCATGGATGGATACCCCATATTCTCTTATGGTTGGGGCCTGTTATCTAACTCCCACGTGAATAGATATTTTTCGTATCACACCGTACGGAGTCTGATATGAAAAAGTGATATCAAAATTACGTTAATTTGATTGGCTTATCTCGTAAATTTCCAATATTTTCATTGGCCGTTGATCAGGTCATTATTTACTGGAAAAGGTCATGCCGGGACTACTTTTTTTCTTGACAACTGATTGTTTACTTTTCGCGATTTTCGTCTGCTTTATCGTCTGCATTATCTAATATAAATCTTATCATGGACAAAGAAATAAATGCAAAACAAGTTCATAATTAAATTTCAATCACAATTTCAGTGTAAAATCTTCATTAAAGAATATTCCGCGAAAAAGATGTTATCTTCTTTGGTCCCTACACTACGTGACGTCATAGGTATACTTTCTGTGTCATACATAAACACCGGGCGTTTTCTGGCTTCTGTGCCGCTTCAGAATGTAATAAAATTTGATAAAAAGAAGATTTTAAGCGCAACAAGTGAGTTATTTGTTAATTATTGTAGAACTAACGTGTCAATACACTTGTTGCAAATTAGATAACAGGCCCCAACCATAAGAGAAAGATCAGTACGCGTTGCAAAGAAAAACGGCCGTAGCAACACAACTGGCAACAAATAGGCCACGCACATGCAACTTTTTGCCATAAGAGAAATAGGTTTAACAACTTGTGAGAATTAGATATCGCTTGATATCAACTCTCGTTATTTAATTTCAATAATAATAAACTCGCCATAGGCTCGTTTATTATTATTGAAATTAAATTACTCGAGTTGATATCAATCGATATCTAATTCTCACTCGTTATGAAACCTATAATTCTTTGTTATTGGAATGTGTGATACTGGTTTGAAAATGATTATAATTTTTTTTTATGAATCTGTTTATGTTTTTTCTCTGAATTTACTGTCACTATTAGGAACTTTTAAGCCAAAGAGATGAAAACATGAACCTGCCACTGTCGTCCATGTAATTAAATATTGTTTACTGGTTATTTGTTTCCTGTGACCAATAAAATTTCAAATTTACCATTCATGGATATTTATTTTGTTCTTGCAGTTCAGATATACCAGTTGATATCAAAGAAAATGTTGATGATTATTTTGAATTTCAAGAAGATGAGTTTCCACAGCTTTCTAATCAAATGAAGGTAAGTGTCTTAAATTAAATTGTTATAGATATAAGAAGTGTTTGAGTGCCAATGAGACAACTCTCTATCCAAGTCACAATTTGTGAAGAAAACCTTTATAGGTCAAAGTATGGTCATTAACACTGAGCCTTGGCTCACACCAAACAGATAGCTTTAGGTGTCAGACCACCAATTACTCCCTCCAATTTAGATCGTATGTAAAAGTAGCCCTACTCTAACACAAAATAGTGCTTTTGATGTCCTTGTTTACTTAAACTAACCAACAGATTTGCAGAAATGAAACTTTTGATGAAAGAGAAATATATTTAGACCATTTTGAGCCAAAATATACATGTCTATGAGTTTGCATTAAAAATTGAGGATTAATGTGCTCCATGGCATACTAATTCAAGATTTCCAAAAAAACAGGGTTCATTTTATTTTTGGAGTACCTCTTTTTAAATGTCAGTTTTTTTCTTAGAAGGCTTTAAAGGTATGTTGAAATTGGCATGTAGACATCTGATACATATACAATTCAGGATATACCTGGTTTCTTTGAAGTTAAACTTAAGGTAAAATATTTAGAAAGCTGTGAAAATTGCAAAATTTGATTGAACAGATAAGGATATTTAATTGTTGGTCTGACACTTATAAGGACCCCACAAATGACTAGTGTAAAACCATTCAAATGGGAAAACCAACGGTATAATCTAAATAAAAAAGGAGAAACACTTATGAATCACATCAACAATTGACATCAGGTTCCTGTCTTAAGACAGGTGCAAACAAATGCATCTAATTTAAATTTTTTAATAAGTACCAACCTTCACCCTAACCTGAAACAATAGTGTAACATCGCAACATTAGGACAATTGTGTAATGAGTGTTTAAATGGAATAGAAATGTACGCAAAGTTAGAATAATATTTATTGTCGGAAATGTCTGAAATCAATAATTATAATTCTTATAGTTTTTTAAAATGTTTTGCAGAGACAGAAACAAAAGATAACAAAATCTGAGAAGTCAAATACTTTTGTTGAATCAAGGAAAATTTACAGGACAAATGGATCAAAGCAGAAATCCGTAAAATTAACAGAAAAAAAATGAAAATTAAGTTGTGTACATAATATTTACATATCTACATCAGTGATATAACATTTTGAACTTAAACCTATGTTTACCTTTAATTTTTAATCAATCAAAATTGCCATGACACATTTTTTTTCTTCTAAATTAAGCTAAAAGAGGCATCTTAAGATATTCATTAAAAAATGCATAATTTGGAACAAGGTTTTAAAATTTACGCTTTGTTAAAAAAATATTAGCTGCTTATAGCTTGTTCTAACCATTCTGCAAAGTTTCATATATAAAAATTATTATTGTATAAAGTCATTTTGAAATATTTTTAACCCTGTTTAATATCATTTGCTGATAACTTTCATTCCCATATAAGATATTTGATACAGCCTGTTTTTGGTTTTTGCATGTATGATAGTATAAAAATTAACTCTCCTGTTTAAAGACCAGATTTATAAATGTATGCTTGTTATCACTGTAAAGGTTAAAGATTTTGTAAATTTACAGTAGAAATTAAATGGCAAAAAAGTTCACACACTCTTGTTTCTGGCAAACAAGTTCTTTCAGGAAAGATAAATACTATTCGATGCTGGATAGTGAATGTAGATTGCCTTGCTCATAGATAGTTATTGAAAAAAATTTAAAAACACTTTCGGCAGGAGAGTGTATATAAAATTGTTTTTAAACAAATGTTTGTATTATATTGAAGTTTATTCAGATTTTTAAAATAAAATGTATAGTACTAAAGTGCAAGTTTGGCACATTTTTGTACAATGGACAAATAGAAAATAAGAAATATGTTTTTTGCCAAAAGAAAACTTATTTAATATTTGTCTTAAGAGGTCATTAATGAAAATATAGAGTTTGAAATGGCTAGATTCTTGTTTTTCAAATTTTTACGCAAATTAGATAAAATAGAACGGCAAAAAAATCTTTTGGATTAAACATTGAAATTGTTTAAGTAAAGTTTTCCATTTTAAACTCTCAGAACCTTAACTTTCTAGAATAGTTTTAGTGCTCATTATTTTATGGCCAACTGTACTATTGTTGTCAAATTTATGTAGAGCGAGATTCTGTTACAGAATGAAAAATTATATTTGTGTGTGGGTAGATTTTTATTATTAATACTCTTGATTTTCATAATTGTTATCTTCAGTTAATAGTTTTTGATTTTCAATATGTTTTATTTAATGCTTAATACTGAGGAATTATATTAATAACAAGTGTGCCATTATAGCTATGCACCATTTTATCGTATGACTTGTGGTGATATGTTCAATATTTTTTTTTAGTGTTGTTCAACTTCAACAATTTTTCAGCACTCATTGAAAATTTTGGAAATTTATTTGGAAATTCTCAAAGGTAACTTAAAGTATTTGGGACCACTAGATTCTTGAATCACCATAAGCAATGATGATACAAGTATTCAGAATTTTTTCTCTAAAAAATTATAGTCTTAACAAGGTTTATTCAGGAAAACATGTAAAAGCAAAGTTTTTGTGACAATTTTTTCCTCTTGAAATGTTTACTGGATAATCCAGAACAAGCCACTTTCTTTGCTGTTGTGGTTTTACTTTCTAATAATTGTTAAACAATTAAAGGGGTAATAAAGAAATTAAAACAGTAAAACTGTACTAATTAGGCAAATTAAAAAGTTGATGATCAAAGATGTGCATTTAAAGGATAGCTACACATTTCAGTTTAATTGTTAACGTTTCTTGTATTGAATTATAAAAAAAGCCTCAAAACTAAGAAAACAATAATTAGATTGCATAGTTAAAATTTAAAATCAAATAGTTTGTGTGTAGAATGCCTGAAAAATAAGAAAAGAATATTAGGATAGAATAGTTGAAATTTATGCCTGAAAAATAACAAAAGAATGTTAAGATAGCATAGTTGTTATTTAAAGTAAAGTAATATGTTGTATATAGTTTAAAAAGATGAGATTTAAACAGCTTAAACACCAAGGTCTACTTTCATATCCAGTGAATGGTCAATTGATGTGATGCCAACCTTATTTTAATTAAATAAACACTCA